>CM075673.1:127286666-127646666 GCA_037962975.1 Clitoria ternatea
TTAACTTTGAACATTGCATACCAAGTGTTTGATAAATTATCTCAGCTATATCTATCTCTTGTTTTGTATTGTCTTTTGCATTATACTTGACTTCACTTGCATAATTTCTAAACTTGTGATAAAAGAACTAAGTTCAAAGGCATTTCAAGCAAAGTTTTAAAAACTCAATTCACCCCCCTCTTGAGTATTGAGGCAACTTGAATAACAAGTCAATACTTGCAACATTCACAACGACATCACAACATCAATAACATTCAACAATCTTTCATCAATATTAAAGGAATGCCTAGCATCCAGTCTCATCTTTACTCATCGTCATCACCACATAAATCTTAGTGGATTATCATATCATTTGATCATTACCATTGTTTCATATATTAGTGTGGTATTACAATAAATCATCAATATAATTCAACCCACACTTACACAAGATCACACTTATATTTATTCACAATGGCATTCAACAATCATCAATAATAACAATCATCCTTTATTCAAGGAATTGATCAACAACATCATCCACCATTATCCATTATTGATATCATCTCCGATTCATCGATTTATAATAATTACATTGTCATGCATATCATTCCTCATTAGTATCATCATCATGCAAGGGGGTGTCATATAACCACATCATTTAACTTATCATTATCAAACATCATAACATATCATTAGTGGTGTACATTCATGTTTTCATAACCTATTGTAGGTACATACCTATTTTCCAACATCTCAATCAATATTAAACACCACCATAACACACCATCATAATATACCTCTACCACATTCACATGTCATTGCATGATGAACAAAATTAGGATAATAACAAGCTCAATTCATTTTCAATACCAAGGTATGTGAGGGTCATGACAATGCCCTCGCGTTTTGATTGCTAAAACGTATTAGAAATGTGTGCAATCGAATGTATAAATATGTCATGGCTCAACCATATTAAACAACATCAAAATAGAGTGCAAATGAGCCAAAAACATACCATGAATCGATTCAAGAAGGTCCTTGAATCGATTCATGCAATTCTGGAGCACCAACTAACAAAATAGGGGTCCTTGAATCGATTCAAACCCCGTATGAATCGATTCAAGCATGGTGAAATTGATGAACAATAATTCCAGTGAGTCTTGAATTGATTCAAGGCTTCGTATGAATCAATTCAAGCTAATCTAGTAGCCTCTGAATCAATTCAAGCAAACATGTGAATTGATTCAAAGCCCTGGATGTCCCTATTTTTGGAAACAGAATGCATTGAATCAATTCAAGTCCTGGCATGAATTCATGCATTCCCAACAACCTTTTCACTCTAAGAAACACTATCCTATGGCCTCATTCATCAAATCCAACATCCATTATGCTTAAACACACCTTTATATGGGGTTTTAACTCAATAGATCATACATCTATATACTCACATACATATTCCATTTCATCATTAATTATTCACCAAGAACTACATTATTTCCTCTAAGAGATTCAAAACTCTAAGGTCATCACACATACATATTTATACCATTTTCAAATCCAATAATTTGCCAATCTTTTGTTCAACAATAATCACTCAACTTATCATATTTACACAATCATGGCAAGGCAAGCATGAGTATAAATCATATACATTCATCATCAATTACTCAACTCATGCAATTGAAATGTAAACTTCTCTCCTACCTTGAGAGAAGAATCACAATCCAATTTCTCCAATCATTTCGCCACATCGCTCGAATTACAATCTACACAACATACACACATATGCGTTCATTCAATTATGAGCCATCACAAGGCTTTCATTATAATTCTAAATAATTGCTCCCATATCATCAAGCTTAGTAACAAGTCCTAAACTTTTCAAAACATCTATTCATACTTTTATGTTAGGCTTTGGGAATTCCTTTCCCAAAACCAAGATCCTCTAGATATAAAAGGGCCAACTATACCCAATAACAACCATACCACACTTATCATTCATAAGGTATCCAAAGCACCATCTAAATCATCTAATTGCCATAATTGTCACTCAAATTCATTATAAGCCCTCTTAGCTTCATTCAAAGCCATCATTAATCAACAAATTCAAATGGCAACATCAGGGCCTAAGTCCTCATCAAAATCCAACAACCTCAAATATCAACACTAATGATTCCAATCATATTTTCTAAACTCAAAAGTCACTCTCATGACAACCAAATCACCAATTCTACTATCTATACCAAGAGTCCCAATTATCATCATTTCTCAAGGGTTCCATACAAATTGGAAAGCATCAATTCAACAACTTTCATACATCACTACAAGCATAATATCATCATCAAAGTGCCAATCATTTGTAAACAACAATCAATGGTCCCAATGGTCATCTACCCTATGGTTTGGGTTTCACATGCATATACCATTATTCATAATGCATTTAACTTAACTCAAAATTTGATTAACATCCATAATCAATTTTCCAATGCTTCTAAGTATTCATTTCCCTCATATAAATTATTCTAAAGCATCCAAACCATCAAAATCATCATTTGGGCCAAAACCCCCAAATCACCACACTTAGGGTTTTTCTCTAAAATCACCAAATCAACCACTATAACCCATTTCATGAATCCTCATAACTCAATAGCCCTCATTCTCATTCATTTACAAAACCATAATAAAAATCACATCTCCAAGCCATCCAAGCCTAGGGTTTATCATTTTCCATCAAAATACCACTTAGTCTTCTATCACAATACTTCATAAACTCAAAATCATCAATAAAAGCCATGGGTGTTCAAAATCTTACCTCTTTCTCCTAGCGTAAAGAGGAACACAAAATTGGGAGATAGAGAAGGAGAAGTGAACCAAGCATTGCCCCAAAGTGCCATCCCTGCTTCATGAATCCAAGCTTTATCTTTAATTTTGGCAAGAAATGAGGGTGGAAAGGGAGGGGTTCGGTTTTGCCATAGGAAGGGAAGAAGAAGAAGAAAAGAATGAAGATGGGTGGAGTAGGAGGAGTTCCCACTGAAAATGAGAAGGGAAAGAGAGAGAAAAGGTGAAAATTTACCATTGTGCATTGGTCTAAATAGTGCCATCATTTTCTTTTACCATTGGGTAATAAATCCCCATTGTCCAATGGGTAAAAGACCAAAAAGAGGGAGGGAAAAATACAATGGTGGAAAGGAGAAGAGAAGGTAGGATTTTTAGTTTTCTTTTAATTCCAATTGGTTTGTATTTTCCCCGTTTAATAATATACGTTGTGTCTAATTAATTATCTCCTCAACACCAAAAATTATTTTAACTATACCATCATAACCACAATAATTTTCTAAGTATTCTAGACCTATCAAATATCCAACTTAACTAAGTGGGTCCCACATCGTCTGTTAAATCATCCAGTTCTGGTAAATCTTAATTTATTGATAATTACCTCTAATGTCAAATTAATTTCCCTATAATTATTGGACTATAAATAATTAATTATCATTATCTAATATTTTTTATTTCTAAAATTTAGGATGTTACATAAG
Organism: Clitoria ternatea; assembly: GCA_037962975.1. Lineage (NCBI taxonomy): Eukaryota > Viridiplantae > Streptophyta > Magnoliopsida > Fabales > Fabaceae > Clitoria > Clitoria ternatea. The sequence goes on from CM075673.1 coordinate 127,290,185, forward strand.
TCTTAACCTGATGAGCTCTTATTAAACATTGGGCTCCTGACTCATTCTAGTCTAACTAAAATAAAATTATCTTTTGTTGGGCTTACTCTATGTGTGTGATCCTATAGGTAAAATATTCTATTATATTAATAATAAACTATTTTATTATTAATATAAAATAAGAGCGGCATCTAGCAATACATCATTATGTCCAAATATTATTTATCATCTACATGACCTATAAGTGATAATTATTTTATATATTTATTCCTTTTGTCATGATATCTAATAGGGCCCAAGGCATGGTCATCATCATCCTTGTATGGCCTAATTCATTTTACTTGATACCATAGTAGACTTTACAAAATAAATATCTAATATCATTCCTATCACATAGGAGAGGCAAATCTATCTACATACCCACATTCCTCTAAATAATTTGTTCATTGAATAATCACAATCTTTATGGTCATTTTATTATAAATGACATTTGATTGTATTAAAACAACAAACTCTTTATGTAGGAATCGTAGTGATTTTAGGCCGAAGGACTATATACCCGGGATAAGTTATTTTAAAACAATTTTAAAACTAAAAATACTTATTTTATTGATAACTTAACTCATGCTTTTGTTGTGCAAGAGGTTTGGTGAGTGGATCAACAATGTTCTCATTGGTGTACACCTTACATATCTTAACATCTCCCCGTTCAAGGATTTCTCGGATGAGATGAAAACACCTCAGTATATGCTTGGATCGCTGATGAAATCTAGGTTCCTTAGCTTGTGCAATTGCTCCACTATTGTCATAATAAAGACTTATGGGGTCCACAATGCTAGGAACTACCTAAAGTTCTGTTACGAACTTCTTGATCCATACTGCCTCTTTTGCAATATTTGAGGCAGCGATATACTCAGATTTTGTATCAACAACCGTCTCTTGCTTCAAACTTTTCCAGTTCACAGCGCCACCAATTAAACAAAACACATACCCTGATTGTAATCTTGAGTCATCCTTATCAGTTTGGAAGCTAGCATCAGTGTAATCCTTTACAATGAGCTCTTCTTCCCCTTTATATATCAAGAATGAGTTATTAGTTTTCTTAAGTACTTTAGGATATTCTTAACAATATTCTAGTGACTTTCATGGGGATCAGACGGGTATCTGCTCGTCATGCTTAGAGCATACGAGACATCTGGCTGAGTACATATCGTGGCATACATAATTTATCCAATAGCAGATGTATATGGAATCTTATTCATCTGTTCTTTCTCTTCTTTAGTGGAAGGAGATGGAGCCTTTGATAGACTTATGCCATCAGACATAGGCAAAGTTCCTTTCTTAGAATCTTGCATGTTAAACATTTTTAACACTTTGTCTATGTATGTATTCAAACTTAGGCCAAGTAATTTTCTTGATCTATCTCTATAGATCTTAATTCCCAACACATAGGTTGCTTCACCTAAATCTTTCATGAAAAAATAGCTTCCCAACCAAGTCTTCACAGATTGAAGGGTAGGTAGGAATATCATTTCTAAAAAGTAATATGTTATCAACATATAGGACCAGAAAAACAGCTATGTAGTTATTAACCTTCTTGTAGACACAAAGTTCATCTTTATTTTTAATAAAGCTGAATTGCTTAACAACCTCATCAAAATTAAAATTCCAGTTTCTGGAAGCTTGCTTAATTCCATAAATAGACCATTGTAGTTTGTAAACCTTGCTGGATGCTTCATGCTTAATGAAGTCTTCGGGTTGTGTCATATTGATGTAGGAATTTCTTCAATTCCTAGCTTTGAAACTCTTGGATCTTCTTCTCTTGAACTCTTAGATCCAACAACCTTCAAGACTTGGAGAGTAGGTCACGGCCTTGAAGCTTGAAATGGAAACTAAAACAAAAATTACAAAGGAAGCTAGAGTATGAAGGAAACTAAGGAAAATGATCTAGAACTAAGAAGGTTTATGGCTTAGAAATGGAAAGAGATGGAGAGGAAAATGTGGAGCATGGTGCCGCCACTCTCTAGAGTTTAGAGAGATAAGGTGTACTAGTCACCATCTTTGGGAGAAGGTCCAAAGGATAAGACTCAAAGAAAGGAGCCTAGAGCTTCTACTTTCTAGAGAGAAGGGAGAGTTTCTCACTCTAAAATCTCTTAACATTCAACTTATGAGAGAATTACAAAGGGGATGAGCTTATATAGCTCTCTAAAATTTCGGTCAACTCTCACTAGCCATGGGCCTTGGATTAATTCCTAAGGCCCAATGCTAAATCCTACTCATAATGGCCCAATACAAGCCCAAATGCAAAAAGAACAAAGTACAAGGCCTAAAAGTGGCCCAAACCTAATGGCTATGTAAAGCCCAAACTAATTCCTAAAATAAAGTACTAATATACCTAGAATGTAAAACCATAGAAAATATTTACAAAATATGTGAGGCCCAAAGGAGGCCCAATCATTAACATCAAGCCCATTACCCTTCTATAGAGCAAGACAAAAGGGTAAAGGTCTACAAGAGCTCCTCCTTGGGCTTGGGCCTACTCAAGAACTCCATGGAAGAAGTTAAATGCTTTTGGAGACCTTCCTTGGCTCTCTTGTCCCTTGACCTAGTCATAGGGCCCTTGAAGGCATCCAAGGTAACCTCCAAAGACTGTGTAGGGTCCATGGCTTCCTCCTGGGTGATGGCTAAGTCATGCTCCCCCTCCTGAAAAGGATTTGTCCTCAAATCAGAGGCAACCTTATCCAGCTCATCTATAAAACAAGGGGTAAGATTAGAGATATTAAAAGTAGCACTAACCTCATACTCACTAGGGAGGTCAAGTACATATACATTATTATTAATTCTCCTAATGACCTGAAAAGGACTATCACCTATAGGGTTGAGTTTAGACTTCTTAAGGTTAGGAAAGTGTTCCTTCCTTAGGTGAAGCCATACCTAATCCCCAACATCCAAAATAATTTATTTTTTCTTTTTATTTACACATCTAGCATAGTGGTCATTTTTCTTTTGTATATGGTGTTTAACCTCCTCATGAAGTTGTCTAACAAAAGATGCCTTTGCCTCACTATCCATATGAAGGATGTCATCAGAAACCTCTAGGGGCAAAAGATCTAAAAGAGTGAAGGGATTAAAACCATACATAATCTCAAAAGGACTATGCTTGATGGTGGAGTGAACTACCCTATTATAAGTAAACTCAATATATGGTAGACACTCATCCCAAGACTTAACATTCTTTTCAACAAAGACTCGTAAAAGCGTAGAAAGAGTCCTATTAACAACCTTGGTTTGACCATCGGTTTATGGATGGCAGATGGTAGAAAAGAGAAGTTTAGTTCCTAGCCTGGCCCAAAGGGTCCTCTAGAAGTGGCTAAAGAACTTGGTATCCCTATCACTAACAATAGTTCTAGGGATCCCATACAAGCGAGCTATCTTTTTAAAGAATAGTTTAGCAATATGGCTTGCATCATCAACCTTATGGCAAGGGATGAAGTAAGCCATCTTACTAAATCTATCAACTACCACAAATATAAAGTCTATTCCCCTTTGAATCCTAGGTAACCCAAGGATAAAGTCCATACTAATATCTACCCAAGGGGAAGTAGGAATGGGTAAGGGAATGTAAAGGCCATGAGGTGAAACCTTAGATTTAGCCTTTTTACATGTAAAGCACCTAGAGCAAAGTCTTTGCACATCACGTTTTAGATGGGGCCAATAGAAATGTTCACTAAGGGTAGATAAAGTCTTATCCCTCCCAAAGTGCCCTATGAGCCCTCCCTCATGGCTCTCATGAAGTAAAAGATCTCTAATGGACCCCCTAGGAATGCATAGCTTATTGGCTTTAAAGAGAAAACCATCTAACTTGTGGAATCCACTAGATACAAGAGAAGAACCATAAGAGTGGTAGGCATTAGAAAAGTCAAGGTCATGTGTATACAATTCTTTTATTTCATCAAGACCATGAAGAGTGGCACCTAAGGAAGAAATGAGGGTGTGCCTTCTAGATAAGGCATCATCTACAACATTAGCTTTACCACTATGGTGCTTGATAACATAAACTTAGCATGCCTTTTGTTAAGCTTATATTGGCCCTTTATATACTTAAAAGATTCCTGGTCGCTATGAATGACAAACTCTTTGAGAATTAAGTAGTGTTCCCAAGTTTGTAAGGCCCAAATCAAAGCAAAGAAATCTTTGTCATAGGTGGGGTAATTAAGGTATGCCCCATTAAGCTTTTCACTAAGGAAAGTAATGGGGTGACCCTCTTGAAGTAAAACCGCACCTATGCCAACATTAGAAGCATCACATTCTAGCTCAAAGGTTTTTGAAAAATTAGGTAGAGCAAGAATGAGAGCATGTGTAAGTCTATGCTTAAGGTCTTGGAAGGCCTTTTCTTGCTTTGGCCCCCAAAGAAAAGGAACATTCTTTTTAAGCAAGTCATTAAGGGGAGATGTCAAAGTAGAAAAGTCTCTTACAAACCTTCTATAGAAGTTAGCCAAGCCATGGAAGCTTCTAATATCATGGATATTTTTGGGGGTTGGCCAAGCACTAATTGCTTTGACTTTTTCTTGGTTAACTTAGACCCCCTTGGAGCTTACTACAAATCCTAAGAAGATAATGTGATCCAAACCAAAAGAGTATTTTTCAAGGTTAGCAAAAAGTTAGTTTGCTCTTAAGGCAAGTAAAACAAGTCTAAGGTAGGTAAGGTGAGAGTCCATAGATGTTGAATAAACAAGCATGTCATCAAAATAGACAACAACAAAGTGGCCAATGAAGTCCCTCAAAACATGATTCATGAGGCGCATAAAGGTACTAGGTGCATTAGTCAAACCAAAAGGCATAACCAACCACTCATATAATCCAAGCTTGGTCTTAAAAGCAGCTTTCCATTCATCACCTTCCTTGATTCTTACTTGGTGATAGCCACTTTTAAGGTCAATCTTAGAGAATATGGTAGAGCCATAAAGTTTATCCAGTATATCATTAAGTCTAGGTATAGGATGCCTATACTTGATGGTGATGTTGTTGATTGCTCTACAATCAGTGCATAACCTCCAAGAACCATCTTTTTTTTAGAACTAAAAGAATTGGCATAACACATGGACTAAGACTCTCCCTAATCCAACCTTTGAAAAGTAGGTCTCCAATTTATTTTTCTATTTCTAGACTCTCTTTAGGGTTACACCTATATGCAGGCCTATTGGGCAAGCTAGCCCCAGGTATTAAGTCTATTTGGTGTTCTATACCCCTAAGAGGTGGAAGCCCTTGAGGAAGGTATTTAGGAAAGATATCCTCAAACTCTAGAAGAAGATTTTGCAATCCCTTGGGCATAGGAGAAGAAGAGCCCACTAAGGAAAGGGAAGTGCAAGATGTAGGTGTGTTAGAAAGGCTAGGAGAGCTAGATGAAGAGAACGTAAGGTAAAGCATGTAGAAAGGTTTGTGAAGAAGCAAGGCTTGCTTCACATCATGCTTAGAGGCAAAGAAAGAAGAGTGCCTCTTAGGATCTTCGTAGGCAAGAATCCCTTTACCCTTATCTTTTTGGTTTATTGGTTTTTTATTTTTTTTTTGTTTTTGGTTTTTGAAGGGGAGGTGGAAGGCCCAACCTCCCTATCCCTTTTCAACTACATTTGAAGTTAGTCTTCCAATACTTATTTGGGAGACAAGGAATGTAGAACAAACTTTTTATTACTATAGACAAAAGTGAGGGTGTTGGTGAAACCCTCATGGGTAACCTTTTTGTCATATTGCCAAGGTCTACCCAATAAGACATGAGTGGCTTCCATAGGCACAACATCACACCAAACTTGATCATGGTAAGTGCCTATGGAGAGAGAAAGAAGAACTTGTTTGTTCACTAACATTTCACCCTTTTCATTAAGCCATTGAAATTTGTAAGGTTTTGGGTGATCTATTAATGTACAACCAAGTTTGTGAACTAGCCTTTGACTAACCACATTACCACAACTACCACTATCCACAATAAGAGAACATAGTTTTTCATTAATATAACATCTTATGTAAAAGATGTTCTCCCTTTGTGTAGTGTCATCATCCCTTATGTGACTTCCTAGAAGTCTTCTAATCATAAACAATTCACTTTCATCTCTTAGAACATGTTCACTCTCATAGGAATCAATATTTGAGCTATCACTAGAGTGTGAAGAGGAGGCTTCCTCATAGCTTGAATAGTGATCAATGCCTTTTAAAATCATAATTTTTTTGTTGGTCATTGAGAGGCAATGTGACCTCTTCCTAAACATTTAAAACATTTGATTGAACTTGTTCTTGAAGAGTTGGGTTGGGATGAAGAGTTATGATTCTTAGAAGGGTTATTTCTAGAAGGTCTTGTAGGGGAGTGATCCCTATCAACCTCACTTTGATCCTAGGAGTTAAAGTTCCCACTTCATGCTCCTTTCCTTTCTTATTAAAATTACCCTCTTTTTGGTTGGAGTCTTCCTTACCCTTCCACCCAGGTCTAAAAGGTTTGGACTCTCTATTGTAATAGGAAGCTCCATCCATGAGTTGAGTTTTTACTCTTGTCCATTGATGGAGAAGCTCCTCAATATCCATATGAGTTAGAAGTTCCATTCTCTTTCTAATATTATGATTAAGGCCAGGTAAAAACCTATGCATGAGGATTTCTTCATCCTCCTCAACATTGGCCCTAATCATAGCCATCTCTAAGGCCTTATAATAGTCCTCCACATTTTTGGACACTTGGGCGAGTCTATTGATCTTGGCTAATAGTTCACCCTTATAATAGAAGGGTACATAACATTTTCTAAGTAAATCCTTGAGATCCACCCATTCATCAATGGGTGGGAGATGGTCTCTTTTTCTTTCTTTTAGGATTTGAGTCCCCCAAACTAATGCATAGTTTTGAAAGCTAAGGGTGGCAATCCTAACCTTTCTTTCATTTTTGGTTTCATGGAAGGTGAAGAGTTTCTCAACTCTCATCTTCCAATCAAGATAGGCCTCAACATCACTCTTGCCATGGAAGGGTGGGACCTCTAGCTTGACCTCTCTTAAGCCACCCTCCTCATGGTTTCTACTTTGTCTCCTATGATGCCTATGCCCATCATCACTATGATCATCATTTTGTCTATATCTATGATTCCTATGATCAACCTCACTAGTGTCATCATATTGTCTATGTCTACGATTTCTATGATGCCTAGTGGTTCTATCTCTACCCTCCCCATTTTCTATGTTATCTAGCCTAGTTGCCATGTTGTTAAGTTGTTCTAATATTCTTCTCATGTGTGGAGGGGTTTTCTTTCTACCTCTCTCACTAGATGAAGACATGTTATTATGCAAATATACTAGTGATGAGATACTAGTCATTTCACTCACTTGGTTTTAAACCTAAAAAAGAAAATTAACAAACAAAACAATCAAGAAAAGAAAAAGAAAGCTTTTAGACAAGAACTAGTCATTGTGAAAAAAATTAACTAAACCTAGAATGTAAGAGCACACCTATGCTAACTAAAAAGCAATTAAAGCAAACTAGTTGGATAGTGCAAAAATGTAAACTAGGCCTGGTATCAAGTCGCACTTACACTAGTCGGAAACAAAAGAATAAACTAAGTCCTAAATGCAATTACTCCTAATAAAATAATTAAAAGAAAATTTAAAGTCCAAAGTCCAATGTCTCTAATGTTCAAATACAAGGACTTAACAAAGAGGCAAAATTTAAAGTCCCAAAATACAAGGGAATAGAAAATACAATGTAAAAGAATAATTCCTAATTTATTACAAGAGTTGCTCTCCCATACAAGAGTCTTCCAAGGTTCTTTAAGTCCACCAAAATGATCCACCAAGCTACAAAAGAGACACTTAGAAACTCAAAGTAATGGTTAGCATAACAATATAATAGAAAGAAAATGAAAGTGTTTACACTCTAAGCTCTCAAGTGTTTTACTCAAGGTCTACTTTTCTCTATAATGATAGAGTGCTCTAGATCAATATGGTCAAATCTCAATCCCCTCAAGATGCTACCTAAAATGGCAATGACTCACAAACCTTTGTCTTAAGAAATTCAAGGAAGAGAAATAATCAAACGACAAAACTAGAGACAACAAGACAAGTAAGCAAAGGCAAATTAGGAAGCTAAACCAAAAGGATTAGAATATGACAAACTAGAATGTGACAAGCAACAAAAGGTTAAAGAAAGAAGGTACACAAGAGTAACAATTTGTATGACAAACTTAGAATGCAAACAAAGACAATCTAAAACTTAAATGCAAGAAGAAAAGTTAGCACACAAAAAGGCAAACTAGAACCCTAGAATGCTTGAAACTTTTCATAAACTTTTGTATTATGTTGCAAATGCTTTTACCTAAAACAAATGTACAATTTAGCATTAAATGAACTCACTAAGTTACTACACTAAAGAAAATATAGGTGCTGGAATTTTTTTCTTTTTTGCTAATTCATGTTTTTGTCAACACTTTTTTACTCTTTTTTTGTAAGGAAAAGGCCTAAACAATTTATGGAACTAATGGACAACAAACTTTTTGACTTTTTTGACTTTTTCCTTTATTTTTATATGCTTTTTTCTATGTTTTTTACAGCCACCTACTGCAGCAAACCGAATGGCCAAAAAGTGCATAAAAAGAAGTAAAAATTGGCAACTAAAGCTAGTGTAAAGCAAGCATCATCTTCCAATACAAAGAGGCAATGGAAGACATGTTTTTATGCATCAAATGACATGAAAATAAGTACACAAACAGCATGCAAAGATTAAGGAACAATTTCTGGAAAAATAAAAAATAAACTAGAAAAACTCAACCTAAATGAAATCTAGCAACCTACAACAATTAGGCATAAATTGTCACCTTAAAGAGAGGTGAACAACAAGACTCTAGGAGCTTGTTAGGTACTTCAAAAGATGTGTTTAAAGCACCTTAGAGTCTAGAAATAATACTCAAGCAAAAGTCAATACAAAAAGATCCTAGAAACAACAAGAAACAAGCTCCAATCCTAAAGCAATATGTAAGGAAACTAAAGAACACTTAAAGAAGGAATCAACTACCTATAAAGCTACTAAAATCCACACAATGAAATGAGAGTTCAGATCTGGAATTTTAACTAAAATCGAAGAAATGACACTAAATCAACTCAATATGCAAAGAAAAGGACACAAAACACAAAGCTAAGCATGTTACTTGAAGTAGAAGGCACCTTAGGTCAACTTTTTGACTTTAAAATTTTTTTGCTCCAAATTTAATGAGACTTTGAGTTATGTTTCGGATATGTGCAGGAACAACACTTGTGAAGGCACTTTTTAAAATTCAAATCCAAAAGGTGTAGATCTCAAACTTCAAGTAAACATAACTTTTACATTTTTTTGAGTTTTTAGGCATATGATATATCAAAATTTATGTATAGAAGGAGAGAAATTCAGATTTGGAATAAAAAATACAAAAAGAAAACTGTACCAAATCAGATCTAAGAAAAAAATTCAAGAAAAGGTAAGACTCATGATACCACTTGATGTAGGAATTTCTTCAATTCCTAGCTTTGAAACTTTTGGATCTTCTTCTCTTGAACTCTTAGATCCAACAACCTTCAAGACTTGAAGAGTAGGTCATGGCCTTGAAGCTTTCAATGGAAGCTAAAACAAAAATTGCAAAGGAAACTAGAGTGTGAAGGAAGCTAAGGAAAAGGATCTAGATCTAAGAAGGTTTATGGCTTAGAAATGGAAGGAGATGGAGAGGAAAGTGTGGAGCATTGTGCCGCCACTCTCTAGAGTCTAGAGAGATAAGGTGTGCTAGTCACCACCTTTGGGAGAAGGTCCAAAGGATAAGACTCAAAGAAAGGAGCCTAGAGCTTCTACTTTCTAGAGAGAATAGAGAGTTTCTCACTCTAAAATCTCTTAACATTCAACTTATGAGAGAATTACAAAGGGGGTGAGCTTATATAGCTGTCTAGAATTTTGGTCAACTCTCACTAACCTTGGGCCTTGGATTAATTCCTAAGGCCCAATCCTAAATCCTACTCATAATGGCCCAATACAAGCCCAAATGCAAAAAGAACAAAGTACAAGACCCAAAAGTGGCCTAAACCTAATGGCTATGCAAAGCCCAAACTAATTCCTAAAATAAAATCCTAATATACCTAGAATGTAAAAGCATGGAAAATATTTACAAAATATGTGAGGCCCAAAGGAGGCCTAATCATCAACATCAAGCCCATTACCCTTCTATAGAGCAAGAGAAAAGGGTAAGGGTCTTCAAGAGCTCCTCCTTGGGTTGGGCCTACTCAAGAACTCCATGGAAGAAGCTAAATGATTTTGGAGACCTTCCTTGGCTCTCTTGTGCCTTGACCTAGTCATAGGGCCCTTGAAAGCATCCAAGGCAACCTCCAAAGACTGTATAGGGTCCATTGCTTCCTCCTAGGTGATGGCCATGTCACATATACACTTCCTCAAGAAGATTTCTATTAAGGAAAACAGTCTTGACATCCATTTGCCATATTTCATAATTGTGATATATAGCAATAACAAACAGAATCCAAATAAACTTTAGCATAACGACTGGAGAAAATGTTTTATCATAGTCTATACCATGAATTTTCTTGAAACCTTTCGCCACCAATCTTGCCTTATAGGTACTTATATAACCATCCATGTCAGTTTTCTTTTTCAAAACCCACTTGCATCCTATAGGTTTTACCCATTCGGGTGCATTAACCAAAGTCCAAACTCGATTAGTGTACATGGAGTCTATTTCAGATCCCATGGCTTTAAGCCATTTCTTAGATTTTGGACTTGCAATGGCCTCTTCAGAAGATGTTGGCTCATTTTGATCCATTAGTACTACATTTTCTTCCTAAGTTATAAGAAATCTAAATCTTTCAAGTTGTTGAAGTATTCTACCCGATCTTCGCAAGTCTTGTTCTACTGGAGTTAGAGTTATCATAACATTTTGTGGTTCCTGCTTTATTTCCACTATTGACTCTTCAATGCCTTGTAGGTCTTGAACTTCTTCAAGTTCTACTTTCCTCCTACTAATTCTTTTAGAAATGAATTCCCTTTCTAAGAATATAGCATTCCTAGCAACAAACACTTTTCCCTCAGTAGGATTGTAGAAGTAATAGCCCTTAGTTTCCTTTGGGTATCCCACAAAAAGACATTTATCTGATTTGGGTCCAAGTTTGTTAAAAATCAGACACTTCACATAAGCTTCACAGCTCCAAATCTTAAGAAAAGACATACTGGAGTTTAGAAATACATTTCTCATTTATATGTCCTAGGCGACAATGCCAAAGATAAGTTGGGTTCAAATCATTTGTTTTAACCCTTTTAGTATTAACGTTATAGATAAGGGTTTCGAGATCGATAACATAAAGTCCATTACTCAAATTTACATAGCAATAAAACATGTCATTTAAATAAACAAAACAACCATTGTTCTTTATTATAAAGGAAAACCCTTTCCTATCTAGACAAGAAACAAAAATAATGTTTCTTCTTATTGTCAGAAGTCGACATGTTAATTTCTATAATAAAAATACTTGAAGTGGAAGTCTCATTTCCTTTCTTCTTAAGCTCCTCCAGATACTTTGGACAGTTTCTTTCCCAGTGTTCCTTTTATCCATAATGGTGACAATTACCTTCTTTATCCACCCCGCCCACAGGTTTTAAGGCTGATCTACTTGGTTTATCCTTGCCTTTCTAAATTGTCTTGCCCTTTTCTATAATAATCTTTCCTTTGCCTTTATGCATGCTCTTTCCTTTACCATTGCCAGAATTGACCATCATTATGGCCTTGCCCTTTCCTTTAGAAATATTGGGCTCAATGGTCCTTAACATATTAAGTAGCTCTAACAATATTTTGTCCAATGCATTCATGTTATAATTCATGATGACTGACTTAAAATTATTAAGTAATGACTTTAAAATGAGATCGGTAACTAACTTCTGGGGGAAGGGGAATCCTAGCCTAGCTAGATTCTCTAAGTACCCAATCATTTTAAGCACATGAGGTCCTATAGAACCTCTCTCTTCAAGTCTACAGCTAAATAGGCCAGAAGAAACTTCATATCTTTCCTGGTCAGCTTAACCTTGATATAGTTTCCTTAGGTTTTTGATTATATCGAAAGCCTCCATGTGCTCATGTTGTTTCTAAAGCTCAGGAGACATGGTTGCCAACATAAGGATTTGGACGTCTAAAGCGTCATCTTGATGCTTCTTGTAAGCATCCTTGTTAACTTTAGAGGAATTGGCCGCGGATGGTTCTGGAATCAGATCTTCCAAGACATACTATTTTTTCTCTTGTTTAAGGAAAATCCCCAAATTCCTATACCAGTCTAGAAAGTTGGGTCCAAACAATTTTTCTTTGTTTAGGATCAATTGCAATGAAAGGTTCGAAGGTTTGTTTGATGTCATGGTTATCTAAAACAAAAAATATGTAATAAGTATCAATTTTAAAAAATATTTAATTTTTGGTCTTAAAATTAAACATGTCTCTCACTATTTTGATTCAAACTAAAATTACCCTCTACGAATTAGAAAATCCCGTTGGAAGATTTTCTAGTGGGCAAAGAACTATATTTGGCCTAGTGTTAAGTCAGCTTTAGCTGATCGCTTAACACTTAGTTATTTAGGTAGGAAACTCTTTTCCAATTGTATCTTATACAACTCTTAGACATTGGGTTAGGTAACCATTACCAATCATTCATCTTATGAAAGTTTAGCCCAATATGTACGCCTCTAAGTTTATTTAATCCAACTGATAACTTAGTTAAGTTAAAATCCAACAAAAACAATTTGGATATTACAATTATCCTATCGCGTCTTACTAATATAAATGATAGTACCCTGCTTTGGCAGACCCATTATTTATTGACATTAGTATTGACGAGTGTACTTATTGGAAGGCGTTTGAAACTTAATATTATTTTGAGGGATTTTGATTTATTTTAAATTACCATCTTTGTTAAACGCTTTAACGTAATAGAAATATCCCCAAAGCATACAAACAAAATTGTGAGATGGTTATGGTCTTCCTAGAAGAAAAATAAATAAATAAATAAACCTAAAGGAACTATGTTATCATGGCTTCATGAAGTCCTACTTCTTGAACCCACCATCCTCTTAGAGTCACCACTCCTTGGTTCCTCGCAAAGTCAAAAGCACTTAGAGTCACCACTCTAGTTTTCTTCTAGGTCTATACTTTGTTTGCCCGATCAAGATTACAAGATTATAAAGAAAATCGCTTTATATACGAGTGAAGGGTTGGGAAAACAAATACAACAGAGTAGAGAGAGGCACAACACGCGGGCTCTATTTAAATAAAATAACTAAGACCATAACCATTCACCATGAAATGTGTTCATTAATTAATTACAACCCATTAAAAGCATTAAATGAATAATTAATTTTAAAATGGGCAATTAAACACAGCGGGGTTAGTAATAAGGCGCTACACAGCCTAAAAAATTAGTACTATAGTCAAGTTGGTTCCCAGGAAAGAAAGGTGGGTCTAGTGTGACCACTTAAGTACCAAGTCTTTCCTAACCAAAATATCCTACTAACCATTAACAGCTCTAAGATTTTGGCTAGGGTTTCAACTAGTTTAAAAACCATAATTCCTTGTTGTAAACACTTGACAACTTTACCGTCCAGGCACATGGGCAACGCCGTCTAGGGTTTCAAAACCTAGAATTCAAATTGTGCCTTTCTCATGAAGATTGCCTAGGTTTCAACATTTGAACCCTAGGTTAAGGAACGACCAAGGTTTAACACTTAAACCTTATCGCTTGACGCATAACATGAACTATTTATGCTTAGAGATCAACACAGTATCAAAACACAGTTTGTATGATGACAATAATTTTTAACAACTTCAAGACATGTATCACATATGGAAAAATGAAAACGTAAACTCCATACAAGTCTAAAATAAGAGAAACACATACTTCAAATGAGAAAATCAATAAATAGTATCTTAAATAATTTACAGAAAACATAAGAGCATATGAATCATAATATGATTTCATACATAATCGTACTTGAACATTTTTTAAAACAAGTTTCAAAACCAATTTCGCAAAACAGAACATAAAGCTTATAGCAAGAAAGGATTTCATAAATCAAAGTTTTAAAAGCTTTTGCAGAACGAAAAACATGCCATCATGAAACGTAAAAAAATGCCCAAAACATAGCTTTGCAACCTGGCTCTGATACCACTGTTAGGGAATCCCTCAGGGTCAAGTAGCGGAAACACAAAAGATTCCCAATGGAATTATAAAAATAATTTTTTTAAAGCATTACATACAAAAAAAATAAATTGCGTTTTAGCGTTTACCTCTTGTTGACGTGAAGCAAGTTCCTTAATTGAAGCAATTCTAGCTCTGTCCTTAGGAGTCATCATGGGAACTCCCACCAGAAATTGAATTTTTGAATACTAGTATGAAAATTCAGAGTAATCCTAATTTTTTGTGCATCTACCTATGAGCATCTCATGTTCTCTATATATAGGCTTAGGTCTTAACCTGATGAGCTTTCATTAAACATTAGGCTCCTGAATCATTCTAAATGAGTTAGGCCCAATAGTTTTATTTTTAGTCCAACTAAAATAAAACTATCATCTGATGGGCTTACTTTATGTGTGTGACCTTATAAGTAAAATATTCAGTTATATTAACAATAAACTATTTTATTATTAATATAAAATAAGAGTGGCATCTAGCAATACATCATTATGTTCGAATATTATTTATCATCGACATGACATATAAGTGATAATTATTTTATATATTTATTCCTTTTGTCACAATATCTAATTGGGCCCAAGGCATGGTCGCCGCCATCCTTGTATGGCCCAATTCATTTTACTTGATACCAGAGACTTTACAAAATAAATATCTAATATTTATTCTTCCTAGCATGGTCATACTTTTTGTTAGTCTCACTCCATCAAGTGACCCATAGATATCACTCCTGTCACAAATGAGAGACAAATCCCATCTATATCACTCACATTCCTCTGCATAATTTGTTCATTGCCTATTCACAATCTTTATGGTCATCTTATTACAAATGACGTTTGATTTTATTAAAATAACAAACTCCTTAAGTAGGAATCGTAGTGACTTCAGGTTGAAGGACTATATACCATTATCACATTGAAAACTGTTTATGACACTCATGTAACGATCCATGCAACGTTCTTATGATGGGTATGTCCAGTATAACATCACTCTTAATGTGTGCCCGTGTAAAGACTTGATATCATCTATATCCATGATCTGTGATATCAGATCATCAGTACATTCACACACTAGTCTTAATAAATTTACATGTCCCTATGTAAATACTTGATTAAGGGTATTTTAGGAATAATTCTCATTTGACCTATTATTCCAGGGATAAATAGTTTTAAAACAATCTTAAAATTGAAAATACTTATTTTATTGATAACTTAAAATTGATACATTAATATCTCATAGTGCATACACCAACAAAAAATTCCTAGGACAGTAAATCTAAGGACTTACAAACTAAATATAGTTGCAGGGGGAAGATGCTCTGTTCCACAGGTTGTATGTTTTCTTGAATGGATGTAAAGAAAGCTTCAAACAATGCAGACCCATCATAGGTTTAGATGGTTGCTTCCTAAAATGACTATATGGTGGACAACTACTATCTGCAGTTAGAAGAGGCCTGAATGACCAAATGCTTCCTATTTCCATTGCTGTTGTTGAATATGAGAACACAAACTCATGGGGTTGGTTCCTAGACCTGCTGGTGGGGGATCTAGGTGGAGTAGAAGCTTACAAGGAGTTCACCTTCATATCAGACCAATAAAAGGTAATTATTTCAGTTTGGTCCCTTATGTTGTGTTACTGATTTTAATTTGGTCCCTTATGTACAGTTAGTGATTTCAATTTGGTCCCCTATCAAATTTTAGTTGTTTCAGTTTGGTCACTGACACAGACAGCTGCTTTACTCTATTTTACTTGCAATGTGTAGGTCTTAAACATGCCCAAAAAGAACTAAAACCTGGTTTTGAGTAGAGATTCTGTGTGAGACACCTGCATAACAATTTTAGGAAAAGGCATCCTGTAATATCCTGCTTTAATAATAGTTCAATTATGTAATTTATGAAGCATGGAAGGTCTGTAAGTGTTAATCAATGAATAAAACACTTTATGGATGGTTTATAATACTCCAAAAATTCCATTTTTGGGTATAATTATAGAAACTACATAGACCTGTATTGATAAGATCCATTTTCCGGGTAAAATATGCCTTAGAAATGAATTTCCGAGTGAAAAAGGGGCTCTGTCCGAGTGAAGAATGAAAATTCCGAGTGACCAAGAGGAATTCCGAGTGGAAAATGGAAATACCGAGTGCAAAATGATGTTTTTCGAGTGGAACATGGTCAGGAGGACTTATTCCGAGTGAGATATTGTCTCACAGACTCACTGCTGAGTCAAGCATGTCAGAAAGACTCAATTCCGAGTCAGATATTGTCCAATGACTCAATTCTGAGTCATACATTGCTAGGCATTTCTATCTATGAATAAAATTTGCCCAAAAGCTTCACTTCCGAGAGGAAAGACTTATAAATTCCGAGTGAAGGTTGTGTTTGCCGAGTGGAATATAGCCGAGTGAAATTCCTACACCCGAGACACTTATGTGTGAAGTGGAACTGATAGAACCACTTCTGGGTGAGAGAATCCGAATGACTCACCTTGGGGTGACTCACTGCCGAGTTAATTTACTTAGAAAGACTCGTTTCCGAGTCAAATGCCATCGAATGACTCAATTCCGAGTCAATTACTCCTGAAGGACTCGTTTCCGAGTCAAACACCACAGAAAGACTCATTTCCGAGTCAAGTGTCTTCCAGAGGCTCGTTTCCGAGTCGATCTTGATCAGAAATTACAATTCCGAATGAAGAATCACTGAGTGCCTTCATTCTGAGTGAATTACATAGAAAAATGCATTTCTGAGTGGCAAAATTCCGACTGGAGACACACGGTTTATTATTACTCAGATGTGTCAGTCTCTGGGATGAAACTCCGAGTGGAAAATCAATAGAGTGATGGGTCAGTTTTAGTGTAATTGCGGAGTGGAAGGCTAGCAAGAGATGACTCGGAATTGGAAAGATATACCCGAGTGAAAGACTAATTGAGATGACTCGGTTTTAGGAGAATATACCGACTGAGTCACCTCCAAGGAAGAGAAATCAGACCGACTGTTTAATGAGGAATCAATTCCGAGTGAGTGATAAGTGAGGACTCGGTTTCAGGATGTTCTACCGAGTGGATTAAGCTGTTTAAGTGAAAACCGAGTGAATGAAAGTCGGTTTTCGCTTGAGCGAAACCCCTCTGCCAGCGCATTGTATGGAACTCGCTCAAGCGAGTCGGTATCCGCTTGAGCAAGAGGGACTCGGATTTCCCTCTCTTCATAATATCGACCACTACCAGTCGGTATATACATGGACCGAGTGGAATTCCAGTCGGCCAAGAGGCTGACCGAGTGAAATTTCACTCGGAATTCACTGCCAGATCGACGTTGACTTCTGTTTTATCCCTTCATGCATTTTTTTTAATAAGTCATCTTCCATTATGCGCACTCCAGTGGGTGGGTTACAGAAGTGGAGCTTGCTTTCAACCTAAACCACTCTTAATTCCCACTAAAAGCCCACTAGAAACCCACTTACGGAAAGTTGTCTCCCACCTTGCATTATTAAACATACCACTGATTCTGAAACTCCCAATTACTCTCCTCCATCAACACACCTTTGTATAGAACCAGGACAGCCAGGGGACTCTTTTCCAGTCAGCCAAAGATCATCAAATCAAGTAAGAGGGGACAGGGTTGTGAATATTTGTGAAATGGGTAGAAGTGTATGCTGTTCTAGGATTCCAGAATTAACTTCGTAACTTGTTGCTCATTTTTGAAATTGAAAACGTGTGAATTTGACTCTGACTTCTTCATGAAAGTTGTAGATCTTTTTGATATCTGAATTTTGAGACCTGAATCAAGTAATTTGAATAAGTATAGCAAACGTTATAGACAAAATACTACAGCATGTTCGTGTGGAAGATTTATCCTTTGTTTTGTGTATATATTGATTTACTGGGAACTGTACGTGCATAATCAGCCTTGGATGTCTTCATGAAAGTTGTAGATAATTAAGTTGTGGATCTTTAGAAAGTGGTTTCACATTAAAATAATTTTTGTAGCTCAAGTTATGCTCATAATACTGAAGTATGTACAAGCTGTAAATCTGTGAACTTGAAATCCGTATCTTATTGTTAAAACTGGGCATTTTGTGGTAAGAATTAGTGATCAGTGTCTTCATGAAAGTTGTAAATCTTTTTGTTATGTGAATTTTGAGACATTAACCGATTGATTTGAGTATGTTTAGCAAAAGTTATAGCCAAAATACTACTATATGTCCGAGTGAAAGATTTGTTTCATGTTTAGTGCATATTTTGATATGCTGGGAATTATACATGCATAATAAGCCTTGGATGTCTTCATGAAAGTTGTAGATAATTAAGTTTTGGATTTTTAGAAAGTAGTTTCACATCAAAATAATTTTTTTAGCTCAAGTTATGCTCAAATTACTGAAGTATGTGCAAGTTGAAATTCTGAAATTCTGGAATTTTGGAAATCCGAATCTTGTTTTCAATACTGGGAATTTTGTGGTATGAATTAGTTGTTTGTGTCTTCATGAAAGTTGTAGATAATTATGTTAAGAGTATTTTAGAACTGGTTTCATGTTAAAATCATTTGTGTATCTCTAAATACGTTGAAAATACTAATATATGTACGTTTTGAAAACTCACCTAGAGGCAGTGTTGTATTTTGTGGATGAATGGTATTTCTGCTTAGAATTTGAATTTATGATCTTCATGAAAATTGTAGATATTTGTGTTAAGATTAATTTAGAACTGGTTTCATGCAAAAATCATTTTTTTAACTCCAGAAACACTGAAATTACTAACATATGTACGTTTTGAAAAACTCACCTTGAGGCAGTGTGATAATTCGTGAATAAGTAATATTTCTGTTCGGAATTTGAAACTGTGTTCTTCATGAAAGTTGTAGATAATTGTATTATTGAGCTATAGAAAGTGGAATCATCTAAAAAGGAGTTGATTTGCCCATGTTATGGCTGTTTTGCTAATGTATGTTGCTGTTGGGGATGCTGAAAGTCACTTAAAATGGCTATTTTGAAAGAAAATGATATTTTCTCTATGGATAGAAATTATTTATTAAATTATTGAGTGATTATGAATTATTATAAATGTTGATGAGTATTACACAGTCTGTATATTGTGATGGTGAATAATTATGAATGACAGAATTAATATATATGTACATGAATGCCTTATAGTTACTGACATATGTGATTGAAACAGTAAATCCATGATTTTGTGAATTATTATGTGTATTGTGTCCCTTGAGGACTTGTAGTATCCAAGAGGTTTTGGAAATGTGGATATCATGGTATGTTAAAAGAATTAAAGGCATTCATGCATCATAAGCATTCGGACGCACCATGGAATTTAGGGGTTCCATGATTGCCTACCCTGGTGGGGGGGTTACTCTATGATGAGTTAAGCCCTATTTTGTTGTGTGCCATGGAGTGTAGGGATTCATGGTTTATGAAAAAGTCCTACTTATGATATTGTGTACTTCGGTACTTAAGCGCCATGAAGTATAGGGATTCATGGTATATGCTAAAGCCCTATTTGTGTCTCTATGAGACTTTTACTGCAGTATTCCCACCAAGACCAAATGGATCCAGCATGACATCATTTGACTAATTAAAGATCTATTAATGGACTTGTTTGGCATATTCATCATATCATTATGAATTGTTGATTGTGTTTGTGCAATTTTATCTATTTTATATCTATTCTATATTCTGTCTCACTCTTACATTAATTTTTACAATGAATGACACGCAGAATGCAGAGTGATGCCATGATGGATGTCTATTTGAATTATTACCTGAACTTTGATTTTATGGGTTGTAATAAATATAATATGTCATGTACCATTATCTTCTCAATCGTTTCCGCTACTTTAATATTTTCTTGAATTTAATTATTCACGACTAGTATGTATGATAATTTTTCCGCTGTTATTAATCATTACATGAACTCTGAATTAAATTGATGAATTTTTAAAATGATCTTTTGAAAAAGCGAAAAATTTACTCAAAAATTTTAAATCAACGTTTCGGGGCGTTACATGTTGGTATCAGAGCATTTTCAAAAATTCAGGACCAATTGTTATGACATGTACTGTTTCTCGACATAATATGTGAAATGTTTGATTTCTTGCTTGATAACATGCTAAATGTATACTATATGACTTGTGCCTGACTGATTAATTGCGAAAAGATTTGTTTTGATTACCGCTTGATAATATGATAAATGTGTTATATGATTTATTGCTTAACTGATAAACTATAGAATAGTGATAAATATGTAGTATTTATATATGATATATTATCCCTTAGAATTGGTATAAACCAAACTACGAATATAGGATGGCAAGAAACAACAACAACAACAACAACAACGATATGGCAGCAGCTTTCAACCGTTTAGCTGAAGCCATAGAACGACAAAACCAACCAAGGAGCACTGGAGGACTCCATGGGTTAGACCACTTCCTGAAGAGAAAGCCTTCACAATTCAAAGGAGGTTATAATCCAGAAGGAGCATATCTTTGGGCCAAGGAAATGGAGCGCATCTTTCGAGCATTGCCCTGCACAGAATACGAAAAGGTGGAGTATGCCACCTATATGTTGGTGGAAGAGGCAGAGAACTGGTGGATTCATGCTAGAATCCGTATGATCGAGACTGACAGACCCTTGATCTGGGCCAACTTCAAAGACTGTTTCCTGGAGAAATATTTTCCAGCAAGTGTGAAAAGTCACAAGGAGCTGGAATTTATGGAGTTGAAACAAGGCTCGATGTCCGTTGGAGAATATGCTGCAAAGTTTGAAGAACTATCTCTCTTTTACCCTCCTTTTCAACAGGCTGGTGCCGAAGAATCGAAATGTGTTAAATTTGAGAACGGACTGAATCTGGAAATCAAAGAAGCAATAGGGTACCAAGAAATTCAGAGTTTTCCTATTCTGATCAACAAATGTAGAATTTTTGAAGAGAATCACCAAGCCAGACTGGCACATGAAAGGGCCAATAGACAACTGAAACCTTAGTCAGTTGATTTCAAAAGAAGAGGATCGTTCTATCCAAGTCGCTCCAGAGGAGGATCATCATCGTCATCTTTTGATAGACGCAATAATATGAGGTGTCTTAAGTGTGGACGTAATCATCATGTACGTGATTGTAACAGACGTCTTGAAGAGGTCACTTGCTTTCGATGTAATCAAAAAGGACACATCAGTCCAAATTGTCCGCAGAACAATCAAAACAACAACAGGAACACTATGAGTGAACCAAGAGGCTCTAATTATCAGAGAGGCCAAGGAGAAGACACACGTACTGCCCAACCTCCAAGACAGAACAGGGAGTCCACAGATCAGAGGTTACAACAAACAACTGGGAGAGTCTTTGCCATCAGCGGTTCAGAGGCAGACCAAGCTGATGACCTCGTACAAAGTAAGTGTGAGATTAATGGTACAATCCTATCTGTGTTATTTGATTCTGGTGCTACGTATTCTTTTATTTCTGATGAGTGTGTTAGACGCTTTCAATTACCTGTGAAGCCTATGACATATGATCTGATTATTTCCACTCCCACCGGTACACAACTTAGAACTGCTAAGGTGTGTAACGAATGTTCTATACTCATAGAAGGTAGACGCTTTCTTGTCGATCTTGTTTGTTTACCTTTGAAGGATCTGGAGGTGATTTTGGGGATGGACTGGTTATCGACAAATCGAGTCTTGGTGGACTGTCACAACAAGACCGTGATATTTCCATCAGAAAATCTAAATTCTGACAACCTCAAGACCTATATATTACAAGGTGAAAGTCAATTGTTTGCTTTATTCACTCTTTACAAAGAATATGGTGAACCTAAAGCAATCGAGATGCTGGTTGTTTCTGAATTTCCTGAAGTATTTCCTGAGGATGTCTCAAGTTTACCTCCAGAACGTGAGGTAGAATTCTCCATTAATTTAATTCCAGGAGCAGGACCAGTGTCTAAAGCTCCATACCGTATGGCACCAATTGAACTGGCGAAACTGAAGAAACAAATTGAAGAGTTGCTGGAGAAGCATTTCATCAGACCTAGTGTGTCACCATGGGGAGCGCCAGTATTGCTCGTCAAGAAAAAAGATGGAAGCATGAGGTTATGTGTAGATTATCGTCAGCTGAACAAATTGACGGTAAAGAATAGATATCCTCTGCCCAGAATTGATGATCTGATAGATCAATTGAGAGGCGCTGTAGTGTTTTCCAAGATTGATCTACGATCGGGGTATCATCAGATTCGTGTCAAGTCTGAGGATATTCCAAAGACAGCCTTTAGAACACGATATGGTCATTACGAGTACCTTGTGATGCCCTTCGGAGTGACCAATGCCCCAGCTGTATTCATGGATTACATGAATCGAGTATTTCATCCCTACTTGGATCAATTTGTCATCATTTTCATTGATGATATTCTAATCTATTCAAAAACTGCAGAGGAACATGAAAAGCATCTTCGAGTGGTATTGCAGATTTTGAAGGAGAAGCAGTTGTATGCAAAGTTATCAAAATGTGAATTCTGGTTGAAAGAGGTAAAATTCCTAGGCCATGTAATCTCAAACGAAGGAGTATCTGTGGATCCTTCTAAAATAGAAGCTGTGGTAAAATGGGAGAGACCTACTTCAGTCACTGAGATACGAAGTTTCCTGGGATTGGCTGGTTATTATCGGAGATTCATTGAAGGGTTTTCTCAAATTGCCCTACCAATGACTCGACTAACCCGGAAGAATCAACCTTTTTCTTGGACGCCAGAATGTGAGAAAAGTTTCCAAGAACTGAAGTTGAAGCTTACATTTGCTCCAGTCTTAACCTTACCTAATCCACAAGAAGATTTCGTGGTTTATTGTGATGCTTCCAAAATGGGCTTAGGATGTGTTTTAATGCAGCAACGAAAGGTGGTTGCCTATGCTTCTAGACAGTTGAGATCACATGAGATGAACTATCCAACGCATGATCTAGAATTGGCAGCAGTGGTATTTGCTCTGAAAATCTGGAGACACCATTTGTATGGAGTCAGGTTTGAAGTGTTCAGTGACCACAAGAGCTTGAAGTATTTGTTCGATCAAAAAGAATTGAACATGAGGCAGAGAAGGTGGATGGAGTTTCTTAAAGATTATGATTTTGATTTGAAGTACCATCCAGGAAAAGCAAATATGGTGGCAGATGCACTAAGCCGAAAGTCCATTCATATGGCATCTTTGATGATAAAAGAAATAGAGATGATAGAACAGTTCAGAGACATGAACTTGGGTGTAGAGATGAAATCTTCAAGGAGTATGACTTTGGGGACTTTGAAAATAACCAATGATTTCCTGAAACTATTAGGTGAAAGACAGAAAGAAGATTTGCCATTACAGGAGTTGAGAGAATTACAGGCGAATGGAAAAGATATGGGACTACAAGAAGGATCAGATGGAATTTGGAGAATCAGGAATAGAATTTGTGTACCAGATGATGTTGATCTGAGAAGGACGATTCTAGAAGAAGCGCATAAAAGTATGTTGAGCATTCATCCTGGATCAACTAAGATGTATCAAGATCTGAGGAAAAGCTTTTGGTGGCCAAGGATGAAGAAAGAGATAGTTGAATATGTGGCTTCATGTCTGGTGTGTCAAAAAGCCAAGGTAGAACACCAGAAGCCATCTGGTGAACTGCAACCATTAGAGATTCCTGTCTGGAAATGGGATGACATCTCAATGGACTTTGTGTCGGGGTTACCAAGAACACGTTCAGGGAATGATGCAATCTGGGTTATTGTAGACAGATTGACAAAGTCTGCTCACTTCCTCCCAATGAATATGAAGAACTCTTTACAAAAGTTGGCACAGTTATATGTGAAGGAGATCGTAAGACTACATGGTGTACCATCAAGTATTGTGTCAGATAGAGATCTAAGATTCACTTCCCGATTCTGGGGAAGCTTGCATCAGGAATTGGGTTCAAAGCTTCAATTGAGTTCAGCTTATCATCCCCAAACAGATGGACAGTCAGAGCATACCATACAAAGTTTGGAAGACTTACTGCGATCTTGTGTGATTGAACATGGTGGTAGTTGGGAGCAGTTTCTTCCATTGATTGAATTCACGTATAATAATAGCTACCACAGCAGTATTGGTATGGCTCCATTCGAAGCATTGTATGGTAGGAAGTGTCGAACGCCACTTTGTTGGTTAGAAACTGGTGAAAGTTTGGCGTTAGGACCTGAAATTGTGCAGCAGACTACTGAACAGATAGAAATGATCAGAGAAAAGATGAAGGCATCTCAAGACAGACAGAAGCAGTATTATGATAAGAGGAGGAAACCACTTGAATTCCAAGTCGGTGAGCATGTATTTTTGAAGGTTTCACCTCACAAAGGGATTGGCCGAGCCTTGAAGAGTAAGAAATTGAGTCCGAGGTTCATTGGACCATATGAGATCCTAAAGAGGGTTGGTACAGTGGCATATCAGATTGCACTTCCCCCTCACCTGGCAAATCTGCACAATGTATTTCATGTATCACAGCTAAGGAAGTACGTACAAGATCCCAACCATGTGATTGCTGCCGATGATATTGAAGTTAGAGAAAATCTGACCATCTCCACAGAACCTACACAGATCCTAGAAAGATCGAATAAACGCTTGAGGAACAAGAATGTACCACTGGTAAAAGTTGCATGGAAACAAGGAACTGATGTAACTCTAACTTGGAGCGTGAAGATGCTATGAGGACACAGTATCCAGAATTGTTTCACTGAGGAATGCGTAATGATTAAATTTCGAGGACAAAATTTTTTATTAGGGTGGGAGAAATGTAACATCTTGCTTTAATAATAGTTCAATTATGTAATTTATGAAGCATGGAAGGTCTGTAAGTGTTAATCAATGAATAAAACACTTTATGGATGGTTTATAATACTCCAAAAATTCCATTTTTGGGTATAATTATAGAAACTACATAGACCTGTATTGATAAGATCCATTTTCCGGGTAAAATATGCCTTAGAAATGAATTTCCGAGTGAAAAAGGGGCTCTGTCCGAGTGAAGAATGAAAATTCCGAGTGACCAAGAGGAATTCCGAGTGGAAAATGGAAATACCGAGTGCAAAATGATGTTTTCCGAGTGGAACATGGTCAGGAGGACTTATTCCGAGTGAGATATTGTCTCACAGACTCACTGCTGAGTCAAGCATGTCAGAAAGACTCAATTCCGAGTCAGATATTGTCCAATGACTCAATTCTGAGTCATACATTGCTAGGCATTTCTATCTATGAATAAAATTTGCCCAAAAGCTTCACTTCCGAGAGGAAAGACTTATAAATTCCGAGTGAAGGTTGTGTTTGCCAAGTGGAATATAGCCGAGTGAAATTCCTACACCCGAGACACTTATGTGTGAAGTGGAACTGATAGAACCACTTCTGGGTGAGAGAATCCGAATGACTCACCTTGGGGTGACTCACTGCCGAGTTAATTTACTTAGAAAGACTCGTTTCCGAGTCAAATGCTATCGAATGACTCAATTCCGAGTCAATTACTCCTGAAGGACTCGTTTCCGAGTCAAACACCACAGAAAGACTCATTTCCGAGTCAAGTGTCTTCCAGAGGCTTGTTTCCGAGTCGATCTTGATCAGAAATTGCAATTTCGAATGAAGAATCACTGAGTGCCTTCATTCTGAGTGAATTACATAGAAAAATGCATTTCTGAGTGGCAAAATTCCGACTGGAGACACACGGTTTATTATTACTCAGATGTGTCAGTCTCTGGGATGAAACTCCGAGTGGAAAATCAATAGAGTGATGGGTCGGTTTTAGTGTAATTGCCGAGTGGAAGGCTAGCAAGAGATGACTCGGAATTGGAAAGATATACCCGAGTGAAAGACTAATTAAGATGACTCGGTTTTAGGAGAATATACCAACTGAGTCACCTCCAAGGAAGAGAAATCAGACCGACTGTTTAATGAGGAATCAATTCCGAGTGAGTGATAAGTGAGGACTCGGTTTCAGGATGTTCTACCGAGTGGATTAAGCTGTTTAAGTGAAAACCGAGTGAATGAAAGTCGGTTTTCGCTTGAGCGAAACCCCTCTGCCAGCGCATTGTATGGAACTCGCTCAAGCGAGTCGGTATCCGCTTGAGCGAGAGGGACTCGGATTTCCCACTCTTCATAATACCGACCACTACCAGTCGGTATATACATGGACCGAGTGGAATTCCAGTCGGCCAAGAGGCTGACCGAGTGAAATTTCACTCGGAATTCACTGCCAGATCGACGTTGACTTCTGTTTTGTCCCTTCATGCATTTTTTTAATAAGTCATCTTCCATTATGCGCACTCCAGTGGGTGGGTTTCAGAAGTGGAGCTTGCTTTCAACCTAAACCACTTAATTCCCACTAAAAGCCCACTAGAAACCCAGTTACGGAAAGTTGTCTCCCACCTTGCATTATTAAACATACCACTGATTCTGAAACTCCCAATTACTCTCCTCCATCAACACACCTTTGTATAGAACCAGGACAGCCAGGGGACTCTTTTCCAGTCAGCCAAAGATCATCAAATCAAGTAAGAGGGGACAGGGTTGTGAATATTTGTGAAATGGGTAGAAGTGTATGCTGTTCTAGGATTCCAGAATTAACTTCGTAACTTGTTGCTCATTTTTGAAATTGAAAACATGTGAATTTGACTCTGACTTCTTCATGAAAGTTGTAGATCTTTTTGATAATACTGAAGTATGTACATAATACTGAAGTATGTACAAGCTCAAGTTATGCTCATAATACTGAAGTATGTACAAGCTGTAAATCTGTGAACTTGAAATCCGTATCTTATTGTTAAAACTGGGCATTTTTTGGTAAGAATTAGTGATCAGTGTCTTCATGAAAGTTGTAAATCTTTTTGTTATGTGAATTTTGAGACCTGAAACGATTGATTTGAGTATGTGTAGCAAAAGTTATAGCCAAAATACTACTGTATGTCCGAGTGAAAGATTTGTTTCATGTTTAGTGCATATTTTGATATGCTGGGAATTATACATGCATAATCAGCCTTGGATGTCTTCATGAAAGTTGTAGATAATTAAGTTTTGGATTTTTGGAAAGTGGTTTCACATCAAAATAATTCTTGTAGCTCAAGTTATGCTCAAATTACTGAAGTATGTGCAAGTTGAAATTCTGAAATTCTGGAATTTTGGAAATCCGAATCTTGTTTTCAATACTGGGAATTTTGTGGTATGAATTAGTTGTTTGTGTCTTCATAAAAGTTGTAGATAATTATGTTAATAGTATTTTAGAACTGGTTTCATGTTAAAATCATTTGTGTAGCTCTAAATACGTTGAAAATACTAATATATGTATGTTTTGAAAACTCACCTGGAGGCAGTGTTGTATTTTGTGGATGAATGGTATTTCTGCTTAGAATTTGAATTTATGATCTTCATGAAAATTGTAGATATTTGTGTTAAGATTAATTTAGAACTGGTTTCATGCAAAAATCATTTTTGTAACTTCAGAAACACTGAAATTACTAACATATGTACGTTTTGAAAAACTCACCTTGAGGCAGTGTGATAATTCGTGAATAAGTAATATTTCTGTTCGGAATTCGAAACTGTGTTCTTCATGAAAGTTGTAGATAATTGTATTATTGAGCTATAGAAAGTGGAATCATCTAAAAAGGAGTTGATTTGCCCATGTTATGACTGTTTTGCTAATGTATGTTGCTGTTGGGGATGCTGAAAGTCACTTAAAATGGCTATTTTGAAAGAAAATGATATTTTCTCTATGGATAGAAATTATTTATTAAATTATTGAGTGATTATGAATTATTATAAATGTTGATGAGTATTACACAGTCTGTATATTGTGATGGTGAATAATTATGAATGACAGAATTAATATATATGTACATGAATGCCTTGTAGTTACTGACATATGTGATTGAAACAGTAAATCCATGATTTTGTGAATTATTATGTGTATTGTGTCCCTTGAGGACTTGTAGTATCCAAGAGGTTTTGGAAATGTGGATATCATGGTATGTTAAAAGAATTAAAGGCATTCATGCATCATAAGCATTCGGACGCACCATGGAATTTAGGGGTTCCATGATTGCCTACCCTGGTGGGGGGGGTTACTCTATGATGAGTTAAGCCCTATTTTGTTGTGTGCCATGGAGTGTAGGGATTCATGGTTTATGCAAAAGTCCTACTTATGATATTGTGTACTTCGGTACTTAAGCGCCATGAAGTATAGGGATTCATGGTATATGCTAAAGCCCTATTTGTGTCTCTATGAGACTTTTACTGCAGTATTCCCACCAAGACCAAATGGATCCAGCATGACATCATTTGACTAATTAAAGATCTATTAATGGACTTGTTTGGCATATTCATCATATCATTATGAATTGTTGATTGTGTTTGTGCAATTTTATCTATTTTATATCTATTCTATATTCTGTCTCACTTTTACATTAATTTTTACAGTGAATGACACGCAGAATGCAGAGTGATGCCATGATGGATGTCTATTTGAATTATTACTTGAACTTTGATTTTATGGGTTGTAATAAATATAATATGTCATGTACCATTATCTTCTCAATCGTTTCCGCTACTTTAATATTTTCTTGAATTTAATTATTCACGACTAGTATGTATGATAATTTTTCCGCTGTTATTAATCGTTACATGAACTCTGAATTAAATTGATGAATTTTTAAAATGATCTTTTGAAAAAGCGAAAAATTTACTCAAAAATTTTAAATCAACGTTTCGGGGCGTTACACATCCAGGCAAGCAACTGAAGGAGATGATATGGAAGGTAGCCAGATCTACACATACCCTAGCTTGGGAGAGACAAATTGATGTAGGAGTTTCTTCTAAGCTCCTTAAGAAAGATGGATCTTGGATCTTTCCTTCTTTAATCCTTCAAGCCAAGGTGATGATCTTCTTCTTTAAGAGGGAAATCGAAGCATAAAAAAGGGAAACTATGTAGGAGTGGACTAAAATTGGAAGGAGAAAAGGGATGGAAGTGAAAGGGAAAAGGTGAAAGATGAATGAGAAGATTAAGGGAATAGGAAAGGATGGTTGGAGGTCACTCCCAAGAGAGGGAGATAACTTCTATCTCGTAACCAAGGAGGGAGAGACCCCTTGGATAAGAGCTTGCAAGAGCCTCACAAATCCTAGAGAGAAGGAGGAGAATCTCTCACTAGAAAGTTACACTCAAGGTAAAATGTATTAATGTGTGTCATTTTACAAAAGGAAAGGCCTTTATATAGGCTATGGTGCATTCGGCCAAGGAGAGCCTTATTGGGCTTCTCCATGCTTCCTACGCCCAATGATACTAAGAGAGAAAGGAGATGGCCTATACATGGCCCAATGTAAGAGTACATGGTCCTAAAGTGACCAATTAGCCTAGTAAGACCCAAATAAAGCCTAAATGACTAGAAAATCTAATTATGACCTATATTACAAAATGAATACAAATAGATCCTCAAGCTATCTCCATTGGGCTTGGGCCCTTTAAAGAAAAAGATGAAGGAAGATAGGGCTTTATGGATGGTCTCCTTGCTTTTCTTGGACTTGGCCCTTGTGAGGGGCCCTTTGTAAGCCTCTAGTCCTTTGTCCAAGATGGTGTGTAGGTCCTCCCTTAAGATGTTTTCATTATGCTCCCCTTTTTCGAAAGGATTTGTCCTCAAATCCTAGGCATCATCCTCTTCATGTAAGTCAAAAGGAGATAAGTCTGATACATTAAATGAAGCACTCACACCATATTCCCTAGGTAAATCAAGTACATAGGCATTATTCCCCATTTTCTTGAGAATTTGGAAAAGTCCGTCACCCCTAGGGTCAAGTTTAGATTTTCTCAAGTTTGGAAATCTCTTTTTTCTAAGGTGCAACCAAACCCAATCTACAACCTCAAAGGTGACTTTTTTTCTCTTTTTATTAGCACAACGAGTATCGTGTTCATTCTTAGTTTGTATTTGGTTTTTAACCTTCTCATGAAAAATCTTTGATAAACTTGGCCTTTCCTTCTCCATCCATATGAAGGACAGAATTAGAAACATCAATGGGAAAAACATCCAAGGGAGTGAGAGGATTAAAACCATAAACAACTCCAAAAGGACTATGCTTAGTTGTGGAGTGTTGTACCCTATGATAAACAAATTCAATATGGGGTAAACATTCATCCCAAGATTTAAAATTTTTATTCACTACGACCCTAAGTAGTTAAGAAAGGGTCTTGTTTACTACCTCTGTTTGGCCATTCGTTTGAGGGTGACAGGTGGTAGAAAAGAGAAGCTTCGTTCCTAGCCTTAACTAAAGAGTTTTCCAAAAATGGCTTAGGAATTTGGTGTCCCTATCAGAAGTGATAGTTTTAGGAACACCATGAAGTCTTATAATTTCCTTAAAAAAGAATTTAGCAATATGACTAGCATCATCTACCTTATGACAAGGGATGAAGTGAGCCATCTTACTAAACTTATCCACCACTACAAAGATACAATCCATTCCCCTTTGGGTCCTAGGAAAACCTAACATAAAATCCATAGATATATCAATCCAAGGTGCATTAGGTGTAGGCAAGGGAGTATACAAACCACTAGGTGAAAGTTTAGATTTAGTTTTTCTACACACTATACACCTAGCACAAAATTTTTGTACATCTTTCTTCATTTTAGGCCAATACAAGTGTTCGTGTAAGATGGCTAAAGTTTTTTCTCTTCCAAAATGGCCCATTAACCCTCCCTCATAGCTTTCTCTTAGTAAAAGGTCTCTTAAAGAGCTCTTAGGAATGTAAAGTCTGTTGGCTTTAAAGAGATAGCCATCTAAAATGTAGAAGCCTTTATGAGATGAAGAAGTGGAAGATGAGTTGAAAATGGTTGAAAAATCAAGATGACTTGGATACAAAGTCCTAATCTCATCAAGTCCAATAACTTTGGCTCCAAGAGAGGCTAGTAAAGAGTTCCTTCTTGAAAAAGCATAAGCCACAGTATTAGATTTTCCTTTTTTGTACTTGATGACATATGGAAATTGTTCCAAGAACTCAACCCACTTAGTATGTCTTTTGTTCAACTTATGTTGCCCTTTAATAAATTTTAATGATTGGTGATCACTATAGATGACAAACTCTTTTGGGATCAAGTAATATTCCCAAGTTTGAAGGGCTCTAATCAATGCATAGAACTCTTTGTCATATGTAGGATAGTTGAGATTTGCCTCATTAAGCTTTACACTAAAGAAAACAATAGGGTGACCTTCTTACAATAGGACAACTCTTATTCCCATATTTGAAGCATCACACTCAAGCTCAACGGTTTTTAAAAAATTTGGAAGTGCCAAAATTGGAGCATGTGTGAGCTTCTCTTTGAGATCTAGAAAGGCTTTCTCTTGTCTTGGCCCCCACACAAAAGGAACATTCTTTTTTACTAACTTATTTAAAGGGGAGGCTAAAGTAGAGAAATCTTTCACAAATCTCCTATAGAAACTTGCTAAACCATGAAAACTTCTTACTTCACTAACATTTTTAGGTGTTGGCCAATCTTTGGTTGCCTTCACTTTGAAGTAATCTACCTTAACACCCTTAGAACTTACTACAAATCCAAGGAATACAATGCTATCCATGCCAAAAAGATATTTTTCAAAATTTGCATAGAGATTGTTTGTTCTTAAAGCAAGCATAACTTCTTTGAGATAGTTTAGATGAGAGGTCATGGTCTTTGAGTAAATTAAAATGTCATCAAAGTAGACCATAACAAAATGCCCAATAAATTCCCTCAAAACATGATTCATGAGTCTCATAAAAGTACTTGGTGCTTTAGTCTAGCCAAAAGGCATAACTAACCACTCATATAATCCAAGTTTGGTTTTAAAAGCAGCCTTCCATTTATCTCCTTCTTTGATTCTTATTTGGTGATAGCCACTTTTAAGATCAATCTTGGAAAATATAGTAGAACCACTAAGCTCATCAAGCATATCATCAAGTCTAGGTATTGGATGCCTATACTTGATGATTATGTTGTTTATGGCTCTACAATCTGTATACATTCTCCATGAACCTTCTTTCTTAGGAACTAGTAAAACTGGTAAAGCACAAGGGCTTAAACTCTCTCTAATCCAACCCTTAGATAGTAGTTCACTCACTTGGTTTTCTATTTCTAGGCTTTCCATAGGGTTGCACCTATATGCAGGTCAATTTGGAAGACTAGCACCAGGGATTAAGTCTATTTGGTGCTCAATGCCCCTAATAAGAGGTAAGGCTTTTGGGATATTCTTAGGGAAGAGGTCTTTGAATTCATTCAAGATGTTTTGAATCCCTTTGGGCAAATAAGAAGAGGAAGAGCCCATTGAGCACAAGTAAGTGCTAGGGGTGTCTTTTGCATACATTATCAAGAATTACTTTTGTGAAAACATAGCATGTTTCACATCATGTTTATTGGCCAAAAGATTGGCTCTAGAGTCATCATAGATGACAACTCTTTTTCCTTTATCCTCTTTTTTGTTTTTCTTATATTTTTCTAAATGATTAGAGGAAGAAGATCCTAACTCTGTATCTCTTTTAAGCTTCATTTGTAGTTGATCTTTAGCTACTTGTTGTGGAGTTAGGGGATGTAAATTTATCTTCTTACCATCTAATTTGAAAGTGAAGGTGTTAGTGAACCCCTCATGGATGAACTTCCTATCAAATTATTAAGGTCTTCCTAAAAGGATATGAGTTGCCTCCATAGGCACTACATCACAGTTAACTTTATCTTTATATGTGCCTATGGTGAAGTTGATTAAGACTTGCTTATTAACTAACATTTCCCCTTTTTCATTAAGCCATTGCAACTTATAAGGTCTAGGGTGATCTATTAGTTCTAAGCCTATCTTATTTACTAATCTTTGGCTCACTACATTCACACAATTCCCACTATCCATAATGAGAGAACATAGTTTGTCATTTATGTAACATCTTGTGTAAAAGATGTTCTCTCTTTGTGTAGTATCATCTAGCTTAACATGACTACCAAGTAACCTTCTAATCATGTACGGCTCACCATCATCCCTAATATATGCTCACTGTCACAGGAATCACTACTTAAGTCATCACTTGATGTGTGATTATCAGAATCAGACTCAGATTGACTTGAGAAGGTTCCATTTGTTTTCAAAATCATTGTTCATTTTGTTGGACAGTTGGAAGCAATATGACCTCTACCAAGACATTTAAAATATTTTATGGTAGAAGATCTGGAGGATAATGGTTTAGATGTGGATTCATGATTATCTTTTTGGTGCCTAAAGACTTTGCCATTCTTATGCAACTCACTTGGTAATTTTGAAGAAGAAGTTCCCACTTCCTTCTCCCTAGGGTTTCTCTCAAACCTACCCTTGTTCTCTTGACCTACCCACTTAGACTTGTAGGTTTTATTTTCCCCACTATAGGATTCTCTCTCTTAAATTGGTTCTCTACTGTCGCGACCATGATCGCGGCAGCACGACCGACCCTAAAAAGCGAGATAAATCAGAACAGGGAGCCGCCACCAATTTTTTTATTCATAGGAAAAAACATTGGAAAAAAACTTTAACAAAGCACTGGTTAAAAAAAGTGAGATTCAAGTTCGGGAGTCGGTTACGAGTGGGGAAGGTATTAACACCACACGTTGCCTGTTAAAAAAACAATACCAAAGTTAAAAATGCGCATCATGAATAGCCTTAAAATTGTTTCTATTTCTTTTTCTTGAAAATAAAGGAGACAAACGAAATGAAAAAAAACACTCGGAGTAAGAACAACAGGACGTCTCATCCAAATTAATCCTGGCTTTAATGGGGGGAAGACGGGAAAAAGAGGAAAGGAAACTAACAAGGCCTTTCGTCTAAATTAGTCATTCTTTCGTCAAGCTAATAGGTCAGGAAAGAAAAGAGGAGGGGTTAACAGAATGTCACGTCCAAGTTAATCCCGGCTTTTAATGGAGGTACATATGGAAAAAGGAGAGAACGCTAACAGGACGTCTCGTCCAAATTAGTCATTTTCCATCAAAATGCAGGGTCGAACGGTGGAAGGAGTTAACAGGATGTCTTCGTCCAAATTAACCTGATTTATGAAAAATAATAACGGCCAAGGAAAACGAAGAAAATCAACAAGACGTCACGCCTAAATTGACTTCCATGAAGATGGTAAGGGTTAGATTAATTTTTAAAAGGAAGAATAAGAACGGAAAAGAAGTGGGCCCGATAGGATGTCTTAGATGAAGCTACCTATTCTTGAGTTTTCAAGAAATCAGGGTTACGTAGTTCTTGACGAGGGGTGTCTTAAATAAAGCTAGGGATTTAGGGATATATGAAATTCATGGGAATGGTGCATACAAGGCTAAGTTCTCCGCACGTGTATGATCTTTAGGAATAGTATAGGCAAAAGTACTCCCGCACGACACTGGCTAAAATGACTTTTACATTGATCAAAATAAATATGAAAAAATATTTGTTTTTATTGTTATTATCGTGAGGCAGGATAAGAGAGGATTTTTAACAATAGAACAAACTTAAACAAGAAAATAGATTTAATAAAAATGACAGACTTAGCAAAAGAACACACAGTGTAAAACTAACTAACAAAATGAACTAAAAGAGGAGTAAAAGTGGTGAAGATTGTAACCGATGTGGTGGAGGTGATGAAAAGAGCTGATCCTCGGGTCTGAGCTGGTGTAGGCTAGAACAGCAACCAAAGCGATAAGGGGATTGAGTAGCTGTGAGAGCTGGTGTGGAGCTTAGGGGATAAACGGTCTGGGGTTCAGTGGAAAACCAGAGTAATGCAATGGGGAACCGGTGTGGGATTGAAATAAGGAGCTTTTATGGGGTTCTGGATAGAGTCTGAACAGCAGGGGGAGAACTTACTTTAAATAGGGTAAGGGCCGGTATCCTAGTGACTGGATTCAGAACCTTGGGGCCAGTTCTTTTCCTTGAGAGACTCAAAGAACCAAGAGTTGGAGTAACTCTCTGAAGGACTTAGGGTTTCGAATAGCAGAGCAATTTCTTAGGATTCAGGGGTTTAAAGTGCGGACCCTTGGACCTCTTCAATAGGGGTATTTATTGAGGCCTTCTCGAGCCTGAGTGCCTGGACAACTCAAGCT
Source organism: Clitoria ternatea (assembly GCA_037962975.1). NCBI lineage: Eukaryota > Viridiplantae > Streptophyta > Magnoliopsida > Fabales > Fabaceae > Clitoria > Clitoria ternatea. The sequence goes on from CM075673.1 coordinate 127,325,452, forward strand.
TCCACTCACCCATACATGTAGTGGAGACAGCCTGGCCACTGGCAGTTGTGGGGAACAGTGGCTGGTGGTGAGTTTTTTATTGTTTTAATTTTTTTATTCCCTGTCTGCCATTTCCTGGATTTCAGGATCGAATCTTGTAGTGTGATTCCAAGTCACAGCATGGGCAGTCGAACTCTGCAAACGGTGTCACATGGATCCGGTGTTGGGTTTATGAAAACACCTTCCATGCTGTGAATTCAATTGACCGGTGTAAGAAACATGACCTCGCCCCTTTGTCTTGAGGCTATTCTTCCTTTTGCCCTAACCTTGGTACTTGAGGAAACTGGTTGAAATCCACCTCATGCTGATGTCAATATCGGATCCTATAAACCCTTTTTTTAATCCAAAGCCCTAAATCTGGAAAAGAATTGGGGTGATGCCCCAGTTTTAGTAGGAAGAGGTTAATCGAGTATTGCCCTTTTAGTTGACAGGTAAGTAATGGTTGAGGGTGTTGCCTCTCGGTTTGACGGAAAAGTAAAGATTGAGGGTGTTGCCTCTCGGTTAATAGAAAAGTAAAGGTTGATGGTGTTGCCTCTCAGTTGACAGGAAAGTAACAGTTGAGGGTGTTGCCTTTCAGTTGACAGAAAAGTAAAAGCTAAGGGTGTTGCCTCTTGGTTGATTAAAAAGTAAAGGTTAAGGGTGTTGCCTCTCGATTGATTGAAAAGTAACGATTGAAAGTGTTGCCTCTCGATTGACAGAAAAGTAAAAGTTAAGGGTTTTGCCTCTTGGTTGATTAAAAGTAAAAGGATTGGGGTTGACCCTCAGTTGACTAAAAGTAAAAGGATTGGGGTTGACCCTCGGTTGACTGGAAGTAAAAGGATTAGGGTTGACCCTTGGTTGACTGGAAGTAAAAGGATTGAGGTTGACCCTCAGTTGACTGGAAATAAAAAGTTTGGGGTTGACCCTCGTTTGACTGAAATAAAAGAATTGGGGTAATGCCCCAGATTTGGAAGACTTAGAGTATTGCCCCAGGTTTGAGAGTGTGGGGTGCTGCCCCAGTTTTGAGGGACTTGGGGTAATGCCCCAAGTTTGAAAAAGAATGAGAGACTTAGGGGTAATGCCCCAGGTTTAAAGATTTGGGGTGATGCCCCAAATTTGGAAGGGAATGAAGATTTGGGGTGCTGCTCCAAGTTTGGGAGGCTTGGGAGGCTGCTCCCATTTTGAGAGACTGAAGGAATTTGGGGTACTACCCCTTGACTGAAAGCAAAAAACTTGGGGTGATGCCCTAGTTAGGAGAGACTAAAGGAATTTTGGGTACTGCCCCTTGACTGAAAGAGAATAAAAACCTGGGGAGATGGCCCAGTTTGAGTTGTTTGGAAATTCGAGGTACTGCCCCTTGACTAAAAAGAGTGAGAAACTTGGGGTAATGCCCCAGTTTGAGCTATTTGGTGGGAGAGCATGATGGGTGCTAGTTTGATAATGATGAACTTATTGGGGAAGAAAGGCCAATTGGAGTCTATTTCTGAAGTGTAGTTCCACTGGGGAAGGACGGTTTGGTTGGCGTCTACCTAGTGGTAACCGTGGTTTTGCTGGGGGAAGTGACCTATCGGTTCCACTTGGGGAGAAATCTGGTTCAGATTCACCTGGGAGGAGATCTTGACTTGAGCTCTTTTCGTGGAGGGTTGTGGCCTCGTTGGGGGACTGCTCGTCAAACCCTTCGCTTCCGGGTCAGGAATTTCAGTCAACCTTCAAAAAGAGGATGAATAGTACAAAAGTAAACAGATTGACATTTTCAGGTAACCTTCCTTAGAGATGGGCCTTGAGATAACTCATGGATGAAATAGAAGCAACTTCTGACTTTGGTGAACACGCCTAGCGGAGTTGGTTATGCTTGCCCGAGGTAGGGTCTGGTGCTGGGATGTATTCCGCTCCACACAACTTTATGTTTTGTCATTTTTATTTTCAAAATTTTCTTAGGAAAAACTTGTTCATTTATAAGACTTAGCCATGAACACGTGCAGAAAGAAGGGTAAATTTTTATTTATGAACATCAGGCATGTACAGTGGTAATGAAAGCAATGTAAAACAAACAGATGTAACAAGGTATAAAGAATTGAAGGTAGGTGGGAAAGGGAAGACTCCTGAATCCTCCAGCGATATCATGAGAGTGACGAGAATCTTGATTCTTTCTCACGACTTCATGTTCATCTTCTGATTTTGCTTCTGAAGACGTAATTTGACAATGAGTCATATGCCCCAGTTAGGTTTTCTCATTTTCTGCTTGAAGAGTTTATGCCACCGTTCCAGGACTTTAGGTTTTGATTTTGTCTGAGCTGCCCGTTTGGGTTTTCGTCTCACCAAGTAGCTCTAACTTTTGCCTAGGCCGCCTTTTCCAGTTTTCAGCCTAGCGAGCCCCCCGGTTGGGTTTTTGACTCACCAAGTAGCTCTAACTCTTTTTTTAGGCATAGTACTTCTTTATCGCATCTGCGTTTATAGGCATTGGCAGATCCTCTCCATCCATGTTGGTGAGGGTTAAAGCCCCTCTAGAGTAGGCCCCTTTTCATAACATAGGGACCTTCATAGTTAGGTGCCCACTTGCTGCGCTCGTCTCTTTGGATCGACAAAATCTTCTTAAGGACCAATTCTCCTTCTCGGAAATGTCGAGGTCGCACTTTCTTTTCATACGCCCGTTTCAGGCGCTTTTGATACAACTATCCATGGTAGAAAGCGGTTAACCTTTTTTCATCAATTAGGTTCAATTGGTTGTACTTGGCCTGGATCCATTCAGCCTCCTCCAGTTTGGCCTCCATGATCACCCTGAGGGATGGGATCTTTACTTTAAAAGGCAGTACTGCTTCCATTCCATAGACCAAGGAGAATGGGGTTGCCCCAGTCGAGGTTCACACTGAGGTCCGGTATCCATGCAGAGCGAAGGGAAGCATTTTATTCCAATCTTTGTAGGTCACCACCATCTTTTGCACTATCTTCTTGATGTTTTTGTTAACTGCCTCAACTACCCCATTCATTTTAGGCCGATAAGGGGAGGAATTGTGGTGAGAGATTTTGAAGCTTTCGTAGAGTTCCTTCATCATCTTATTGTTCAAATTCGTACCATTGTGAGTAATGATCTGGCTTGGTAGGCCATATCGGCATATCAGTTCACCTTGATGAATTTGACCACAACATTCTTTGTTACATTGGTGTACGAAGCCGCCTCCACTCACTTGGTAAAATAATCGATGGCGACCAAAATAAATCGATGACCATTCGAGGCTTTTGGACCCAATAACATCCATACCCTACATTGAAAAAGGCCATGGTGTCGATAAGACGTTTAGGGATGAAGGGGGTGCATGAATATGATTGGCATACACCTGACATTTATGACACCTCCGCACATAGGCAAAGCAGTCTGTTTCCATGGTCATCCAGTAATACCCGGCCCTCAAGATCTTCCTTGACATGGCGTGTCTGTTTGTGTGAGTTCCAAAAGACCCTTCATGGACATCTCCCATGATTTGATTTTCCTCGACTGTGTCAACACAACGAAGGAGGATGGAATCATAATTTCTCTTGTATAGTATGTTGCCACTCAAAAGATAACCCATAGCGAGCCTTCTCAAGGTTCGTTTGTCATTATCTGTGATGCCTTCAGGGTATTCTTGGCATTGGAGGTACCTTTTGATGTCATGATACCAAGGCTTTCCATCTGGCTCTCCTTTTATGACCTGGCAATGTGCAGGTTCTTGTCATTTTTTCACCTCAATGAGAGGCACCTCGTATTCACTACTGACTTCGAACATCGCAGCTAGGGTGGCTAAGGCGTCTGCCATTTGGTTGTCGTCCCGTGGGACATGATGGAAGGTAATTTCATCGAACTCTTTGATCATCTCTCTGATGTGAGCATGATAGGGAACTAGTTTACTGTCTCTCATTTCCCACTCATCTCTCAATTGACGGATAACCAAAGCAGAATCTCCATAAACTTCCAGGGTCTTTATTCCTGCGTTCAGAGCCGCTTGTATCCCCAAAGAACAAGCCTCATACTCGGCAACATTGTTAGTACAGTCAAAACATAGTCGAGCGTAAATAGGGATGAATTCCTTGTCAGGTGAGATTAGGACGACCACAATTCCATGTCCCAGTGCATTGGAAGCTCCATCAAATCTCATGGTCCACCTGCTTTCCTGACCATCTTCTTCTTTGAAAAGAGCTAGAATATCTTCATCTGGGAAGTCATGCTGCATTGGTTGGTAACTGCTAACGGGCTGGTGTGCCAAGTAATCTGCTAGCGCACTTTCTTTTATGGCCTTTTGGGTGACATATGTTATGTCATATTCTGTTAAAAGTACTTACCAACGAGCAATTCTTCCAGTCAAAGCTGGCTTTTCAAAGATGTACTTAATGGGGTCCATCTTAGATACCAACCATGTAGTGTGACTGAGCATATATTGCCGTAAGCGCCGGGAAGCCTAAGCTAATGCACAGCATGTTCTTTCGATGGTAGAGTATCTCATCTCGCATTTGGTGAATTTCTTGCTCAAGTAATAAATGGTACACTTCTTCTTCCCAGTCTCATCATGTTGACCTAATACGCATCCCATGGATTCGTTCAGTACGGTTAAATACAGGATCAGTGGTCTCCCAGGAATGGGTGGCACCAAGATTAGTGGCTCTAACAAGTACTGCTTTATCTTTTCAAATACTGTTTGGTAATCTTCATTCCATTGCCCGGGTTGGTTCTTGCGAAGTAACTTGAAAATCGGCTCACAGGTTGTTGTCATTTGGGAAATGAATCGGGCAATATAGTTCAACCTTCCTAGGAACCCTTAGACTTCTTTTTCCGTGTGAGGAGGAGGAATTTCCAAAATCGCCTTGACCTTGTCAGGATCGACCTCTATCCCTTTTTCACTTATAATGAATCCTAACAGTTTACCGGATTTCGCACCAAAGGTGTACTTGGCTGGATTTAGTCTAAGCTTGAATTTTCTTAACCGTTCGAAGAGTTTCCTCAGATTAGTAATGTGTCCTTCTTCCGACCTGGACCTAGCGATGATATCATCCACGTAAACTTCTATCTCTTTGTGCATCATGTCGTGGAAGTGAGTCATCATTGCCCTTTGATAGGTTGCCCCCATATTTTTCAATCTGAAGGACATCACCTTGTAGCAAAAGGTGCCCCAAAGAGTGACAAACGTGGTTTTCTCCATATCTTAAGGTGCCATCTTGATCTGATTGTAACCCGAAAACCCATCCATGAATGAGAAAATAGAGTGTTAAGCTGTATTATCAACTAGTATGTCAATCTGTGGTAGAGGAAGTCATCCTTAGGGCTAGCCTGATTCAAGTCTCGGTAGTCTACACACATCCTCACTTTTCTGTCTTTCTTCAGAACGGGAACTATGTTTGCTACCCATTAAGGATATTTAGCTACGGCCAGGAAACCAACATCAAATTGCTTCTTAACTTATTCTTTAATCTTAAGGAGCATTTTAGGTTTCATTCGTTGCAGTTTCTATTTGATCGGCAGACATTCTAGCTTTAAAGGCAACCTATGTTCCACAATGCTGTTATCCAAACCCGAAATATCTTAGTATGACCATGCAAAAATATCCCAAAACTCCCTGAGCAGCTTAATCAGCTCTTCCCGCCGCTTTTTACTTAAGAAGGTGCCAATCTTGACCTCCTTAACCTCTCCTTTGTCCCCCAGGTTAATGGTTTCAACCTTTTCCTGATGGGGTAGAATTTCTTTATCCTCCTGCACCAATAACCTTGTCAACGTGGGTGAAGGTTCAAAGTCTTCCTTACTTTCTTCGTCGGCATAATCATTCGGATAATCAGAATCATGAAACAAAACCAAGTTCTCGCTGCTCTCAGAGGAATCATTTTTGGATCTGCATTTGGTTGTATTATAGCGAATGAAAAAGAAAACAAGCAAGTGAAAGGCTTAAGAAAAAGGAATCAAGCAAAGACAAGATATTGGAATCAGACAGTGTTTATTAACTAAACGAACAAACAAGTTTTTTTGCCTTTATTATAAAAGGGGTCCCAGAGCCTTAGGTATAGCAGAGGGACCAACAAGTTATAAAAAATTATTACTTTGACAAAACATTTAGAGTCGTGTCCCAGTTATTCAGCTCCTGACCCGGTGAACAAGCATACACAAACTCCACACTATGGCTGGGATCATCTTCAATCATTGCCACTTGATCTGGATGCATTATCCCTGCGCTCCAGAAACTCTGATAGAGGTCACAAATGGGGATTCTCGTAGTGTTGAATTCCTGACCAGTGAGGTGAGCCATCCTTCTTCCATTTCTTGTTGCCTCCACCCTTTTTCTGTTGGCGGCCGTGGGTCGGTATCCCAGGCCATACCTGTCTTTGTTTTCTGGGAGGCACACAGGTTGGACTCTCCCTTCCAGCTCACACCTCAGTCCTTTTCCTAGCTTGTATCCTTCCCGTAACATTGTCCTCACCACTGTTAGAGGTACATTTGGGAAGGATGTTCTTACAATGCTTGTCGTATTGGCTATTTCCAAAGCTTGGAATGAAGTTTCGAGGGCCTCCTCGGCTGCTTCAATGTACGGGGTAGTGACAGGCTTGCTGCCCAAAAGGTCTTTTTCCCCAGAAATAATCACTAATTTGTTGTCAATGATGAATTTCAACTTCTGATGCAGCATGGAAGGGACCACCCCAGCCGAATGGATCCACGGCCACCCTAGCAAACAACTATAGGCGGGCATGATATCCATAACTTGGAAGAGAACTTGAAAGGTACATGGTCTGACCTGTATTGGCAGTTCAATCTCTCCCATGACCTCTCATCGAGTCCCATCGAATCCTGTACCACCATGGAACTAGGCCTCATGTATGTCCCATCGAATGGCAACTTTGCCAACATGGACTTTGGCATTACGTTTAGGGATAATCCATTATCGACAAGTACCTTCACCAGGATATGATCTTGACACTTTACAGAAATATAAAGGGCTTTGTTGTGCCCTGTTCCTTCAGCGGATATTTTATCATCTGTAAAAGTCAAGTAGTTATTGGCGACAATGTGTCCCACTATACTTTCAAACTTATCGACAAGTAAGTCATGCTTGACATGGGCCTTGCTTAATACTTTCATCAATGTGGTCCAGTATGGTTCGAAACTCATCAATAAGGACAACAAAGAAATTTTGGCTGGGGTATGGTTTAATTGATCTAGTACTTGGTACTGACTGTGGCGAATGAACTTTAAAAACTCCTGGGCTTCTTCCTCAGTCACAGCCCTTTTTGCTTCACCGATGGTTCCTTCCTTCCCAGCTTTGATCTCTCCAGCAGCTTTATCATGTTTTGATTCTGAAGGTGCATATATCCTCTAACTCTAAGTCATTCCTCCAATTCTGGCAATATTTGTAACAGAAGACGATGGCGCAGAGTCAGCTGCCACAGGATTGGTGACGACCATATCCGTACCGTATTTTCATGGCACAACATAAGAATCCTTGAAAGGGAATGGAGTGGGTGCTCGCACTGAAATGATAGTTTTGGCAGGAGCTGGAGTTGCTCGTGCAATTTTTTTGTAGAATATGACCAGGGGCTTTGGAGCGTGCACCCCGGTCTGTTCTTGTACTATGTTTATTTCGCCTCCATGACGTCTGCAGATCTCCACAGTGTGGCTGTCTATGAGCTCTTGAAGGGCTTTTGGAAGCCTCGTCGCCCCACAGATTATTTATCGTTGTATTCTTCATCCCACGACCCTTCTATCAGTCCCCTTTCAAGTAGGAGAGAGCGAATTACTTCCAAAGGCATTTTTATGTCCTCAACCCTCGAAATACATTCTTCCTCCTCCCCAACAGCATTAACCCCTGACCCTCCATGGTTGGGCAAAGGGTTTGTTGTCACACTTGGGCTCCCCTCCCGAAAGCTTATCCAGTCGGCCCTGATCAGATCCCTTACCTTGAACTTCAAAGCCAGGCAATTTTCTGTAGAATGCCCTGGTGCGCCAGCATGGTAATCACACCTTGCATTCGGGTCATACCCTTTTGGGTAAGGTGGCTGAAGTGGCCTCAAAGGACAGGGAACCACCAATGTATTTTTGATAAGATGAGGGAGAAGCTTGGTATAAGTCAGGGGGATGGGATCAAATTGAATCTGGGTGCAGTCATTGTTCTGCCTTCTCGGGTTTGGGTTTGGCGGTTGGTTTACATGCGGCGGCTGGTACGGTACTTGGGGTGGTTGGTATGGTGCTTATGGCGGGGTTGGTGGTCGTATAACAGGTGGTCGGAAGTAGGGTGGATTCGGATTCTGAATCGTAGCCACATATGGGTGTGGTGCATTAGGATAGACTGGTAGAAAGGTAATGGGGGTAGGCGGCCTTGACTGGTTTCTTTTCTGGTTATTAGAGATCGAGTTGGTCTCTCCATCTCTTCTCCTGCCTTCTCCGAGTGCTGATTTCCTCACCGTCCCTGCCCCAGATAGGCTTCGGGCAATCTTCCCAGTTCGCAATCCATTCTCTATTCTTTCTCTAATAGTGACAATACCGGAGAAATGAGATGAAACAATCCCAATCATCCTATCATAGAAAGGCGACTGGAGCATATCGATAAACATGGAAACTACTTCCTTTTCAGACAAGGGAGGGTCAACTTATGCCGCTACCTCACGCCAACATTGGGCGTACTCTTTGAACATCTTGTTATCTTTCTTTGTCATATTTTGTAATTGTACTCTATCTGGTGCCATGTCCAGATTGTACTTGTACTGTTGCATGAAAGCATCTGCTAGATCTTTCCAATAGCGTATACAAGACCGCTCAAGATGGTTATACCAAGTGAGGGCCGCTCCAGCCAGGCTGTCCTGGAAGCAATGAATCAATAGAGGGTAGTTGGAAGCATGTGATACCATCTTCCGGCAATACATGGTAAGATGATTCTTCGGGCAAGTTAACCCCATGTATTTATCGAATTCCGACATTTTGAATTTAAGAGGGATAACGACATCTAGAATTAAGTAGAGTTCTACAGCACTTCCCATCCTGAACCCTTCCACCCCCTCCATTGCTCTCAATCTTCTTTCCAAGATTTCTATCCTTCCTTCTTGGGTAGCAGCAGTAGCATTTGGACCAGTGGTAACGTGATGACTTGTATACCCGAATGGCTGGTGGACGTGTGTCGGGTCGGCGTTTAATAGGGTAGTGTGAGGTCTGGTAGTAGCTTAGGTCATGTAGACAGGTTGGGTAGACTGTGTCTGGGTAGCTTATGTTTGGACTTGAGCCATTTGAAATTTCTGTATAGGTGGAATCTTTGGCTGAGTGGTGTGAGGAATCGGCTCCTAGTAGTTAGACTCTTCTTGGAGCGGGGGAAAATACCCTGGTGGCAAGCCATATAATGGAAAGGGTATAGCATTACCCTCCGCATCTACAAAGGTATGCTGCTGGATGTTAGCAGGGTTTGGTCTCCTTATGCGAACAGTAAGGGGAGGCGCTGTCAGGTTAGGATTCGGTTCCCTAGACGGACCCTGAGGGTGTCGTGGGGTAGGTGGCTATTTCCTGGCATCTTAAACTCCCACAGAAGAACCCCCTTCCGTGACCCTATTCTCTAGAAGCTTGGCCATCTCGGCCATTTATTCCTTCAACTGACTGAGTTCGGCTCTCAAACTCTCATTCTCTTGTTCTATTTCAGCCATGAGTTTCTTTCTGAGCCTAGTCCCGTAGGGGTGCTTACCCATAATGTCTAAAGGAACACAAAGATTTGTTAGAAAAATAAAAAATAAGTTAAGGGAAACGATAAAACAAAGATAGAAAGATATGCACAGGATGCAATTCCAAATTCAGCGCGTATCCTCTGACCGTTCCTCAGAATGTCACATTCAAAAGTACTATGTAAAGCAGTAAAGCAGAAATTAACATGAGACAATTGTGGAGGCAAAATAGTTCATTATTCCATACTTCCGTGAAGATATAATGTCGCTAGAAAGGTTTGAATTACAACATTTCAGCCGTTCCTGGCTTGGGTGATCATAGCCCTCATTTTACAAATTCTTTCTTGACAATAATTCAAAAATGATGAAATCTCTTTTGGGGTGGAGAGGGGATTAATCATCCCTTCGGCCTGCTTTAGCATTGATGGAAGATCTTCCAGGACTCCGTTGGCTAAGTATGCCAGGTTGGCGAAGCGATCCATCCATGAATGAATGACTTCATCCTGCCGAGCCAGTTCAGCTTCTAAAAGACGCGTGGCCTCTTGGCAATGTTGCTCAACATCAATGGAATTTTGTCGTTCATTATTTATCTCCTGCTCACAGGCTCTCATTACTTCATCAAGCTGTTGCTCCAATTTACGGACCTGGGATTGTAGCAGCCCTTTTTGTACCAAAGTCTCTTTTTCCCTTTCTTTGGATTGTGCCAGCAAGTCTTTTAAAAACTGTTTTTCAGCTAGAATAGCGTCACTTTGCTGTCCCTTCATTTTCAGTTGAGAATTGACTACACGAAGGCACTGGTCTTGTTTTGCCCTGTAGTCTTCTTCAATCTTTTGTTTTTTCTGCATCTCATTCATGGCCTGTCTTCCTTCTGAATTTTCTTTCTTCTGAAGAGCACATTCTTGTTAACACCTCAAAAGATCTTCTTTTAGCTTTTGATTCTTAGCCGTCAACTCCTCTATCCGAGCCTTCAAAGCCTGGGTGGCTTTGTCCTCTATGATGAATGGAGGAGCGAGAATGCATGCAGACTGGTATGAGGGACTTCTGAAGGGTAATTTTACAATGGAAACCCTGTTTAAGACCAATTCGTGGTGTTCTACCCCCACAGCGTGGCTTTGCGCCCCTAATTCCTTTCCCATCTTATGGACTTTCTTCAACGCATTGGCTATGTCCCGAATGGCAGATGTGTAGTTTCCTTTCGCATAATACAAAACGAAAGGAGTAAGCAGCTCTTCATTTGGTGGCCCAAGCAACGGGTAGGCCAACTGCCGCTTGGCTATGGTAGGATTATAGTTGATGCACCCTATCGTGCCAATAAGAGGAACATTAGGGTAGTTTTCCTAATGATGAATGATTGAATTGACCTCTAGCCATTGAGGATACCATCTGACCTTCTCAGCTGTAAGACCCACAAGATGATTGGCCCATTCACGCCCATTCTTTATTGCCAACTAACACAATTTTGGATCAGAAACCGGACACTCGGCCTTGCATATTTGATGGAAGGCGTGAGATGTAAGCCATACATACAAAACGGGTAAGCAGCAAATGATCCTCTTCCCCCCTTCTGTGTGACAGAAATCCATGGTGCAATATACATTGGCCAGCATTGCTGTAACTGGACTCTCAAGCCTATGTTTGCGAGCGGCGAAGACATTGATAGCATCATAATCTACATAGTTATCCAGGTTAGGGAACAAGACAACCCCGTAGATAGTAAGGGCTAAGGTGTCCATTAAGGCTTCCTATTCTTCCTTATCCGCCAAAACCTGCATGTGTTTCTCAAGAAATTCTAGAGTAAACCCGGGAACTTGATTTCTATTCATTTATGCGCTTTTTAATGTCTCAGGATGGATTTTCAAAATACGGGAGACAGAAGCGACGGTTACATAATGGTCAAGATGGTGATAAGGGATCTGTTCTTCCAACGGCATCCCCATAATTTGTTCGTATTCTTCTATAGAAGGTGCCAGTTGAAAGTCTCCAAACGTGAAACAACGGAGGGGTGGGTCATAAAATTGTGCCAACGCTATGATTGCTTCGGTTTGTACTTCCACCTCCAATAGTTTTAGAACCCTTCCATATTTTCGGGTAAAAACCATCTTTTGAGTCAGGTTTAATCTTTTCCCCATTGCTTGTAGACTACCAGTATTAATCTTCTTGGCCTTAAGATATAATATCTTCCTCAATTCTGTCACATCTGTACCACAATTGTCATGTCCTATGTTAATTTCCATACTTGCTCAGAGATACTGCTAAATTCTAAATAGTTTCTTGCGAACACCAAGACAAAGAAGAGGAATCAATCATTGTCATGTTTTAAAACCGGTATTTCCCCATTGATTTAATGCAAAGCAATTTTTACTTGGGGAAGCAACGATTACCAAAACTCGTGTGAGTCCAAGTCTAAAGGGTCATAGGTTTTCTAATTGTCATTGATGTCCCAGTTGGAGGGAAACAAAATTATTTTTTTTATTTTCTTTTTGACGACTAGGAAAATCTATGACTCAGGACTTAAAAGTACACGGTGAAAAGGGAATTACCCACCCGCCCGAAGATTACTGAGCGTTTCAAAAAAATGAGCCATTATTTTAAAATAAAGCAATCCTTCGACGGGTAGGCAATTCATTCATTTGGATTAAAAGGGAAAGCGAGAATGACATACGGTAAAGTAAAGTCTGCCCTTTCGTGGCCTAAGTCGGGTTTTTTTGAAAGTCTTTTCTAGGCCTTACGGCTTGTCTAAGAGTGACTCCTCATATTGGGTGGCTTACACTAGACTTCTAGAAGGTCACTAGAGCCAAGATCCTACTCATGATGTGGTCGCAACAGTAGGGAATCTACTAGGTGCGTACATCATGAAAGGTCGAACTCTAGTTGAGGTTCTTACGATCGCCGGATGGGAAGTACGTCCCAAACGACACCGCTACCAACCCCTCCTAACTTAAGTTTCATTTGGGGCCCAGGTATAGGGCACCACTCATAAGTGTGTGCAAAATGTGAGTGTCGTGTGTGATAGGGCATTTAATACCTGTACCTTACCCCATCCTACACAGTGAACAAACACGAGACAACAACAATAAAGTCATCTACCCTAGGATTCAACAGTTATACAGACAACTAACACAGAGTCATCTACCCCAGGGTTCAATAATCATGCACAAACATTGACAATACATAAACGACAAAACATAACTGGAATTGAAAGTAAGCATATACAGTTACCAACAAGGATAAAACAAAAGAAGAAATTAAAACAAACAAAAGGCTATATAAGAAAAACATGCACTTTCAACCTAAACGACCTGACTCTCAAGTACTCCCCAGCGGAGTCACCATCTGTCGCGATCGGGATTGCGGCGGCGCGACCGACCCTCGAAAACAAGATAAATCAGAACAGGGAGTCGCCACCAATGCTTTTTTATTCATAGGAAAAAACATTAGAAAAAAAAACTTTAGCAAAGCACTGGTTAAAACAAGTGAGATTCAAGTTTGGGAGTCAGTTACGAGTGGGGAAGGTATTATCACCCCACGCCGCCTGTTAAAAAACAGTACCAAAGTTTAAAATGCGCATCATGAATAGCCTTAAAATTGTCTCTATTTCTTTTTCTTGAAAATAAAGGAGACAGACGAAATGAAAAAAATGCTCAGAGTAAGATCAACAGGACGTCTCATCCAAATTAATCCTGGCTTTAATGGGGGGAAGACGGGAAAAAGAGGAAAGGAAACTAACAAGGCATTTCGTCTAAATTAGTCATTCTTTTGTCAAGCTAACAGGTCAGGAAAGAAAAGAGGAGGGGTTAACAGAACGTCACGTCCAAGTTAATCCTGGCTTTTAATAAAGGTACATGTGGAAAAGGAGAGAACGCTAACAGGACGTCTCGTCCAAATTAGTCATTTTCCATCAAAATGCAGGGTCGAACGGTGGAAGGAGTTAATAGGATGTCTTCGTCCAAATTAACCTGATTTTATGAAAATAATAACAGCCAGGGAAACAAAGAAAATCAACAAGACGTCACATCTAAATTGACTTCCATGAAGATGGTAAGGGTTAGATTAATTTTTAAAAGGAAGAATAAAAAAGGAAAAAAAGTGGGCCCGAAAGGAGTTAAGTCCTTCTCCTACGTATTCTCGAGTTTTCGAGAAATCAGGGTTACGTAGTTCTTGACGAGGGGTGTCTTAGATGAAGCTAGGGATTTAGGGATGGATGAAATTCATGGGAATGGTGCATAAAAGGCGAAGTTCTCCACACGTGTATGATCTTTAGGAATAATGTAGGCAGAAGTACTCCCGCACGACACTGGCTAAAACGACTTTTACATTGATCAAAATAAACATGAAAAAATGTTTGTTTTTATTGTTATTATTGTGAGACAGGATAAGAGAGGATTTTTAACAATAGAACAAACATAAACAAGAAAATAGATTTAATAAAAATGATAGACTTAGCAAAAGAACACACAGTGTAAAACTAACTAACAAAATGAACTAAAAGAGGAGTAAAAGTGGTGAAGATTGTAACCAGTATGGTGGAGGTGACGAAAAGAGCTGATCCTCGGGTCCGAGCCGGTGTAGGCTATAACAGCAGCCAAAGCGATAAGGGGATTGAGCAGCTACGAGAGCCGGTGTGGAGCTTAGGGGAGAGACGGTATGGGGTTCAGTGGAAAGCCGAAGTAATGCAATGGGGAACCGGTGTGGGATTGAAATAAGGAGCTTTTATGGGGTTCTGGAGAGAGTCTGAATAGTAGGGGGAGAACTTACTTTAAGTAGGGTAAGGGTCGGTATCCTAGTGACTGGATTCAGAACCTTGGGGCCAGTTCTTTTCCTCGAGAGACTCAAAGAACCAAGAGTTGGAGTAACTCTCTGAAGGACTTAGGGTTTCGAACACCGGAGCAATTTCTTAGGATTCAGGGGTTCAAAGTGCGGACCCTTGGACCCCTTCAATAAGGGTATTTATAGAGGCCTTCTGGAGCCTGAGTGCCTAGATAACTCAAGCTTCCACTCACCCATACGCGTAGTAGAGACAGCCTAGCCATTGGCAATTGTGGGGAACAGTGGCTAGTGGTGAGTTTTTTATTGTTTTAATTTTTTATTCCCTGTCTGCCATTTCTTGGATTTCAGGATCGAATCTTGTAGTGTGATTCCAAGTCACAGCATGGGCAGCCGAACTCTACAAACGGTGTCACATGGATCCGATGTTGGGTTTATGAAAACACCTCCCACGTCGGATAATAACAGACACCGGTCTCACTGAATGGACTCAGCAAGACGGTGTCTCTCCCATTGGCCCAGATCGGTATCCCTCTGACCCAGACCAGTGTTCCTCTTGTTTTGGATATCAGACGTCTCTCCTTATGACCCAAACAAGTGTCTTTGACGATGTTTCACTTCATTTTGACATCAGACGGTGTTAGGACCTATTACTAACGGTGTCCATTCTAGGTGGAAATTGGCCGGACCGAAATAGGTGTTCACATCTACCTTAGTGCATTGGTGTAGTAACTCTTCTATATCAACATGAGGAAGGAGTTCTACCCTATTTTTGATGTTCCTATTGAAGCCATGTAAGAACCTATGCATTTGGGTTTCTTCATCTTCTTCTAAATTGGCCCTAATCATGGCTATCCTAAAGGCTTTGTAGTAGTCTTCTACACTTTTTGAGCCTTGGGTGAGTCTATTTAGCTTTGCTAATAGCTCTCCTCGATAATAGTTAGGAACATATCTTTTTCTTAAGAGGGCTTTTAAGTCTACCCAATCATCTATGGGTGGAAAGTCATCTCTTTTCCTCTCCTTACATATTTGAGTCCACCACACTAAGGAATAATTTTGGAATGAAAGAGTTGTAATCTTAACTTTCTTTTCTTCTTTTATTTGATAAGAATTAAACAATTGCTCAACTTTCATCTCCCATTCTAGGTAAGCCTCAACATCACTCTTACCATTAAAGGGGGGAATTTCTAGTTTTACCTCTCTTAAGCCTATGTCTTCTCTTTTATGTTCATGGTGTCTTCTATGTCTAGGCTTATCCTCACTATCACTATTGTTATGTCTATGATTTCTTTGATTTCTATGTCTAGTTCTAGGGTTCTCATTATGCTCTAGGTTATTTAACCTATTATTGATGTTATTCAAACTTTCCATTATATTATGAAGCATAGATTTGTTTTCACTATCACTAAAAGACATCTTTTAAGGTTGTCAAAGAAATTGGAGACAATGAAAACAAAGTTGTAAGAAATCTAGTCGCGGATGCTTGATGCAAAGCAAATATTAGAAAACACCTAACAATCCTAAAATACAAGTACTAGGTTTCTTTCCTAAGGGGAAACAAGTACCTAAGTTGTCTTGTACTAGGTTGTATCCTAGGATGTAGTACTATGATTAGTTATGCAAGACCTAGGTTGCCTTTACCTATGTTCCTTATGAGAATCCTAGGTTGTAACTAATCAAGTAACTAACCCTAAACAAAGCTCACAAATTCAGCCAAGCAAGTAGTTATCTAACCAAATTAGTTTAACTAACTAACTAACACCTAACAAACCCTAACTAGAATTAGTTATTTAGTTATGGTAGTTTGAACTAGATATAACAACCCTAACTAACAAACAACCCTAACTAACAACTAATTCTGGTTATGATATTAGTTATGCCAACTAGGAATTTGGTTACAAGTAGTTATGACAACTAGACTTAGTTCCAACTATTAACTAATTAACCAACTTAGTTAAGACAAGTAACTAACTAACTACTTCTAGTTTTAACCAACTAACTAATTAACAAACACTCAAATGCACATGCTACTAAAATCTAGCTAAAATTACTTAAGGAAAATATTAAGAGTCCAAAGTCCAAAGTCCAATGGGTGCCCAAAATACAAGACAAAAATTCTACTACACTTTTCAAAGAATTAAAAATTTTCCTAAGTTTCTACTAGTACAAGGCTTTTGCTTCCTTTACAATGGTCTTTAAATTCTTCTCTTGAATTGTAGAAGCTTCACCACACCTAGCAACAACAAAACAAACAAACTTTCACACGAAATTGGTTAGGTAAAATAGAAATAACAAATCAAAACCTCACAAGTGTCTCTCTCAAGTGTATCCCTTCTCTTAGGAATCAAGAGACTCAAGCAATTTCCACACCAATCTCAAGTGTCTCAAGATGCTACCCTCAATGTTATAGAGAAAGAAATTTCAAAGGATTATGAAAGGAAGAAAACTTAAATGATAAACTTTAAGAAAGAATGGAGACAAACTAAAAAAAGGCTAATTTGAAAGAAGCTACTCAATTTGGATTCTTTTTGGATTTTTGATTATGAAAAGAACAAAAGAATAAAAAGTTCAAATGAATAAAGCTACACTAGTGGAATTCAAAATTGAAGATGATGGACAAAACTAGACAAGCAACAAAAATAATATGCAAGAACAAAGGAAAGGGAACCTAAGCCTAGAGACTCTAGAGTTGCAACTACTAAGCAAGCAAGTATAATTGAACAAGTGTAAAATGTCAACTAGCAAGCACTTTCTTATGGCTTTAGGGTTTCAAAATTGTCAACTTGGTTTGGTTCTCAACTTCACAAATTTGGCATTGATCATAATTTTTTGGCTCCAAGAACTCCATAACAAAATGGAGTAGTTGAAAGGAAAAATCGATCTTTAGCGGAGCTCGCAAGAACTATGTTAAATGAAAGTAACATTTCAAAACATTTTTGGGCCGATGCGGTAAATACCGCTTGCCATGTTATGAACCGATGTTTGATAAGGCATATATTAAAGAAAACCCCCTATGAGCTTTATAAAGGAAGAAAACCAAATATTTCTTATTTTCATATATTTGGATGTAAATGTTTTGTTTTAAACAATGAAAAGGATAATCTTGACAAATTCGATGCAAAATCTGATGAAGCAATATTCTTAGGTTATTCATCTACTAGTAAAGCATATCAACTCTTTAACAAACGAACATATACAATTGAAGAGTCTATACATGTCAAATTTGATGAACTTAACCAAAATCCTCCGAGAAAGGAAATTGATGATAAAACAACCTTACTTAATTAAAATAAATCCGAAACAAGGGAAAATTTTTTTTCCAAAAATAAATCAAGCAGTCGGGTAATTTAAAAACAACATAAAGGCAAGGAAGCAAAACCGACAGCGGAATAACAAGCTTCAGTGAAGAGCCCCACAAAACGTTCACTCGCTCAAGCGAGATCCAACTCCGCTTGAGCGAGACAGCCCAACACGCTTGGGCGAACACTCATTCGCTTTAGCAAAGCCAGCCCAAAAGCCTTCCATCCGTTCACATTCACAAGGGTGAATCCTTATTCGCTGAGGCGAGAAGCCACACTCAGTAATTCCCATCACTCGGAACCTGGGGTTCCATTCATTCAGGAACAACCCCAATACACATGCCTCCCTCGGAAGCCCATGTTTAATTCCTTATGTTTATCCACATAGGTCACACACATAAGACCCACTCGAAAAATAATAATTATTCCACCCGGAATCTATAGACTTCCCTCACTCGGACATCACCCAATCAAATACCACTCGGTATACCTAAACCTCAATACAATCGGAATGTATTTCACATTCGTCACTCGGCATATATTTACTTCTCCCACTCGGAGAACACATAGACCTTCATTCACTCAGAAGGGGTCTCCCCAATTAAATTCCATTCGGGTTTACTCTATCCCCACATCACTCGGAGGAATTTACTAAGTTAAGTCTCACTCGACTTATATATATCTCATACACTTAGAATATATCCCAATCTTAACCATTACAACATTCCTTACCTCTGAGGTGGTTCACTCGGATTTATCTAATAATTAGCCACTCGGAATATATACATAGCCTCACACGGAAATGGCTCCCACCACAATATTCCACTCGGAATTCATTGACTTAGTACTATTCATTCAATCATCACATCCTAACCGACTCAAATACATGTTACCAATGTAAACCGTATATATATGTATATAAACATGCACTCGGAATACTGATAACTCAGATTTCTTATACATATAAATTTGTATTCATTATACAACATTCTTAAGAGTTGGCCAAGGCTTTAACATAACCATATACAATAGGTACAGTATACTCTGTACACTACTGAAAAATGGTGTAGGCCTTCACACCATTCCGAGTCCGACCTGCATATACTGAAAAATGGTGTAGGGGTGAGCTTTTACATATAAAATGTTAGTTATTGGCTCAGATTTAATTCTCAATTCTCAGCTATATAATAATATCACTCATTCGGATTCATGCAATTCAGTCAGGATTAAGTAATTCATATCATTCACAATCACATATGCTCACAGTCATAACACACCTTGCACTCTGCAACGGTACTAATGTACATACAGATACTCAGTCGAATTTCATACCAATTATTCATGGCTATATTACTCATATTGTTCACTACAGCATGCACCATAACCATAACATCATATTGCATTCGGCAATAGCATCAATATATATGTACTCATCCAATCGGGTTTACTTAACTCAATTCCAAACTGTATCAAAGATTTCATTCACAATATCATATCCACATATTCATGTAATTCACATTGAGCTCAATGACAATCATAAGTGTGCACACAGATATTCAATCAGGTCCGCTTCGCGTGTTATCAGTTTTTATCGTTGCAACGTAGGCTCCTAGCCTTTTATTCAACTCCCAGCTGACTTGGCCATTTTACTGGTACCAAACCGTTTGCCCTCACTTGTAACACCAACACTCTCAGCGTCAACGGCGGTGTTACGGGCAGCCCTGAGTCCCACTCAGTCGGCTTGCCTTGAGTCCCACTTAAGGTCTTAACAGCATCCCATGCTTTTAATAACCGATTCAATGGTAGTGTCCCACACTACATGCTCTCAGCATTCAATGCATCTCATGCACCACGCGCGGAATGATCATACATCACAGATTTCACACAGCATATACTTTTACTCAGAAATCCATATTTTCATCGCATACATCACATGCCTTTTAATATAAAAGCCCTAACAGGGGTTAACACCACAGTTCTCATGTTATGCACTCAGCATTCAATGTCAGTAACATGCATCCTGTACTTTTAAACACAAAGTCACATACGAAACCAGCATAGCAAGCTCATACATCTCATGTACTCGGCAATCCATTCTTTCGTTTCATGCATAACATGTCTTTTTAATATGAGAATTCCCAAACAGGGGTCGACCAACAATTTACACATATACACTCAGTATTCGAATCATCAGTAACATGCATTTCACACAGTTAAACCTAAACCATGCATTGGAATTAGTATAACAAATTCATACACTCGGCAATTCAAAAGAGTCAACATGCATTTCAGTATAAACATCAAACAGATATTTTTCCACTGCCTCACAATAAAATACGCTCGGCAATCACCATAATAGCATACACATACATTCACTTTGCATTCTCATGATCATCTACGCAGATCTCATGAACGAAAACCAACATGCACCACACATTCGACTACCACTCAATCACAGTACCATAATCAACAAATTACTAGTGCAACGCAACACAGTGAAGAGATTTCACCTAGTATCCGTCCATAAACCATGCATTTGAGATGTAAGTTAGCTCCCCCTACCTGGAATGAAGATCCCAGAAGCTCCTCGGCCTACGGCTTCTCAATCAGGCGTCCATGCCTCCAGTCATCCATCGGCGCTCTGCTCTCAGCTTTGGGAGAATCAACGCTGCTTCCTCCCAAGGAGCTCTGCTACCAAAGCACTCAACGCTCTTGCATGTAAGGACAGTGGGGAGTTCAAGTCTCCAAAGCACACGCTGTCCTATTACTCGGTCCAGTGAAGGGTTCCCAAGCCTACGAGACACACAGCGCTCTGCACCCTCTCTTGAGCAGCCTTATCTTACCACAAGTAAAACAACTCTACAACTCTGAGGCACGTCAACGCTGCCCACACATCCACTCGAAATCCTGTTAGCCTTTGAGTGAAAGAAAAGGGTGAAGAAGAAGAAAAACAGTAGAAAACAAGAGGCCAGATGCATGCACGAAGAAAGATGTCCAGCTTTCATGTTTTTCCCAGCAGCGTGAATAAAAATGAGGGAAAGAGAGAGCTGAAGTTCTTTTATACCACCAGGGGCACATGCGTCCTTTCACCTGGCATTATTATTATTATTATTTATTCAATCACTTCTAACTAATCAACAATTAGTCTAATCAACCATTAATCTTAATTCTGTAATTAACCC
The DNA here is from genome assembly GCA_037962975.1 of Clitoria ternatea. NCBI lineage: Eukaryota > Viridiplantae > Streptophyta > Magnoliopsida > Fabales > Fabaceae > Clitoria > Clitoria ternatea. The sequence goes on from CM075673.1 coordinate 127,346,366, forward strand.
TTAATTAATGGCTTAATCTCAATCGGTAAAATCTGTAACACCCTAATTTAAACAAATCATAGACAAGAAAAACAGGGAAATTTTTTTCACAATTAAAAGAAGATCAGAATGCCTTGGCACAAGAAAATGAAAGGAGAAGAAGAACAAGAGAGATAAAACCGATTCAGAGGAACTGACAGCGGAAGAAAAGGAAATCGCTTAGGCGATCCACGCAGCAACGCATACTCGCTCAAGCGAGAGCTCCTCTCGGTATCCGCTCGCTTCACTTGGCATTTCCACACTCGGATTCCAGCGCCTAGTTCCCTCGGAAGAGTCCGATCTCGGTTCACTCGGATTTGGCTCATGCTCTCACTAGTCCCACTCGGAAATGTAATTTATTCCACGACTTCAACACGCAGAACACATGCACGAATGATATGGGAACGGCCCTTACTATCACTCACTCGGAATCTATGAGAACTCCTCACTCGGAACAACCTTCGCGCCCTTTTTGTCACTCGGAGTATCTTACCTAGTTTTCACTCGATAACCATAACCTTCCACCTCTCAATATCCTACCAAGTTAAGACTCACTCAGATTCTTTCCTTACCAACAGTCTACTACAGTAGGGTCCCCTAGGGTCTAAGGTGTCACTCTCCAGTCGGAAAACCATCACTCAGCAATCTCTCACTCGGGGATCATTGACTATTCCACGCTCGGGAGGATTCCTAGCAGCTAGTCGTTGGGGCAGTCTTCTACGTCAATCCCTACTCGGAGCTATCTAATTTCCCTCACTCAGAACGTCTGAATCTCTTCCACTTGGTGATAGAATCGTAAACTTGCCCTCCAGACCATGAATTGGCTTCCTTCATGTTGAGTTATGTTATTTCCTACACATTCAGGAATATGAACGCACATATATTTAAAGATCACCCAGACATTTCACAGCATGAGATAGACATGCAACATGACATAAGCATAGGCATATATATATATATATAAGTGTATATCATAATTTTACAACCACGAAGTCATGTTCCCATTCCAAGGAATTCAACTCTGTTTAAAAAGGCTAACAACAAAACATGAGCCGGCCAAGGCTTAACTCAAAACACTATATGCAGCATATACACAGTTAAGATATTCCATAGTGCATTAGCACTTCACCCGGCATTTCAGCTCCTCCTCCAATCCTCATTACGAGAGATGTTCACTGAAAATTGCCACAGCAGGGGTGAGCATCTTAAATTTTAAATGATAGATACTGACTCAGGTTGCCTCACACTTATACAACAATATATATATATATATGCACAATTATACATGGTAACAATTACAGTCAGGGCAATATCAATCAGCCAGAACACACACAAGATCCTTACCGATCGGGATTCATCAGATATCACTCGGCCCTTCACACGCATCAACTTGATGATATCATCATACAACAATCAGTAGTATTATATTGAGATCCGTGAATTAGAATGCATCTTTTGAACATTATCAATCAGAATCCATAGTCCTCACTCGGCTATACATATATATATGTAACTCTCCAATACATAACATACATTCATGGAATAGATTTCAATCAGCATTAACAGCATATCCACACGGAATAGCACACTCGGTCATAAGTACATATATGTATGTATATATATTATCTTACTAACACCGTCACAAGCATAATTAATTCTACACAAAATCAGTAGCAATATAAACACAGATTATTCACTCGGTTATATACATTCATCCTTTCGATAATGTAGTCACCTGCATGATCAATCCCAAACAATATCAGCAGTTAAAACAGAGTGATTCACTCGGTTATAAACATTCATCATCTCATTAACACCTTCGCATGCATAACCTATTCCAAACAATATCAATAGTTACTAGGCACATAGCATTTCACTCGGTTCTGCATTCGTGTGTATCGGTTTAGACGTTGCAACGTAGGCTCTCAGCCTTTTTGTACATAGCTCTCAGCTATCAAATCAACTTCCAGCTGCTTGGCCGTTTTACAGGTACCCAACCATTTGCCCACAGGTGACACCAACGCTCTCAGCGCCAACGGAGGTGTTCACAGGCAGCCCGAGTCCCACTCAAGGCTACCTTGAGTCCCACTCAAGGATTTCATAGCGTCCCACGCTTTATAACTGATGGTAGTGTCCCACACTACGTGCTCCCAGCACAACGCATCCCATGCGCCACACGCGGATTCATCACACAACATAGATTTCATGCACACACCCTTCACTCGGTTATACATATTTCACATGCAGTCGGTAATACGCATTTCCAAGATTCCACGTATTAATTTATCACACACATACTTTTATGCAATCATCATCATAGCTCTATTAACAACATATGAGTCCAATGCAACCGGTGTCAATCAATATCAAGCTTCTAACAGCATTCTTATCAACTCCATCATAACATGCACTCGGTATACAGCAGTATCAGAACTTACTCAACACATGCATCCATATGAAAATCAACAGGTTCAAACAAACATTCCAATCAGCACAACATAATATGCAGTCGGTATACAACAGTGTCAAGACTTAATCAACGCATGCATACATATGAACATGAACCGATTCAACAAAGCATTCTAGTCAACACAATATAACATGCAATTGGGTTCTGTGATATCGGAACTCAAACAACGCATGCATCTTCAAGGATGAAATAACATGCAACATTCACCCTCACTTATCTTACACTCGGGCATTCCACATGCAAGCATATCATACAAGATACAAAATCATCATTATTAACACTCGAAACCCGTTCATAACCAATGCATTTAACATGTAAGGTACTCCCCCTACCAACTACGAGACTCCGAGGGACTTTTCTGCTTGGGTGTTGATTCTCTTCCTCGCTGCTTCACTCAACGCTTCCACTCGCCTAGCCTTTACTTGAATGCTACTGCCCTCCACGAGTAGTGCAGGGCTGTTTCTGCTTCTGCTTCGACGCTCGTTTACTACTCATGTGAGGGAGCTCTGACTCCTCTGCAACACTGTCACTCGGCTTCCGAAACAGGGAATGGAACAGAGAATAGAGAAGGAGAAGAGAAGAAGGAAGAAGAAGAAGAAGAAGAACAAGGGAGAAAGAGAAGAAGGAAGAAGAAGAAGAAAAAGAAACTCGCAGGGGATTCTGAAGAACGAATGCAAGGAAGGCCATCATCCACTTATAAACACATGCATGAGGGAAGGAATGGTGGGGTGGGAAAACGCGAGGAGCAGTCTGCTCACGTCACCCAGTCCCATCAGCACCCACTAAAGCCAATCCTCCTTTTAAATCCGCACACCCTTTGATTAATTAAATTAATGGTAATTAATGATCAAATTCCCACTTCTGAAATTATTATTTTAATGGCTTTATTCACCCGATACATTATTAAAATTGGGATGTTACAGTTCTCCCCCACTTCAAAAGAATTTCGTCCTCGAAATTCGGTCGGTAACTCACCTTGGTCAAACAACTCAGGGTACTGCTGCCTCATGGCATCCTCGCGCTCCCAGGTATAAGAGGTATACCCGTCCTGCTACCATTCCATTCAACCAGTTGCACATTCTTACTCCTTAATCGCTTTACTGATCGGTCCATGATCCTAGTCGGTATAGTTGTAGTGGTCAGATCTTCCTTGATTTCTACCTCATCATCAGGCATTGTGTGAGTAGAATCTGGCAGGTTCTTTCTTAGTTGAGACACATGAAACACGTCATGCAATCAAGATAAATGAGTCGGTAATGCTATTTGGTATGCCATGGAGCTGACTCGTTTCAACACCTCATAAGGCCCAATGTATCGAGGGCTCAGCTTTCTGCTTTTCAAGGCTCGCCCGACTCCTTTACTCGGTGAAGTCCTCAAAAATACCTTGTCTCCGACTGAAAATTCCAATGGTCTGGTGCGTTTGTCATGGTAGCTCTTTTGCCTATCTTGAGACGCCTTCATCTTTTCTCTTATCACCCGGATCTGTTCTGAAGTTTGCTTCACCACCTCTGGTCCCAATAACAGACTCTCACTCGTTTCCGACCAGCAAAGCGGGGTTCGGCATCTTCGACCATACAGTGCTTCGTAGGGTGCCATACCAATACTGTGGTGATGGCTGTTGTTGTACGTAAACTCGATCAGGGGAAGGTATTGCTCCCAATCCCCACCGTGCTCTAACACACACGCCCTTAGTAAGTCCTCTAGGCTTTGGATTGTTCGCTCGGATTGCCCATCAGATTGGGGGTGGTAAGCATAACTAAGCCAAAGTTTCGTACCCATTTCCTGGTGCAGACTGGTCCAAAACCGGGACGTGAACCTAGGATCCCTATCTGATACGATGAAAGTCGGTATACCATGCAGTCGGACAACTTCGCGAATATAAATCTGAGCTAACCTATGTATCGGGTACTTCATGTTCATAGGCAAAAAGTGTGCACTCTTCGTCAGTCGGTCAACAATGACCCAAATCGCATCATGGCCCGCTCAGTTTTTGGGCAATCCCATGACAAAGTCCATGGCAATTGAGTCCCACTTCCACACGGGAATCTCCAGGGGTTGCAATGCACCGTACGGCTTTTGGTGCTCCACTTTTGACTTCTGACAGGTGATGCACCGAGCCACATATTCTGCCACGTTCCTTTTCAATCCAGGCCACCAGAACTGGGTTCTCAGGTCGTGGCACCCGGGTGGATACTTAGCAAGCTCTTGTGAGCTTCATCAAGCACCATTCCTCTCAATTCTCCTCCACTCGGCACGTACACTCTGTTTCTTACTCGGAAGATTCCATCTAATCCTTCGGTTAAGGACAAATCCTTACCTCGGGCCTGAGTCTCCTTCATCTCAGCCAAGTAGGAATCTGACTGCTGTTGCTCGTACACGGATTTCAGGAATTCATTGGTAATCCTCAGCGTGCCGATCATCATTTTTCGAGAGTAGGGGGTGTCAACATATAAGTTCATGTCTCGAAACTGTTCCAATAATTCCACCTCCTTCACCATCATCACTGCTGCATGAAGGGATTTCCGACCCAACGCGTCGGCAACAACATTTGCCTTACCCGGATGGTACCTTAGCTCGAAATCATAATCTTTTAAAAATTCCATCCATCTCCTCTGCCTCATGTTCAGCTCCTTCTGGTCGAATAAGTATCTGAGGCTCTTGTGTTCACTGTATACTTCAAATCTGGACCCGAACAAATAATGCCTCCAGATTCTTAATGCGAACACCACAGCTGCCAATTCTAAGTCGTGGGTCGGATAATGCTGCTCGTGAGGTCTCAATTGCCGAGACGCATACGCTATCACTCGGTCTTTCTGCATCAACACGCATCCTAATCTGAGTCCTGATGCATCACAGTAAACCACGAAGTTCTCTTGTAAGTCAGGTAATGCCAGTACTGGAGCAGTCATCAACTTGTCCTTTAGCTCTCAGAAACTGTTCTCGCACTCGGGACTCCATACGAAGGGAATGTTTTTCCGAGTCAATTTAGTCAGTGGCGAGGCCAACTTGGAAAAACCTTCAATGAATCTTCTATAATAACCTGCCAGGCCCATAAAGCTCCTTATCTCCGAGACTGACTTGGGTCTCTCCCATGCCATTACAGCTGCCACCTTTGAAGGATCCACCGAGACACCTTTCTCAGAAATCACATGTCCGAGGAAATAGATTTTATCCATCCAGAAATCACATTTCGAAAGCTTTGCAAACAACTGCTTTTCCTTCAATACTTGAAGTACCGCTCGGAGATGTTCTTCATGCTCCTTAGGAGTCTTGGAGTAAACTAGGATGTCATCAATGAAAACAACTACGAATCGGTCTAAATACGGTTGGAATATGCTGTTCATGTAATTCATGAAGATAGCAGGGGCGTTTGTCACACCAAACGGCATCACTACATACTCGTAGTGACCATACCGAGTCCTAAAGGCAGTCTTCGGAATATCCGACTCCTTCACTCGGATTTGGTGGTATCCCGATCGTAGGTCAATTTTTGAGAAAATCGAGGCTCCACGCAGTTGGTCAATGAGGTCATCAATTCTGGGCAACGGGTACCGATTCTTAATCGTGAGTTTGTTTAGCTGTCGGTAGTCTATACAAAGCCTCATGCTGCCATCCTTCTTCTTAACAAGCAGTACAGGTGCGCCCCAAGGTGATACACTCGGTCTAATGAATTGTTTTTCGAGTAACTCGTCTACTTGCTTCTTTAGCTCGGCCAATTCAGTTGAGGACATTCTATAAGGTGCATTGGAGACTGGCTCGGCTCCAGGGATCAGGTCTATAGAGAATTCGACTTCTCTATTGGGAGGGACACTTGGTACGTCTTCAGGAAACACCTCTGGGAATTCACAGACAGTTGGAATTTCGTTCACTCGGGTTTTACTCTCACCCTCGGTTAGACAAAGCATCATAAACAGTTGGGTTATACCTTGTGTGGTGTCGTCCTCATTATGCTGCCTCGGGAAGATTATCCTTTGGTTTCTGCAATCCACTAACACCTTGTTGGCTGAAAGCCAATCTATTCCGAGCACAATATCAAGATTCTTTAAAGGTATGCACACCAAATCGAAAGTGAAACTCCGATCACACAACACAAATGTCACATCCTTACATATTGACGATGTCAACACTTTAGGGCCAGTCGGATTGGCCACTTCCAAAGTCCGATCCATAAACACAGTCGGCAACTTTAAACGCTTTACACACTCATCAGCTATAAAAGAATGGGTGGCTCCCGAATCGAAAACAACATTAAGTGTATGACTACCGAGTGAGCACTTACATTGTACCAGGTCATTTGCTTGTGCAGCACCCTCTGTGTTGATGGCGTAGACTATCCCCACTGCTGGTTGGTCGGTATTCTTCTCTCGATTACTTGAAGCAAGCATTATGTTTCCTCTGGCGCTGTTGCCTCTGCCGCCCGGTCGTTGGTTATCATTCACTCGGTTTCTCCCTTGGGAACCTCCTTGACGTACGCTGGTGTTTTCTTGACGGAGTTAGGGGCAATCGGGGCGAATGTGTCCTCTTTTATTACAATGGAAGCACACCATTTCACTATTGTTGTTGCAGTCTCGGGCATAGTGGTTTCCTCCACACTTGAAACATTTTCCGTCTCCTACTACTGGTCGTCTTTCAGACTGATTCCGTCCTCCAAATCCAGAAAAAGATTTGTTTCTACCAACGTTGCTTGGCCTCTTGAAGCGGGATTGCTGGGGCCTCAAAGAATGGTTAGCTCTGCTGCTCTGGCCCGAATGGGCCTTGTCATCCTCCTCAAATATCCTACACTTATTTACTAATGCAGGAAAACTCCGTATCTCTTGGTATCTACAAGCTCTCTTAATATCAGATCTTAATCCATTCTCAAACTTAAGGCACTTGGAACTCTCCGTCCCAGGTTGTTGGAAGGGTGGGTAGAATAAACACAACTCTTTGAATCTGGTCGCGTACTCCTCCATAGTCATGGAGCCTTGTTTCAACTCCATAAACTCCAACTCCTTCCGACTCCTTACTGTGTCGGGGAAGTACTTCTCCAAGAAGCATGTCTTGAAATCGTTCCACGTCAGCTGAGCATCATCGTCAGGGAATCGGTTTTTGGCTATCTTCCACCAGTTTTCCGCCTCGTCTCGCAGCATGTACACTGCACACTCTACCTTCTGGGCCTCGGTACAGCGAAGACCCCCAAAAATCCTTTCCAGCTCCTGGGTCCACTTAAACGCTGCTTTAGGATTCCATCCTCCTAGAAATTCACTCGGCTTCCTCTTTAGGAAGCGGTCCAGCACTTGGCCTTCCTCAGCTCGAGGCTGGCCCTGCCTCTCAAACACGTCTGCAAAGCGTTGGAATGCCGTGGCTATAGCCTCCATGCTTTGGCGATGCATCATCCCTTATCCTGAAATTAACACCCTTCAAGGATAAGTATACCAAGCCACTTACCACCGATCGGATTTCAACCTAATGTTCAGTAACTTAGCACACCATACTATTTCTGTATGCTACCCAACCAATCGGACCAGGAGGGGGAACAACCTCTTATCCACAAGTCATTATCAATCAGGTTCAACTAACATCACAATCAGAATGACCACTCAGTCAGAAGCACACAATCGCTTACACTCGGTAAGCGTACCTTGGCCTTGGACCTTTCGGTCTGCTCTGATACCAAAATGTAACACCCTAATTTAAACAAATCATAGACAAGAAAAACAGGGAAATTTTTTTCACAATTAAAAGAAGATCAGAATGCCTTGGCACAAGAAAATGAGAGGAGAAGAAGAACAAGAGAGATAAAACCGATTCAGAGGAACTGACAGCGGAAGAAAAGGAAATCGCTTAGGCGAACCACGCAGCAACGCATACTCGCTCAAGCGAGAGCTCCTCTCGGTATCCGCTCGCTTCACTCGGCATTTCCGCACTCGGATTCCAGCGCCTAGTTCCCTCGGAAGAGTCCGATCTCGGTTCACTCGGATTTGGCTCATGCACTCACTAGTCCCACTCGGAAATGTAATTTATTCCACGGCTTCAACACGCAGAACACATGCACGAATGATACGGGAATGGCCCTCACTATCACTCACTCGGAATCTATGAGAACTCCTCACTCGGAACAACCTTCGCGCCCTTTTTGTCACTCGGAGTATCTTACCTAGTTTTCACTCGGTAACCATAACCTTCCACCTCTCAATATCCTACCAAGTTAAGACTCACTCAGATTCTTTCCTTACCAACAGTCTACTACAGTAGGGTCCCCTAGGGTCTAAGGTGTCACTCTCCAGTCGGAAAACCATCACTCAGCAATCTCTCACTCGGGGATCATTGACTATTCCACGCTCGGGAAGATTCCTAGCAGCTAGTCGTTGGGGCAGTCTTCTACGTCAATCCCTACTCGGAGCTATCTAATTTCCCTCACTCAGAACGTCTGAATCTCTTCCACTCGGTGACAGAATCGTAAACTCGCCCTCCAGACCATGCATTGGCTTCCTTCATGTTGAGTTATGTTATTTCCTACACATTCGGGACTATGAACGCACATATATTTAAGGATCACCCAGACATTTCACAGCATGAGATAGACATGCAACATGACATAAGCATAGGCATATATATATATAAGTGTATATCATAATTTTACAACCACGAAGTCATGTTCCCATTCCAAGGAATTCAACTCTGTTTAAAAAGGCTAACAACAAAACATGAGCCGGCCAAGGCTTAACTCAAAACACTATATGCAGCATATGCACAGTCAAGATATTCCATAGTGCATTAGCACTTCACCCGGCATTTCAGCTCCTCCTCCAATCCTCATTACGAGAGATGTTCACTGAAAATTGCCACAGCAGGGGTGAGCATCTTAAATTTTAAATGATAGATACTGACTCAGGTTGCCTCACACTTATACAACAATATATATATATATATATGCACAATTATACATGGTAACAATTACAGTCAGGGCAATATCAATCAGCCAGAACACACACAAGATCCTTACCGATCGGGATTCATCAGATATCACTCGGCCCTTCACACGCATCAACTTGATGATATCATCATACAACAATCAGTAGTATTATATTGAGATCCGTGAATTAGAATGCATCTTTTGAACATTATCAATCAGAATCCATAGTCCTCACTCGGCTATACATATATATATGTAACTCTCCAATACATAACATACATTCATGGAATAGATTTCAATCAGCATTAACAGCATATCCACACGGAATAGCACACTCGGTCATGAGTACATATATGTATGTATATATATCATCTTACTAACACCGTCACAAGCATAATTAATTCTACACAAAATCAGTAGCAATATAAACACAGATTATTCACTCGGTTATATACATTCATCCTTTCGATAACGTAGTCACCTGCATGATCAATCCCAAACAATATCAGCAGTTAAAACAGAGTGATTCACTCGGTTATAAACATTCATCATCTCATTAACACCTTCGCATGCATAACCTATTCCAAACAATATCAACAGTTACTAGGCACATAGCATTTCACTCAGTTCCGCATTCATGTGTATCGGTTTAGACGTTGCAATGTAGGCTCTCAGCCTTTTTGTACATAGCTCTCAGCTATCAAATCAGCTCCCAGCTGCTTGGCCGTTTTACAGGTACCCAACCGTTTGCCCACAGGTGACACCAACGCTCTCAGCGCCAACGGAGGTGTTCACAGGCAGCCCGAGTCCCACTCAAGGCTACCTTGAGTCCCACTCAAGGATGTCATAGTGTCCCACGCTTTATAACCGATGGTAGTGTCCCACACTACGTGCTCCCAGCACAACGCATCCCATGCGCCACACGTGGATTCATCACACAACATAGAGTTCATGCACACACCCTTCACTCGGTTATACATATTTCACATGCAGTCGGTAATACACATTTCCAAGATTCCACGTATTAATTTATCACACACATACTTCCATGCAATCATCATCATAGCTCTATTAACAACATATGAGTCCAATGCAACCGGTGTCAATCAATATCAAGCTTCTAACAGCATTCTTATCAACTCCATCATAACATGCACTCGGTATACAGCAGTATCAGAACTTACTCAACATATGCATCCATATGAAAATCAACAGGTTCAAACAAACATTCCAATCAGCACAACATAATATGCAGTCGGTATACAACAGTGTCAAGACTTAATCAACGCATGCATACATATGAACATGAACGGATTCAACAAAGCATTCTAGTCAACACAACATAACATGCAATCGGGTTCTGTGATATCGGAACTCAAACAACGCATGCATCTTCAAGGATGAAATAACATGCAACATTCACCCTCACTTATCTTACACTCCGGCATTCCACATGCAAGCATATCATACAACAAGATACAAAATCGTCATTATTAACACTCGAAACCCGTTCATAACCCATGCATTTAACATGTAAGGTACTCCCCCTACCAACTACGAGACTCCGAGGGACTTTTCTGCTTGGGTGTTGATTCTCTTCCTCGCTGCTTCACTCAACGCTTCCACTCGCCTAGCCTTTACTTGAATGCTACTGCCCTCCACGAGTGGTGCAAGGCTGTTTCTGCTTCTGCTTCGATGCTCGTTTACTACTCGTGTGAGGGAGCTCTGACTCCTCTGCAACACCGTCACTCGGCTTCCGAAACAGGGAATGGAACAGAGAATAGAGAAGGAGAAGAGAAGAAGGAAGAAGAAGAAGAAAAAGAAACTTGCAGGGGATTCTGAAGAACGAATGCAAGGAAGGCCATCGTCCACTTATAAACACATGCATGAGGGAAGGAATGGTGGGGTGGGAAAACGTGAGGAGTAGTCTGCTCACGTCACCCAGTCCCATCAGCACCCACTAAAGCCAATCCTCCTTTTAAATCCGCACACCCTTTGATTAATTAAATTAATGGTAATTAATGATCAAATTCCCACTTCTGAAATTATTATTTTAATGGCTTTATTCACCCGGTACATTATTAAAATTGGGATGTTACAAAGTCAGGATGTTACAATTCTCCCCCACTTCAAAGAATTTCATCCTCGAAATTCAACACAAACTTATCCCAACAAACAGTTCCGAATATCGCTGACATGCACTCTAAAAAATTACACATCTATGCTTCCCACGCATTCACTGACTGGTTTATAATTCCATTCGGTATAATCACCTCTCAAGCAGTTTACCGACCGCCCCACAATTCCAGTCGGCAAAAACACTAAAGTCCGGTCCTACCTGATTACAACCTCATCATATAATTCAATATATTCGGGGATTCCATTTTTAAAACGCATAAGTTACCCCATTTAACTCTACCAATTCACCCTAACCGATGGTACCGCTAGTTCTTTGGCCGCTCGGCCCTACACACTCAACGCCAATCGGTGTACATCCACCAATACTTCCTCCAATTCATAGGAGTCATTCGGCACAATCATGTACTCACACTGAGTATAAGCTCTAAATTATGTCACATAAGACACATTATGGACGCTAATTAACCAGCTGGGAAGAATCTAGTCGGTAAACAACATTACCGATCCCCACCAATACTCACTATTGTCCGATTTATCTCAGATTAAACCCTCGGATATTCAACATCCGATCACTAAATCTCTTCTTTAAAACCATGATATATCTTAGTAATACCGAGACATGTGCATCAATTAGCACTGTTTGCCTGAATTTACCTCATACAGGCACCACACTCAGTTCTAAAATCTCAGATTTCTAACCATTCCTTCGGCTAATTCCAAGCCTATACCCAGAGAATGTCACTCGGATCTCTCAATCAAGAGGGTTGTTCGGGGTTTAAGGGCAATTCTCGCCCAGAAATCTTTCCACTTACAAAATTTTCACTCAGCATTCAAGCCTACATCAAATACAAATCTGAGTTCAAACTCAGCAGCTCTAAACATCAACCCAAGCACAACTATGAATAAATTTTCCTCTCGGGTATCTACTCCTCTCGGGAGCCAATCATTCATAAACTTCCCTATTTCAGGTTCTATTTCCCATCTAGAAATACCTTTTCTTCAGGAGAAAGGTTAATCAGTGGAACATCATACGGGTGTTGGGAATTTCACCCTCGATACTTTTCTACTTGGAACCGTTCCACACGGTACCTAACCACTCGGAAGTATTACATATCATACTCCGAGACACACACCCCAAAAGTCACACGACTCGGAAATATTTTCACACGGATTTCGTCTAACACAAAAGTGTCATTCGGACACAGTTCCTTAACTTAATAACGACTCCCCAAAATGATGTTTCACTCGGAACATCATATCTTCACTTCTCTCAGTAGTCCTTTCTCCCAGAAGATTCGACTCGGAATTATCTCCACTCTATCACACTCGGAAACATACTATCCTTACCTGAGTGAATTCTCACTTCATCATTTATTCCAGCTCAGAGTCCTGATCCTTCACTAAATCCACAGTATCACTCGGTTAGACCCATAAAACTTCCAATCTCCGTGACAGACTTGGGTCATACCTATACCATCACTACTATCACCTTAAATGGACCGACGATAACGCCATCCTTGGAGGTCATGAGTTCCAGAAGTTGGGTCCCATCCAACCCAGAGTCATACATTGACACTCAGCAACTAACTGCTCCCCTTCAGTATTACAGTACTATATGGAGATGCTCTTCATGCTCCTGGCATAACTCGGAAAAATTCTAAAAATCATCAATGAATATTTTACAGACTGATCTAGGTAAGATTTGGAGATACTGTTCGTACAACCATGAACACCGCCTGCACATTTACCACCTATCCAAAGTGGTCCTAACAATTCCTGGACGCTGTTCCAGGGGTATCTGAAACCTTAATCTGGTTTAATAATATTCCGACTGCAATTTAATTTAGAAAGAACTGAGTCACCTCACAACTGATCAACCAGATCATCAGCACTCGGAAGTGGGTATTATTCCCTGTAATTAACTCATCCAATCGGTGGTAATCAAGGCATAACCTCTACCACCACCACTCTCCTCGACTAGCAACATCAAGCACTCTTGTCTGAAGGATCATCCTTCTATTCTGACATTCAACCATCATTTAATAGCCAATTCACACCGAAACAATCTTTGATCCTCTCGGAGGTACGCACACCAGAGTTAAAAATAAATCCTCTTCTCTCATTTTGATACACTACCAATTACTATCCACTCGGCACAACCCTCATCTTCACTCAGAACAGCCCGATAGACTCACCATCACCATAAGCAGCTACAACCTCACCTGCCCGACCTATGAATTGCTGCATCTGACTTATAGGATGACGTCTCATTCCTATAGGGTTACAACAATTACATAGAGTCGCTGCAAAAGTGTACGCTGCCACAATACCTATGGTATGCAGAGTCATCTCGGAGCAGGACACCTTGCACTCTTATCGCTCACACTGACCAGACTCTCTCAAATAACACTAATCCACATATATTCACATGAAAATTAATGACAGTCACACACACGTCTACAAGCAACACATTTTACACCAACATCAACATTATGCACCGTCTAGGGCACTTCATGCGATAACAATTATAAACATCAGTTATTACTACTGTAAAATTATATAATAACAATAGATTTCTGACCCTCACAGGGTTCATACTTTATCACTATTCATAATCTAGTGCAACACGCCTGATGACAATCATCAAATAGCAGCTACCATCACATAAAATGGCATAATCAACAATTGGCTTCCGGCCATCACCGGGTAATTATCTCATCTTTAATCTTACTCGTCACAAACCCTTGGCCAACCCGTCTAGTATTCCTTCGTTTCATTACTCATCACTGGCCATCGATCACTTAAGCCTAGGAAATCCAATACGCTCGCTTAGACATATAACTCGGATTATAATATGACTCTCACTCACATAACAGGTCTCTGCATCGGTAAACCTTTCATCAATCATAAGCATAATACACCAGTGAACGTACAGTCATCATTATATTATTTCTATAATTATCATATTCAACTCCAAGCGTACTCAGATTTCAACCTTACCATTCACTATTAATCAAGTATCCCATTTATTATTTGCATTTCACCCTAGGACAATTCAAGCCTCAACTATCTATCACACAATTACTTTACTCGATTCAACTATCCGTAAGGTTCAACAAATCCTCCGACTCGAAAGTCTCTGGGTCGCCTAGTACCCGCCATGGGGCACTCCCACAACATCTAATTATCACCAAGCCTAGACCACCAGGGTCTGGTTCCACAAGGTCAGACAGCATAAGAATACATATTAAATCTAGTCGGGGTTACCACACCTTATAAGTCACCAATAAATCACTATTCACCCAGTTTTCCAATCCCTCGGTACCCAACTCAACAACATCCGACCAATCATACATGATCATACTTAATCAACTGGGTCACCATGCCTAATGGCCTAACTTTTAACCAATCGTTCACTCATTTTTCGCAAGCCAGAAACCGAGGCACTAACTCAATCCACACGTACTAGGATTCACACTTAATTAGCTATCACACAACCAGATTCCCATCTTAGGAACTGCAACAATTCACTTATCCCACATACTACATAAGGTTCTCGTGCCAGGGAATACAAATCTCATCCCATACACATGGTACAACCGGTTAGCTGAATTCGAACTTACCACACTAGGGGTTCCTTCAATATTATTCATCTACTCGACTCAAACATACGAGTTTGAATCCGATCAACCAACATGCCTCGGCTAGAAGCCACTAGCATGGCTCACACAAAAGTCCTGGCCAATTAATCCGACCTCTACCTATATAAGGGTCTCAATATATATATATATATATATCCTTCACTTTATCTCTTTCTAATCCACCCAGACTTAGAATAACCTCTAAGTATTCCATAAATAACCGAACCAGGGTAGTAAGCAAGTCTTCTACCCCCAATTAATATCATAACAGTAGTACCTTTCACTACTGTCCCCAACAACATATAGGCATATAATCACACAATTCATGGTTACACATGTATCAATTCCAACAGAATACCACAAACAATGATGACAACCGGTCATATTGCACTCAACCGCCCACTCACAGTAGGCATACCTTGGCCATGGACCTTTTGGTCTACTCTGATACCAAAATAAAACATCCTTACTTAGTTAAAATAAATCCGAAACAAGGGAAAATTTTTTTTTCCAAAAATAAATCAAGTAGTCGGGTAATTTAAAAACAACATAAAGGCAAGGAAGCAAAACCGACAGCGGAATAACAAGCTTCAGCGAAGAGCCCCCACAAAACGTTCACTCGCTCAAGCGAGATCCAACTCCGCCTGAGCGAGACAGCCCAACACGCTTGGGCGAACACTCATTCGCTTAAGCGAAGCTAGCCCAAAAGCCTTCCATCTGTTCACACTCGCAGGGGCGAATCCGTATTCGCTGAGGCGAGAAGCCACACTCGGTAATTCCCATCACTCGGAACCTGGGGTTCCATTCATTCGGGAACAACCCCAATACACATGCCTCCCTCGGAAGCCCATGTTTAATTCCTTATGTTTATCCACAGAGGTCACACACATAAGACCCACTTGGAAAATAATAATTATTCAACCCGAAATCTATAGACTTCCCTCACTTGGATATCACCCAATCAAATACCACTCGGTATACCTAAACCTCAATACAATCGGAATGTATTTCACATTCGTCACTCGGCATATATTTACTTCTCCCAATCGGAGAACACATAGACCTTCCTTCACTCAGAAGGGGTCTCCCCAATTAAATTCCATTCGGGTTTACTCTATCCCCACATCACTCGGAGGAATTTACTAAGTTAAGTCTCACTCGGCTTATATATATCTCATACACTTAGAATATATCCCAATCTCAACCATTACAACATTCCTTACCTCTGAGGTGGTTCACTCGGATTTATCTAATAATTAGCCACTCGAAATATATACATAGCCTCACACGGAAATGGCTCTCACCACAATATTCCACTCCGAATTCATTGACTTAGTACTATTCATTCAATCATCACATCCTAACCGACTCAAATACATGTTACCAATGTAAACCGTATATATATATATATATATATATATAAACATGCACTCGGAATACTGATAACTCGGATTTCTTATACATATAAATTTGTATTCATTATACAACATTCTTAAGAGCCGGCCAAGGCTTTAACATATCCATATACAATCGGTACAGTATACTTTGTACACTACAACAACACAGATACCCATCACTCGGGTTTAGGCCTTCACATCATTTTGAGTCCGACCTGCATATACTGAAAAATGGTGTAGGGGTGAGCTTTTACATATAAAATGTTAGTTATTGGCTCAGATTTAATTCTCAATTCTCAGCTATATAATAACATCACTCATTTGGATTCATGCAATTCAGTCAGGATTAAGTAATTCATATCATTCATAATCACATATGCTCACAGTCATAACACACCTTGCACTCGGAAACGGTACTAATGTACATACAGATACTCAGTCGGATTTCATACCAATTATTCATGGCTATATTACTCATATTGTTCACTACAGCATGCACCATAACCATAACATCATATTGCATTCGGCAATAGCATCAATATATATGTACTCATCCAATCGGGTTTACTTAACTCAATTCTAAACTGTATCAAAGATTTCATTCACAATATCATATCCACATATTCATGTAATTCACATTGAGCTCAATGACAATCATAAGTGTGCACACAGATATTCAATCAGGTCCGCTTCGCGTGTTATCGGTTTTTATCGTTACAACGTAGGCTCCCAACCTTTTATTCAGCTCCCAGCTGACTTGGCCGTTTTACTGGTACCAAACCGTTTGCCCTCACTTGTAACACCAACACTCTCAGTGTCAACAGCGGTGTTACGGGAAGCCCTGAGTCCCACTCAGTCGGCTTGCCTTGAGTCCCACTCAAGGTCTTAACAGCATCCCATGCTTTTAATAACTGATTCAATGGTAGTGTCCCACACTACATGCTCTCAGCATTCAATGCATCTCATGCACCACGCGCGGAATGATCATACATCATAGATTTCACACAGCATATACTTTTACTCGGAAATCCACATTTTCATCACATACATCACATGCCTTTTAATTTAAAAGCCCCAACAGGGGTTAACACCACAGTTCTCATGTTATGCACTCAGCATTCAATGTCAGTAACATGCATCCTGTACTTTTAAACACAAAGTCACATACGAAACAAGCTTAGCAAGCTCATACATCTCATGTACTCGACAATCCATTCTTTTGTTTCATGCATAACATGTCTTTTTAATATGAGAATTCCCAAACAGGGGTCGACCAACAATTTACACATATACACTCAGTATTTGAATCATCAATAACATGCATTTCACACGGTTAAACCTAAACCACGCATTGGAATCAGTATAACAAATTCATACACTCGGTAATTCAAAAGATTCAACATGCATTTCAGTATAAACATCAAACAGATATTTTTCCACTGCCTCACAATAAAATACGCTCGGCAATCACCATAATAGCATACACATACATTCACTTTGCATTCTCATGATCATCTACACACATCTCATGAACGGAAACCAACATGCACCACACATTCGGCTACCACTCAATCACAGTACCATAATCAACAAATTACTAGTGCAACGCAACACAGTGAAGAGATTTCACCTGGTATCCGTCCATAAACCACGCATTTGAGATGTAAGTTAGCTCTCCCTACCTAGAATGAAGATCCCAGAAGCTCCTCGGCCTACGGCTTCTCAATCAGGCATCCGTGCCTCCAGTCATCCATCGGCGCTCTACTCTCAACTTTGGGAGAATCAACACTGCTTCCTCCCAAGGAGCTCTGCTACCAAAGCACTCAACGCTCTTGCATGTAAGGACAGTGGGGAGTTCAAGTCTCCGAAGCACACGCTGTCCTATTACTCGGTCCAGTGGAGGGTTCCCAAGCCTACGAGACACACAGCGCTCTGCACCCTCTCTTGAGCAGCCTCGTCTTACCAAAAGTAGAACAACTCTACAACTCTGAGGTACGTCAACGCTTCCCACACATCCACTCAAAATCCCGTTAGCCTTCGAGTGAAAGAAGAGGGTAAAGAAGAAGAAAAATAGTAGAAAAGAAGAGGCCAGATGCATGCACGAAGAAAGATGTCCAGCTTTCAAGTTTTTCCAGCAGCATGAATAAAAATAAGGGAAAGAGAGAGCTGAAGTTCTTTTATACCACCAGGGGCACATGCATCCTTTCACCTGGCATTATTATTATTATTATTATTTATTCAATGACCTCTAACTAATCAGCAATTAGTCTAATCAACCATTAATCTTAATTCTGTAATTAACCCTTAATTAATGGCTTAATCTCAATCGGTAAAAATCAGGATGTTACAGATGATGTTGTAGGTACCTTCCAAGAAATGAACTTGGAAGATGAAGAAGGAAACAAAAAATAAAGGAGATACATCAAAAAATGACGAACCTCAACAAAAGGAGTGGATCACCTTAAAGAATCACCCCTTGGACAACATCGTAGGTGAAATAACAAAAGGTGTAAGTACTCGAAACGCTATTAGAAATGCATGCAATCACTTAGCTTTTGTATCACAAATAGAACCCAAAAATATCAATGAAGCTATTATTGATGAACATTGGATGTTGGCCATGCAAGAAGAATTGAATCAATTTGAAAGAAATAAAGTTTGGGAACTTGTCCCAAGACCCAATGACCATCTAATAATAGGTACTAAATGGGTTTTTAGAAATAAGCTAGATGAAAATGGAATAATAACAAGAAATAAAGCTAGATTAGTTGCTAAAGGATATAATCAAGAAGAGGGAATAGACTATGAAGAAACGTATGCTCCCATAGCTAGATTAGAAGCCATAAGATTACTGTTAGCATTTGCTTGTTGTATGTATTTTAAGCTTTATCAAATGGATGTCAAAAGCGCTTTTCTAAACGGCTATATTCAAGAAGAAATTTATGTAGATCAACCTCCCGATTTTGAAAATCACAAATTTCCAAACCATGTTTTTAAATTGAGAAAAACTTTATATGGTTTGAAACAAGCTCCAAGAGCTTGGTATGAAAGACTTAGTAAATTTCTTTTAGAAAATAATTTTGAAAGAGGAAAGGTTGATACTACGTTGTTTATAAAACGTAAAAACAATGACATTCTTTTGGTACAAGTTTATGTTGATGACATAATATTTGGTGCTACTAACGAAATTCTTTGTCAAGAGTTTGTCAAGATTATGCAAGATGAATTCAAAATGTCCATGATGGGAGAACTCACCTTCTTCCTTGGATTACAAATCAAACAAACAAATGAAGGGACTTTCATTAGTCAAATGAAATATTACAAAGAACTACTCAAAAGATTTGAAATGGATAAGGCAAACGAAATAGCTACACCCATGAGTACATCTTGCTACTTAGACAAAGATAAGAAGGGTAAGGACGTTGAAATAACTAAATACTGAGGTATGATTAGCTCCTTACTTTACTTAACAGCTAGTAGGCCTGATATTATGTTTGTTGTATGCATGTGTGCTAGATATTAAGCATGTCCTAAAGAATCACGTCTCACTGCCGTAAAAAGAATTTTGACATATCTTGTGGGTACTCAAAATGTTGGTTTATGGTATCCTAAAGGCGTTGAATGTATTCTCATAAGATATTCTGATTCTGACTTTGCTTGTTGTAAACTTGATAGAAAAAGTACCAGTGGCACATGTCATTTACTTGGTAGTTCCCTTATTTCTTGGCATAGCAAGAAGCAAGTAAGTATTGTTTTTTCGACAGTTGAAGCAGAATATGTAGCAGCTGGCAGTTGTTGTGCTCAAATTCTTTGGATGAGACAACAACTTCTTGACTTTGGTGTTGTTTTAAACAAAGTGCCTATTAAATGTGATAACACTAGCGCCGTAAATATCTCCAAAAATCCTGTCATGCATTCTAGGACTAAACATATTGAAATAAGACATCATTTTATAAGAGACCATGTTTTGAAAGGAGATTGTGTTCTTGAATATGTTGAAACTTCAAAACAATTGGCAGATATTTTTACAAAACCCCTTCCGAAAGAACAATTTATAAATATTAGAAGGGAATTAGGAATTTTGGAAATTGTTTAAATTGATTTTTATCACTTTTTCTTACTCCTTGAACATAATTTTGAAAATCTTTAACTTAAAGATTTTAAATTTTATTTTTCATTTCTTTGAACATAGTACTTTACTTTGTGATATACATACAATTTTTGAAGTAAATACATACTCCACAAAAACTCTTGTTTTATTTCAAGTTCTCAGGAAGCATATACTTAATTAAACATATTTTGACACAAAAATAATCTCCTATATACCACATGGTTCTCAAAAATAAATGGCAAATGACCTTTGATTTTCTTGACTCTCTTATGAAATAAAAATCATTGGCAAATTGCAAAATTTTAATCCTGTATAACCTCTAACTTTGCTTATCCAAAAGAAGGAGAAAACATCATTATGATTGCTTACATGCTTCGAATTACTCTGTGATATATGTTGCATGTTTTAGGGGGAGTTTTATATGCAAATGGTATCTATCTCTACAAAATGTATCTGTCTTAAAGTGGTATATATTCTTCAATATTTTTTTATCATCTCAAAGGGGAGTTTTTGATGATGCCAAAGGGGGAGAAAATTATATATACATTCTAAGTGGCATAAAGTATTTTACAAAGGGGAAGAGAATATCATGATGTTATAATTGTATAAATGTCAAAGTAGGGAATAACATCTAGAATCAACATCACTATCTATCCTTGTTGAAATTACATGTGTAAATGACAAAGTGGTATTCAATTATATGCATAACATGTGGTATCAAATTATATGTGTAAGGGATAGTCAGTTATGCCATATGTTTGAATTGTTATGAAACTAACACCCCGAGAGATGAACATTTGTTGTCATCATCAAAAACAGGGAGAATGTATTTATATGTTGATGTTGGTTTTGATAATGACACAACAAATGAAGAGATATTAAGGACGTTGTGCAAAGCAATTAATTGAATCATGAAGTTCAAACAAAACGAGTCAAGGATTCAAGAGTTAAATGCATAAGGATTAAATTTGATGAACAACAAAGGACTTGAGCCAAAACATTCATAAAGATCTAAATCGAGTGAAAAATGATCAACAAAAGTGCCAAGAATCAAAGGAAACAAAACGAATATAATTAAGTATCAAAAAGGGTCCAAAATGCATCAAAACGCAAGTAACAGCTATGGGAATCAATTCACCACATATGGGAATCAATTCATGGAGTATAAATAGCCTAGGAATTGATTCATTAAGCCTAGGAATCGATTCACAAGCTTAAGAATCGATTTATATTGCATGGGAATCGATTCATGTCATTTTTAAAGCCCAGGAATCAATTCATTTGCTAGAAAAACAAGGGGAATCGATTCAAAGCACAAAGAATCGATTCATTGCTATTTATTTCATGAAGGAGCCGATTCATTCCTTTAAGGAATCGATTCACATGTTGTATCAAGGGAAAAATTCACGCTAGGAATCAATTCATTGAACGACTCATTCAGTTTAAATTCAAATAGAGACAGCACAGATCGTACTACACAAATTATAGATCGCACTACCAATTTCATATTCGAAGAACCATGCTCCACCAAACCACTCCATGCTGCAGGGAATTAAGAATGCAACGACACCATGCTCCACTATGATTCTTTAATTGCAAAAATCATACCTTCAGCTACTATAAATAGAGGAAGGAAATGAAGGGTTAAATCATCCCAGCAATGAAACATTTTCTTGCTTCCTTCTTTCTCTCCAGCGTCACTTTCTTCTCTATTGGCCAATTTACTCTCTGCTCAATTTTATTTGCATATTATTTTGAGAGTAAAATTTTGTGAGCAAAATTATTTTAAGAGTTAAACTTGCATATTATTTCTTGAGAGAGAAAATTATTTTTTGAAGTGCTAAAATTTGCATATCCTCTCTTTGAGAGTTACCATTTTGTTAGAGCTTTAATTTGTATATTCACTCTATTGGAGAGTTACTCTTGTATTCTAAACACCAAAATTTCTAGAGTTGTGGGTTGGGTTTCAACCTTGTAAATTGTGGGATTGAGAGATTGGGTGGGGTGCCCTTGTACTTGTGAGAATTGGGTTCTTGAGTGTGGGACACTAGGAAGCCGCGATTGTTCAAAGTTGTATCTCTAATCTCCAATAGTGGAAATCCTCTAAGTAGGTTGCTTAGAGGCGAGACGTACACTGGTATGGTGGAACTCGTATATATCGATTTACAAATCTCTCTTCCCTAAACTCATTTAATTTGTGCACTTAACTTGCTTACTTGATTTATTGTATTATTGCCAATTAATTTGGACTAAGTGCATGTTATATTAAGTTGTAAATTATTTCGATTAACATTGTTGAAATTAGCTTTAAGTAATATTCTTGAATTAATTTGAAATCTTTCTAAGTACCATAAATATTGTTGTGATTAATTTGATTCCATTTCTTGAATATTACTTAGACCTTTTAAGTGCTTATTATTTTGTCTTGTGTATAAATTGTTACTACTTGCTATTAAGTTTATCATCTTTAATAAACATAGTAACTAAGGAATCAACTTCAAAAGCATTCAAAGTAAAATTTTTTAATACTCAATTCAGCCCCCCTCTTGAGTACTTGAGGCCACTTGGTTAACAGTTACACCTATATGCAGGCCTATTGGGTAGACTAGCACTAGGAATTAAATCTATTTGATGTTCTATTCCCCGAATTGGAGGTAAGCCTTTAGGAATGTCTTTAAGAAAGAGGTCTTAAAATTGATCTAGAATGTTTTGTATCCCTTTGGGCAAAGTAGAAGGGGAAGATCCTATTGAGCACAAGGAAGTGCTAGGGATATCTTTGGGAATCATGATTAAGACTTGATTTTGAAGAAGCATGGCTTGCTTCAAATCATGTTTTGTAGCTAAGAAATTGGCTCTAGAGTCATCATAAATGATAACTCCTTTTCCTTTATCTTCTTTTTTGTTTTTCTTTTGTTTTTCTAAATTGTTAGAAGAAGAACCTAATTCTCTATCCCTTTTTAACTTCATTTGAAGTTGATCTTTTAGCACTTGTTGAGGGGTTAAGGGATGTAAAACTATTTTCTTGTTATCAAGCTTAAATGTGAGGGTGTTAGAGAACCCTTCATGGATGACCTTTCTATCATACTGCCAAGGTCTCCCTAAAAGTATGTGGGTTACTTCCATAGGTACTGCATCTCATTTTATTTCATCTTTATAGGTACCTATGGTAAAATTAATTAAGACTTGCTTATTAACTAACATCTCTCCCTTTTTATTTAACCATTGCAACTTGTAAGGTCTAGGGTGATCTATTAGTTTTAAGCCCATTTTGTGAACTGGTCTTTGACTAGCCACATTGGCACAACTCCCACTATCCACAATGAGAGAACATAATTTTTCATTTATATAATATCTTGTGTAAGAGATGTTCTCTCTTTGTGTACAATCATCAAGCTTAACATGGCTTCCAAGTAACTTTCGAATCATGTAAAGCTCTCCATCATCCCCTAAAATATGCTCACTGTCATATGAAGCACTACTTAAGTCATCACTTGAATTGTGATTATCAGAATCAGACTCTGATTGACTTGAGTAGATTTCATTGTTTTTCAAAATCATGGTTTTCTTTGTAGTACATTCAGAAGCAATATGACCTCTTCCAAGGCATTTAAAACATTTGATGGTAGATGATCTAGAGGTAGAAGGATTAGATGTGGAATCATGCTTATCTTTAGGAGTCCTAAAAACTTAACCATTCTTATGCAACTCACTAGGTAAATGGGAAGAAGAAGTGCCCACTCCCTTCTCCCTTGGTTTTCTCTCAAACCCACTTTTTCTATCATCCTTGCCCACCCACTTGGGCTTAAAGGGTTGATATTCCCCTTTATAGGATTCCCTCTTTAATTTGGTTTTCTACTTTTGTACATTGGTGCTAAAGTTCCTCTATGTCTACATATGGAAAGATTTCAACTCTATTCTTAATCTTCCTATTTAGGCAATGCAAAAACCTATGCATTAGGGTTTCCTCATCTTCATCTAAGTTAGCCCTAATCATTGCTATCTCTAAGGCCTTATAGTAATCCTCAACACTCTTTGTACCTTGGGTGAGTCTATTTAGCTTGGGTAATAACTCCCCTCTGTAGTAATTAGGAACATATCTCTTTCTTAACAAGGCTTTTAAGTCTAACCAATCATCAATTGGTGGAAAGTTATCTTTCTTTCTTTCCTTACACACTTGTGTCCACCACACTAAGGCATAGTTTTAAAATAAGAGAGTGGCTATCCTAACTTTTTTTTCTTCTTTAATTTGATGTGAATTAAACAATTGTTCAACTCTCATTTCCCATTCTAAGTATGCTTCAATATCACTTTTTCCATTAAAAGGGGGAATTTCAAGCTTGACTTCTCTTAAACCTAGGTCTTCTCTTTTATGGTGTCTTGTAGACATATGTTCATCCTCACTATCACTAAATCCATGCATTTGATTTCATTGATTCCTTTCTCTATGTCTAGGCCTAGGGTTTTCTTCTTTGTTTTCTAGGTTAGTTAACCTAGTGTTTATCTTGTTTAAACTATCCATGATGTTATGAAGAAGAGATCTATTTTCCCTATCACTAGAAGACATGATTAAGGTTGTCAAAGAAAAACAAGACAAGGCAAACAAATGTACTATCAATCTAATCAAGGATGTTTATGCAAAACAAAAATAAGAATTCAAACAACAATCCTAAGAATCAAACTCTAGGTTTTCTACCTAAGGGACACAACACTTATGATGTTTTGTACTAGGTAGAATCCTAGGTTGTCTTATTATGATTAGTTATGAGAATTAAGGTTGTAACAAGACAAGAAACAAACCCTAGCTACTACAAACCCTAAAAAAATTTCAATATTTTCCTAATATTTGCTAATGAGTACAAGGCTTTGCTTCCTTTTACAATTCTTCAAAGTCTTCTTAGCCTTGATGTGAAATCCTCCACGGCTCCTAGCAAATGAAAACTCAAATAAAATTGTTAAGCAATTCAATTGAAGAAAGAAAATGTGTCACCAAGTGTTTCTCTCAAAGTGTTTCCTCTCAAGCCTTTTCCTTCCTCTTTGGTTTCAAGATCACCAAAGCAATTTCCACTCTTACCTTCAAGTGCATTCAATACACTACCCCCAAGATATTGAGAAAGGTTTATCTTTGAAGTTGAAGGACAAGAAAACTCAAGAGACAAAACTTAAAGAATTAATGGAAGATAAACTAAAAATGCTCAAAAATTTAAAAGGCAACTCAAAGGAATTATTTTTGGATTTTTGATATGACAAGACTCAAAGCAACAAAAGCTAAAATGAATAAAGCTAAGGACAACATAATTTCAAAAATGGAATAGAAAGACAAAACTTGACACACAACAAACTAAATGCAAGAAATAAAAGCAAGCTAAGGGAAAAACCTAGAAACCCTAGAATTGCAAGCTAAGCAAACAAGGTTCAATTGAAATATGTAAGAAGGATCAACTAGAAATTATGTTTTTAGGTCTTGGTGTTTCAAATAACAAGATGGCTTAGTGCTTACACTTTTTAAAATTTGCCAAAAAAGGTCTTGTTTTAAAATTTTTATTTTGATACCCTTTTTGATTTTTTACTTTTATAAGGGTCTTTTGTGACATCCCAAAAATAGGGGTAAATTTTTCACGATTTTATTATTATTAATCTCTAAAACATGTGGGTGGTGAAGCCATTTAACAATTACCCTGGATCTATCAGAGACCTATCTCATATATGAAGATATGAGAAGGTAAGTTAAAGAAATTAACTCTTAAGAAATCCATCATTAATAATAGCGGAAGAATCTTTAGTAAACTAACATTATGGAATTAAATTCTTAAGAGATCATTCATTTGAAATTTAATAGCCAAGGTTATCAAAAAGTGTTCATAAAGTAGGATGGAATCATGGATTAATAAGAAGAAAAAGGAAGTTAACATGTTTAGCATTTTAGGAGAATCAGGTCCCCCTCGCTCAAGCGAAATCCCACTTCGCTTGAGCGAGCTTCGCATAGCACGCTTGGGCGAATCGTAGAATACTGAGCGAAAGAAGAAAATGAAGATTCAGGGGCCACTTCGCTCAAGCAAACCCAACTCGCTTGAGCGAGTAACACAATCCTCGCTTGGGCGAAGCTAGCGACGTAAGGCGAAAAACGCCCAGAATCCATTCCACGCTCACTCGCTCGGGCGACACTATCCCCGCTTAAGCGAGATTGCTCCCGAGAGCAATTTCCTGATAAACCCGAGAGCAAAACCTGAGGGCAAGACCCTCTCGCTTGGGCGAACCCTTAGCTCGCCTGAGCGAACACCAACCAAGGTCCAAACCCTGATTCTAATGCGATTTCGCTTGGGCGACGTGTACATCCACTTGAGCAAAAATGGAATAATGTCCCAACACTGATGCTGGGACGATCTCGCTTGAGCGAGTCCCATTCTCGCCTAAGCAAGACTCGTCTAGATTCCAAAATTGAAACAGGGGCATTCTCGCTTGAGCGAGAAGCCCTCTCGCCTGAGCGAGTTCGACAGAAAAACAGGGGAATTGTAGAAATCACCCAACTCCCTACACCAAAACTCATTCTAATCAAATTTACCTAACTTCAACACTTCATATATATCATATTACATATTTGAAACTTGTTCTAATAAGTCATTCTTATCAATTTCCATTACAACTCATCTTTTGTATAAATCAACTCACTAACTCTTCCATTTCACAAATCTAACACTCCACATATAAATTTCATTCGTTCATCAAAATATGAAGAGTTTCATCATTCATTCATTAACAGGGTCATAATTGAAAATGAATCTTAAACAAAAGATCTCATTTTCCTCCATGACCTCCCAAACTCATTATTCATACAATTGTCCCTTCTAAATCCACACTATGCAAACATACATTGTATTACATACATTACATCTATTCCACATATCTATATATCCCAAAATATTGCCGGCCAAGGCATTCTTTACCAAAAAGGGGGGCCTTCTTCACACTCCTCCTCCACTATAGCTCCAAAGCAATACCTACAACACAGGAGCTAAAAAAAATACCACAGGGAGAGTGAGTATACTTTCTCAATGACGAAAATCCAATAATTAGAACAATATATATATGAATGTAATACAACTATCTTCTTCCCGAGAGGAGTTTATTTAATATCAATCAATCAATCAATGATTTTTCATTTCGATACAATTATTCCCTGATTTCTCTCAGAATTATATCAATCAATTCACCATCACAATTTAGTAATTAAAAAGGGAGTTTCTTTTCATATCCCATTATCAAGGTATCACACTATACCATGCTCTCAAACTGATGCACATGCTAATGTCATGAAAATGTACATGCACGGATCCGATTTCGTTTCCTCGGGTGATCGCAACCACCATATCATATACTCATTCTCAATGGTTTCCCGCCTCGCAAGGGGTACTCCCTCTAGCAACCTCACAAGGTGCTTCTCGTGATCGCAACCACGTTCAATATTTCACATAGGTTTCCCTCCTCGCAAGGGGTACTCCCGCCTCATACACATTTCACATAGGTTTCCCTCCTCGCAAGGGGTACTCCCGCCTCATAAACATTTCACATAGGTTTCCCTCCTCGCAAGGGGTACTCCCGCCTCATGATCGCAACCATGGGCATCATAGGTGCTTGCAAGCCCTTTTTCATTTCCATCATCAAATGATCTCAACCACTATCAACATCATTATGATATGTATGTCATGCCATGTATACAAAATACTCATGCATACCTTAAGCTCATTTAGATTATCCTACCCTTTCATCTAGGGTATATTCATTTTCAACCACATAATTTTCCATCAAACTCATACACAAGAATCAATCTTCATATGAACTCAATCATGTACCACGCATAATAAACCATCCATAGCCACACTTAGGTTTCATCATATAAACACTAAATTCATATCATCATACACAATTCACTTCACATACACATAATAACACCTTTAATCACACAAACATGTCATACTACATTAATACATACATTATCAACACAATTCTCATGCATTTAGAAAATACACCCCTCTCCTACCTCAAGAGAAGTAGACCTCTGGGGTTGATGTTCCTGCTTCACCAATATTGCCAAGCCCTACACCAATCATTTATAGGGCCACATCAATTATTTATTCAAACACCAATTCAATATACATATACATAGGTGTACACATGATTCTTATCATGTGAAAACTATTTACCAATTTCATTCATTTGCGTACTTAAGTTTCGGGAATTCCTTTCCTTGAATTACAATCTCTTAGTATCGAAGGCCACAACCTAATTATTAGGTTATTTCACCTAGTAGGTCTCCACCAACACCTTGGTGAGTTTCCCACCTATTATGACTTCAAATCAACTTTATCATCATTTAATGTATCTACCACATCACTTATATCATTCTTCCCATCAATAAATGTTAACTTCTTCATTAATTACAATATCCTTTAATATCCTACCTTTCCTCCTTGGATTCAAATTTAAGGTTTTCACCAACCCACCAACCTTCATAAATGCTCATATACCTCCTTCTTTTCTCACCATAGTTATAACTACCTCATTAATCATTCATAAGCTTGTATTTATGTCAACTTATCTTTAGATTTCCACTTTTAAACTTTCTCCAACATTACCCATACATTTATTGTGTTCTAACACCAAAACTTCAACTAAACTTCAACTATATACTTATGTACATGGAAAATGATCATAATCTTACCTCAATGAAAGAAAAGAGTAAGTTTACAAAAGATGAGAGAGTTCACACGAATTTGAGGAGTAAGGAGGAGAAAATATTCTAGTTTCCAAGCTTTTCTTGAATTTCTTGTAGGTTGTTAATGGAGAAGAAAGAGATATCCCCTTTTTAATTTATAATTCAAAAGGAAAGAGAAGAGAAATTATGAAGAAGAAAAGAGATATGAAGAAGATGATAAGAAGAAGAATGTCTACGTGAGGAAAAGAGTGCAACCGCCTTTTGAATGGGAAAAATAGAAATTTAGCATTTAAATTATTAATTCTTCATTAACTCTTCCGTTTTTTAACAAACAGGTTCGCCGTTCGGGCCCAAAACATATTCTAAAAATTATTCCGAATATAAATTCGGAATCCCAATAACATTTTCTACGGCCCTGACCAACGGCATCTCAATCGGAGATACTTGGTCCGACACCTATATTTTATCCGGGTCAGTTTTCAGCTCATCTGACCACCATAATTCACCAACAGTTTCGAAAAACCTTATTTAAGTCATTTCAAGAATTTTGGGATATTATTAGCCCAAAGTTAATTATCCAACATTTATTTTCCTAATTTATCTTCCTATTTTAAAAATTCAGGGTGTTACAATCCACTCCCCTTAAAAGAAATTTCGTCCTCGAAATTCAACTTACCGGACTCGAATGCATGAGGGTACCGCTTACGGATATCGTCCTCGCGTTCCCACGTAAATGTTTCCATATCTCCATGCTTCCATGCCACTTTTACTAATGGTACCATCTTATTCTGTAGTCTCTTCACGGAATACTCAACGATACGAACAGAAACGGGAAGAATGGATAAGTCATCCTGCACCTCAAGATCATCAACAGAGATCACGTGCTGAGGATCATGTACATACTTCCTTAACTGAGACACGTGGAATACATTATGAAGATTTGCAAGCTGTGGAGGGAGTACAATTGAATATGCGACGTCTCCAATTCGCTCCAAAATCTCATAGGGTCCAATGAATTTAGGGCTCAGTTTTTTACTCTTCAAGGCTCTTCCTATACCCTTATCACGTGAAACTCGCAATAACACATGATCGCCAACTTGAAATTCCAGTGGTTTTCTTCTTTTATCATAATAGCTCTTCTGTCGGTTTTGAGCAATTTTCATCTTTTCCCGGATCATCTTGATCTGCTTAGTAGTTTCTTCAACAATTTCAGGTCCTAAGGCTAGATTCTCACCAACTTCAAGCCAACATAAAGGAGTTCGACATCTTCTTCCATATAAGGCCTCGTATGGTGCCATACCAATACTAGAATGAAAACTGTTATTGTAAGTGAATTCGATCAAAGGTAAATATTTTTCCCACGAACCGCCATGTTCCAAAACACAAGCACGCAGCAAGTCTTCAAGACTTTGAATAGTTTTCTCAGACTGCCCATCGGTCTGGGGATGATATGCCGAACTTAGCTTCAGTTTTGAACCCATCGCTTCATGTAAGCTTCCCCAGAATCGGGAAGTAAATCGGGGATCACGATCAGAAACAATACTTGATGGCACACCATGTAATCTCACAATCTCCCGAATGTACAACTGTGCTAAATCTTGTAAAGAGCTCTCCATACTGATTGGCAAGAAATGGGCACTCTTTGTCAAACGATCCACAATCACCCATATTCCATCACATTTGGACCTCGTTCTTGGTAATCCGGACACAAAATCCATGGCAATCGCGTCCCACTTCCAAACAGGGATATTAAGTGGTCTTAAAGTACCCGAAGGTCTTTGGTGTTCCACCTTCGTCTTCTGACAAGTAAGGCAAGAAGCTACAAAGTTAGCAACATCACGTTTCATTCCGGGCCACCAAAAGTTTTTCTTTATATCGCGATACATCTTTGTTACACCAGGGTGGATGCTAAACATGCTTTTATGTGCTTCCTCCAGCACTGTACGTCTCAAATCACCGAATGATGGTACATACATACGACCTTTTATTCGCCATATACTATCAACGCCTTCCACAAGGAATAGATTTTTCCCATTATCCTGAGATCTTCGCACCTCTTGTAAATAATCATCATCTTTTTGTTTCTCTTTCATAAGTTCCAAAAACTCATTACTTATTTTCAAAGTAGCAAAACATAACTTCTTGGAGGATTAAACTTTGGTTCCAACATTCAAATTTCGAAATTCTTCAATTAATTCAAGCTCTTTAATCATCATGGTTGATATATGCAAGGATTTCCGACTAAGAGCATCGGCAACAACATTAGCTTTCCCCGGTTGGTACATCAATCTAAAGTCATAATCCTTCAAGAATTCCATCCATCTTCTTTGTCGCATATTCAATTCCTTTTGGTCGAAAAGATATTTCAAACTTTTGTGGTCACTGTACACCACAAATCTTGAACCATACAAATAATGACGCCAAATCTTCAAGGCAAACACAACCGCCGCCAACTCCAAATCATGAGTGGGGTACTTACTTTCATGAGGTCGCAACTGGCGTGAAGCATAACCTATTACACGTTCCTTCTGCATTAGCACGCATCCAAGTCCATGCTTGGAAGCATCACAATACACTACAAACTCTTCTTGTAAATCAGGCAACGCTAAGATAGGAGCTGAAGTCAATCTCATTTTTAACTCTTCAAAACATTTCTCACATTCAACCGTCCATACGAAAGGTTGGTTCTTCCTTGTTAAATTTGTCAAAGGTCTCGCAAGACGAGAGAAACCTTCAATAAACCTTCGATAATAACCCGCAAGTCCAAGAAAACTTCGGATTTCAGTAACCGTTGTAGGTCTCGACCATGCCATAACGGCTTCAACCTTTGAAGGATCCACAGAAATACCATCCTCAGATATTACATGTCCAAGGAATTGGACGATCGTCATCCAGAATTCACATTTAGAGAGCTTGGCATATAACTGGTTCTCTCTAAGAATGTTCAGTACCACTCTTAAATGTTCTTCATGTTCCTCGTGACTCTTGGAATATACCAGAATATCATCGATAAACACCACAACAAAACGATCTAGGTATTTGTGGAAGATGTGATTCATGTAACTCATGAATACAGCTGGAGCATTAGTAACTCCAAATGGCATCACGACATACTCGTAGTGACCATAACGCGTCCTAAATGCAGTCTTGGGAATATCTTTGGCTCTCACCCGAATTTGATGATAACCGGAACGCAAATCAATCTTTGAAAATACCACCGCACCTCTCAATTGATCCAACAGATCATCAATACGAGGTAAAGGATATCTATTCTTTATCGTCAACTTGTTCAATTGGCGGTAGTCTACGCACAACCGCATGGTTCCATCCTTTTTCTTAACTAACAAAACAGGAGCTCCCCAGGGTGACACACTGGGTCGAATGAATTCCCTCTCAAGTAGTTCCTCAACTTGCTTCTTTAATTCAATTAACTCCATAGGAGACATTCTATAAGGAGCAATAGACACTGGTTCGGCACCAGGTACAAGGTCAATAGCAAACTCAACCTCTCTTGGAGGTGGTAAACCAGGTATCTCATCAGGAAACAAGTCCAGAAATTCAGACACTACGGGAATATTAGTGGGACCGGGATTACTTGTCCCATCAGTGAGAGATAACAACACACAAAGTTGAATTATACCTTGTACATCAAACTGTTCTCTATCAAGAGAAGGGAAACTAACGGTCCGTTGTTGACAATCAACTATGACTTTATTGTTAGAAAGCCAATCCATACCCAGTACAATCTCCAATCCCTTCATAGGTAAGCAAATAAAAGATGCAACAAATTTTCTCCCCTCCAGGAACATATCAACATTATCACACCGGTTAACCGATCTAAGACAAGTACCGGTTGGAGTGGTAATCATAAGAGCATTTTTCATTAGACACACCAGCAATCTGAATCGCCGAACACAATCCTCAGATATAAAAGAGTGGGTCGCACCCGAATCGTAAATTACATGAACTGAATGTCCAAGGATTTCACACTTACTTTCAACCAAATTTTTTGCTCGTGCTGCTTCCTCACCGGTCATAGCAAATACTCTGCCGACATTAGGTTGACGATCTCCTCCATCCCTATTTCCATCATTAGCATCATTCCCATTTCCTCGACCGTTGCTACGTCTTCCACCATTATAGCCACCTCGGCCACCACGTCGACCACCATTATTTCCATTACCACGACCTCGACCACCATTATAACCTCCGCGGTTCACATAAGCAGGTGTATTAGCACGATTGGTAACATTAGCTTGTACTGGAGCTGGTCTTACAAGCATAGGACATGCAGAACGGATATGCCCCACCTGATCACAACTAAAACATACAACATCTTCACGATGCACACATTCCCGAACGTAATGAGGTCCTCCACATCTATAACATCTCGGCCCATTGGTATTTATATTACCCCGGCCAAAAACATTACCACGTCCACCACCTCTAGCTTGGACATTAGAAGAAGCACCCCTCAAAAAGCGTCCTCTTCTAAAACTTCTTTGCCTCTTAAAACTAGAAGCCTGACCCTTCAACTTAGAGTCAAATTTAGAGTGTTGAAAAGAAGCATGTTCTTCATAGATGCGGCACTTATTCACAAGCACCGTGAAACTTCGAATCTCTTGGTGACATATAGCCCTTTGAATATCGGGGCGTAACCCATTTTCAAACTTCACGCATTTTGATACTTCAGTTCCCTCTTG
This sequence comes from Clitoria ternatea, assembly GCA_037962975.1. NCBI lineage: Eukaryota > Viridiplantae > Streptophyta > Magnoliopsida > Fabales > Fabaceae > Clitoria > Clitoria ternatea. The sequence continues at coordinate 127,380,450 of CM075673.1, forward strand.
TTGGAAAGGAGGGTAGAATTCACAAAGTTCTTCAAACTTAGAAGCATACTCTTCCACCGTCAGCGTGCCTTGCTTGAGTTCCATGAACTCGAGTTCTTTCTTGCTTTTATAACTTTCGGGCACATATTTCCTCATAAGTTCTCGCTTAAAGTTCTCCCAAGTTAAGGGAATCGCAGCAGCATTCATTCTGTTCTTGGCGAGTCTCCACCAAGTCTCCGCTTCATCTCTCAACATAAAGACAGCATACTCCACTTTCTGAAGCTCATTACATTCAAAGCTATTAAAGATCCGCTCAACATTTCGGATCCAACCATAGGCTTGCTCAGGCCTAAATCCACCATGAAATTCAGTAGGTTTTCGCTTTAAAAACATGTTAAGCCCCTGAGTGCCTTGTACAACAATAGGAGCAGATGGTCTTCCTGCCTCTTGTCTCTCACGGTTTTGCGATTCAAGGAGATCCGCAAAACGATTCAAAGCTCTAGCTATGGCGTCATCATTATCTTGACGAAGACGGGCCATCACAATATCTAAAACCATAACATAAAATTCAACCAATATCAGTAAACTCATTCATAAAATTCCTCTATGAGTTCATACTATAGTATTTCATTATAAAATTTACATTGTGACCCTTCCCCATGGAGTCCAATAACAACATTTCATATTAAAATCCAGATGGCAGCATCATCATTTCATAACATAATATGCATTCATAATACATAATATTCTTCATTGAGGGAGGATAGTGTGAAGAAGCTTGGCCGGACTTATAAGAATCACATTCAATCCATCATCAATTCATACGCAATCAATCAACAATAACAATGATTCATTAATCACATATCACTTTCCAGTAATAGCAATGGCTAAACACAATAATACAGAGCAAATAATGCTCTGATACCAAATTGTGACATCCCAAAAATAGGGGTAAATTTTTCACGATTTTATTATTATTAATCTCTAAAACATGTGGGTGGTGAAGCCATTTAACAATTACCCTGGATCTATCAGAGACCTATCTCATATATGAAGATATGAGAAGGTAAGTTAAAGAAATTAACTCTTAAGAAATCCATAATTAATAATAGCGGAAGAATCTTTAGTAAACTAACATTATGGAATTAAATTCTTAAGAGATCATTCATTTGAAATTTAATAGCCAAGGTTATCCAAAAGTGTTCATAAAGTAGGATGGAATCATGGATTAATAAGAAGAAAAAGGAAGTTAACATGTTTAGCATTTTAGGAGAATCAGGTCCCCCTCGCTCAAGCGAAATCCCACTTCGCTTGAGCGAGCTTCGCATAGCACGCTTGGGCGAATCGTAGAATACTGAGCGAAAGAAGAAAATGAAGATTCAGGGGCCACTTCGCTCAAGCAAACCCAACTCGCTTGAGCGAGTAACACAATCCTCGCTTGGGCGAAGCTAGCGAGCGTAAGGCGAAAAACGCCCAGAATCCATTCCACGCTCACTCGCTCGGGTGACACTATCCCCGCTTAAGCGAGATTGCTCCCGAGAGCAATTTCCTGATAATCCCGAGAGCAAAACCTGAGGGCAAGACCCTCTCGCTTGGGCGAACCCTTAGCTCGCCTGAGCGAACACCAACCAAGGTCCAAACCCTGATTCTAATGCGATTTCGCTTGGGCGACGTGTACATCCGCTTGAGCAAAAATGGAATAATGTCCCAACACTGATGCTGGGACGATCTCGCTTGAGCGAGTCCCATTCTCGCCTAAGCAAGACTCGTCTAGATTCCAAAATTGAAACAGGGGCATTCTCGCTTGAGCGAGAAGCCCTCTCGCCTGAGCGAGTTCGAAAGAAAAACAGGGGAATTGTAGAAATCACCCAACTCCCTACACCAAAACTCATTCTAATCAAATTTACCTAACTTCAACACTTCATATATATCATATTACATATTTGAAACTTGTTCTAATAAGTCATTCTTATCAATTTCCATTACAACTCATCTTTTGTATAAATCAACTCACTAACTCTTCCATTTCACAAATCTAACACTCCACATATAAATTTCATTCGTTCATCAAAATATGAAGAGTTTCATCATTCATTCATTAACAGGGTCATAATTAAAAATGAATCTTAAACAAAAGATCTCATTTTCCTCCATGACCTCCCAAACTCATTATTCATACAATTGTCCCTTCTAAATCCACACTATGCAAACATACATTGTATTACATACATTACATCTATTCCACATATCTATATATCCCAAAATATTGCCGGCCAAGGCATTCTTTACCAAAAAGGGGGGCCTTCTTCACACTCCTCCTCCACTATAGCTCCAAAGCAATACCTACAACACAGGAGCTAAAAAAAATACCACAGGGAGAGTGAGTATACTTTCTCAATAACGAAAATCCAATAATTAGAACAATATATGTATGAATGTAATACAATTATCTTCTTCCCGAGAGGAGTTTATTTAATATCAATCAATCAATCGATGATTTTTCATTTCGATACAATTATTCCCTGATTTCTCTCAGAATTATATCAATCAATTCACCATCACAATTTAGTAATTAAAAAGGGAGTTTCTTTTCATATCCCATTATCAAGGTATCACACTATACCATGCTCTCAAACTGATGCACATGCTAATGTCATGAAAATGTACATGCACGGATCCGATTTCGTTTCCTCGGGTGATCGCAACCACCATATCATATACTCATTCTCAATGGTTTCCCGCCTCGCAAGGGGTACTCCCTCTAGCAACCTCACAAGGTGCTTCTCGTGATCGCAACCACGTTCAATATTTCACATAGGTTTCCCTCCTCGCAAGGGGTACTCCCGCCTCATACACATTTCACATAGGTTTCCCTCCTCGCAAGGGGTACTCCCACCTCATAAACATTTCACATAGGTTTCCCTCCTCGCAAGGGGTACTCCCGCCTCATGATCGCAACCATGGGCATCATAGGTGCTCGCAAGCCCTTTTTCATTTCCATCATCAAATGATCTCAACCACTATCAACATCATTATGATATGTATGTCATGCCATGTATACAAAATACTCATGCATACCTCAAGCTCATTTAGATTATCCTACCCTTTCATCTAGGGTATATTCATTTTCAACCACACAATTTTCCATCAAACTCATACACAAGAATCAATCTTCATATGAACTCAATCATGTACCACGCATAATAAACCATCCATAGCCACACTTAGGTTTCATCATATAAACACTAAATTCATATCATCATACACAATTCACTTCACATACACATAATATCACCTTTAATCACACAAACATGTCATACTACATTAATACATACATTATCAACACAATTCTCATGCATTTAGAAAATACATCCCTCTCCTACCTCAAGAGAAGTAGACCTCTGGGGTTGATGTTCCTACTTCACCAATATTGCCAAGCCCTACACCAATCATTTATAGGGCCACATCAATTATTTATTCAAACACCAATTCAATATACATATACATAGGTGTACACATGATTCTTATCATGTGAAAACTATTTACCAATTTCATTCGTTTGCCTACTTAGGTTTCGGGAATTCCTTTCCTTGAATTACAATCTCTTAGTATCAAAGGCCACAACCTAATTATTAGGTTATTTCACCTAGTAGGTCTCCACCAACACCTTGGTGAGTTTCCCACCTATTATGACTTCAAATCAACTTTATCATCATTTAATGTATCTACCACATCACTTATATCATTCTTCCCATCAACAAATGTTAACTTCTTCATTAATTACAATATCCTTTAATATCCTACCTTTCCTCCTTGGATTCAAATTTAAGGTTTTCACCAACCCACCAACCTTCATAAATGCTCATATACCTCCTTCTTTTCTCACCATAGTTATAACTACTGATAAGTGTTTTTAAAACACTATTTTTTACTCTTTAATTTATTTAAAATAAAAATTTTATTGTATCATTTTCCCCAAATTTCATGGTTTCTATTTTCTTTTTACTGTTTTTGTTCAAGTGTTGTGTTTTGTATGAATTAATCTAAAATGGAACGTTTAAAAAGTATTTTTTTTAGAGGTGGAATAATTATGGATTAGTGCTAAAATTTAGTATTTCAAAATTTTCAAGAACTTAAATCATAATTCCACTTCTATAAAAATTAATTTTTAAAATATCCCATTTAAATTAATTTGTTTGTGTCTTTAAATGAAAAATAAACTTGAGTCACTTCCTCCTTTAGCTTTCACGTTAAGTGCCTTCAAAATGGTCCATTTGTGTAGATTTTTTTTAAAAGGCAACAAATCATCTCCTTTCACCCAAAAGTCACACGGTCAAAATTAGAAGAAAAGAGAACCATGTGCTGATTTTTTTTTTATGGAACAAACAGCAAACAGCAAACAGCAAACAACAACAGCAAAATGGCTCACGGTTTTGACAATTCAAAGGCAAGAAATTTGCAATTTTTTAATCAAGGCACCATGGTCCATTATGCAAAGTTATTCTTCATAATTTCAAGAAGATACCCCACCATGTTTTTCAAAGGAAACAAGCCTCCAAAATTGCAAGAGATGCTTAGTTACAACCACCCCATTATGCAAGGCTTTTTGTTTAAAAAATTCAGCAATGATTTTCCAATTGGCAAAGCACTCTCACGGTTTTGTAGTGCAGAATTTGGAGTCCATTTGCTTACATTAAAGTGAAGAAAAATCAGCCAAGAAACAGCCCCCCCTTGCCAACGTGAAACCATGCTGAAATTGGGACAACAATGACAAAACAATAAACAGCAATGGATTTGACAAAAAGCTGACAGCAAAACAGCAAAAGAGCAAAACAACAAAGCACTTAAAATTCAGCTCATGAATTTGTAACAATGATACATGACCATGATGCTCCCTTGGTGCAAAATTCCAGCGTGAAAGGTACAAGAAAATGGGTCACTATGCTTGAATTATGCATTTATGATGTGGATTTCCATAGGCTGAATTTTTAAGAGCAAAAATCAACCATGAAGATGGCTATAAAAAAAAACGTACAGCAGCAAAGCAAAGGAGGCAGAGGGTAATCATACAAGAGCAGTGAGAATTTTGTGTAGAGAGTGAGTCAGAAAATACAGAGAAAGAAAAAAAATTCTTGTTGTTATTCTTTTCTTGTTTTTATTTTGTGAAATAAGAATTGAGAGGACAGTGAAATTGAGCGGTTAAATTTGTATACGGTGGAGGGATCCAGAACAAAGATTTACGGTGGAAAATTTACTGGGCTTTTGGAGAAACCCGTAAGTTTTATTTACCATGAATTGTATGTTGTATTTCCTTTTCGTTATATATATGAATTTATACCGTATCATGTGTAACTAAATTTTTATCTTGGGAAAACGGGGGTACGATAATATTTTACGTTGATGTTATTTTGACTTAAAGTAAATAAATTTCTGTTTTCCATTTAGTTCAAATTTTACTTAATGCTTTTAGTGATTCCTAACAAGAGCCTAAATGGTAAAACTATGTACTTACGGGTATATTAGTAAGTTTAGGTAACAAATAGAATCGAGAGATTTATTTTTACCGGAAAGCTTTGAACTAAACCTAAGATTTTTGAGATGCTTTTTGTGACCTCGGTAAAACTGTGAAAGTAATCAAAATTCTTTTGAGGATGTAAAAATGGGATTTTCATAAAACGATAATGGGCCTTTCTTAGGATTAAGCAGCGCTTTCTGTAAGTTAGGTACATTAATAGGATTCCGAGAGGAACATATTAATTGGCTTTTGGAAAATTCGCCTTGGAAAACTTAATTTGATTTTTGTTTATAAAAAGTTGAAATTGTCAACGTAGAATAATATCTTAAACCCCCGGAATCCCAAGATATTCTCAACTCTGTTTGTCACCCACGGTAAATTTTTATTTTTACTGTAAGGTAAAATTTTTTACTGTTAATTTTTATTTTTCACAAATACCAAAAATTGAAAGAGAATTGTGTGGATAATCAAATTTTGATATGCCGGTACTTTGAAAACAGTCCCTGTAGAGAACGATAATCTTTTATATTACGCGACATAACCCGTGCGCTTGCGGGCACTGTCAAGTTTTTGGCGCCGTTGCCGGGGACTGTTGCCCCTCAAATATCGGCAGTATTGAAATTCGATTAGATCATACTTGTTAATATTTCTTTTTATTTTTATTTTGTTTTATTTGTTTGATTTATTTCTTTTTGTATATTTGTTTGTTTTTAGTGTTTATTTTATTTGGTTATTTTGTATTTTGTATTCTGTTCCTTTTTCTTTTACTGTTACTATCTATTTTTGAATTTCTAATTAATTGTTCTGTTATTTTATTTTGTTCTTAAAATTTTGTTATTCTATTTTATTTTACTATTGTATATTTAGTGTGATATTTTCCTTGATATTGTTCTGTTCTTTGTATTTGTTTATTGTTGTTTTCTTTTATGTTATTTGTTTCATTTATTTCTTTTTCTGTATTTTTATTTTAATATCTTATTCTGTATTTTTATTGTTTATTTTATTTTGTTTGTAATCTTGTATTTTGTTTATTATTTTGCGTATCTGTTGTTGTTTTATTTTTTTATTTTTTGTGATTATTTGTTTTATTTGTCTTTTATTTTCTTTTTATGCAACGAAGCCGTAGTGTCGATCTAAACTTAGGATTTGACCCTGAGATAGAACGTACCCTTAGAGCTTTAAGAAAACAACAAAAACAACAAAAACAAGAAAAAGAAAAACAAATGGCAGACCAAAACAGAGCCTTAAGAGATTTTGCTGCTCCAAGTACAAACGGAAGAGGATCTAGCATCCTTAGACCCACAGTGGAGGCTAACAATTTTGAATTGAAGCCTTCACTACTCTCTATGGTACAGCAGAACCAATTCGGAGGATTACCCTCTGAAGATCCAAATCTTCATCTTCAAATCTTTCTTGAATACTGTGACACCTTGAAAATGAATGGAGCCACCAATGATGCCATTCGCTTGAGACTTTTCCCTTTCTCCTTAAGAGATAAAGCGAGGGCGTGGTTATACTCTCTTCCTGAAGGATCCATCACAACTTGGGAACAACTATCCAGTGCTTTCATCAATAAGTGGTACCCAAGAAATAAAACTGATTTGTTAAGAAAACAAATAATTAATTTTTCACAAAAAGATGATGAATCCTTGTATGAAGCCTGGGAGAGATACAAGGAGATGCTGAGAGAATGTCCTCACCATGGGATAGAGAGGTGGTTGACAGTCCATATTTTCTATAATGGACTAACTTCCACGCAAAAGATCTCTTTGGATGCTGCAGCTGGAGGAGCCTTCATGAGCAAAAATGTGGATGAAGCCCAGAACCTGATTGAGGAGATAGCCCAAAACACCCACCAGTGGAATTCTGAGAGAGGATTACCTGCTAAAACACCAGGTAAGTACTCTGTTGATGCTCTTTCCCTACTTTCTGCTAAAGTAGAAGCATTAACATTAAAACTGGATAAAATCGGGTCAACAAGTGCTACTAATGTTGTTTGTGAAGTCTGCGGTATTTCAGGACATGGAGCTACAAATTGCTATTTAGCAATGACCCTTAATCAAGAAACTCAAATGCATCAGGTGGATGCTATAGGAAACTATGGTGGAAATTATCAAGGTAACTACAGACCTCCACAAGGTCCACCTGGCTTCCAAAATAGGCCACCTCAATTCCAAGGTAATCAAAGTAACTACAACCCTCAACAAGGACCCTATATTCCACAGAAATCAAAACTAGAGTCCTTAATGGAGACATTTGTAGCTACTCAACAGAAGCAGAATGATGAGTTCTCCAATGCAATAAAGACCTTAGCTTCAAAAGTGGACTCTCTTACCACCCATAACAAAATACTGGAGAATCAAATTGCCCAACAAGCCTCCTACTCTCAAAGAGCGCCAGGAACATTTCCTGGGAAACCTGAGGCTGGACCTTCCAACCATGCAATGGCTATCACTCTTAGGAGTGGTACTCAATATGATGGTCCAGTTGGTAAGGCTGAAGAGAAAAAGAAATTGGATGAGTCTCCATCTCATCCAGTGATTAAAGAAGAGAAACTACAAGAAAAGAAAGAAGAGGTTAAGCCATATCAACCTCCTATTCCATTTCCTCAGCGCCTGGCTAGAGCAAAGTTGGACAAACAATTTGGTAAGTTTCTTGATGTTTTAAAGAAATTATATGTCAATATTCCCTTCATAGATGTTTTGCAGCAAATGCCTATCTATGCGAAGTTCTTGAAGGATATTTTGTCCAATAAAAGAAAGCTGGAAGAAGACGGTACAATTGCACTTACTGAAGAGTGCAGTGCTCTAATTCAAAAGAAACTTCCACCCAAGCTCCAGGATCCAGGTAGTTTCTCTATCCCATGTATGATTGGTAACATGACAATAGATAGGGCATTATGTGATTTAGGAGCCAGTGTTAGTTTAATGCCTTTATCTATTTTTGAAAAATTAGATTTGGGTAAATTGAAACCTACTAGGATATCTTTGCAATTGGCTGATAGATCTATCAAATATCCTATAGGAATTTTAGAGGATGTTCCTATTAAGATAGGAAAATTTTTTATACCTGCTGACTTTGTTGTGCTAGAAATGGATGAGGATTCTTTGATACCTATTATTTTAGGTCGACCATTTTTAGCAACTGCAGGTGCTGTGATCGATGTCAAGAATGGTAAGTTGTCTCTGACTGTTGGAGACCAAAAAGTTGAATTTAATTTGCAAGATGTCATGAAAAAACCATTAACTGATGATAAATGCTATAAAGTGAATTTTGTTGACCAAGTGGTGAAGAAAGAGGAAGTTCAAAACCTCCTTCATGATCCACTTGAATCTCCTTTATCTGATGATTTTTCAGGCACTTCGCAAATGGACACTGTTGATTCCTTAGCTGAAAAGGAACTGGTTCCCAAGGTAGAACTCAAACCATCACTTGTGTTCAGGTATGAGTTGTACAGCTGAAGCAGGTTCAGAAAAGTCTGGCTGAAGACTTAAAATTTAGCACTGATAGGGAGGTAACCCTATACTTGTTATTTGAAATAAAAAAATAATAAAATAAAAAAATAAAAAAAAAATAATTTTTTTTATGTTTTATGCTCAAATCCCGGTTTGGGGTTACTCCAGGTAAGTTTTCTTATCCTTTTATCATCCATTTTAACATTGAGGACAATGTCAAATTCTGGTTTGGGGTGGTAGATAAGAAAACTTAGCTGTTTTGTTTGTATTGTGTGATTGTTATTTTATTTTGCATATGTGTATGATTTTCCTTGTTTTGTTTGTCATCTCGTAATTTACCATGATTGCATGATAAATTCACTTTAAACACAGAGCTAAAGTATCTAAGGACCCTAAAATTTTGAGTAAAATTTTTCAAAATTTGATTGTTTAAATGCCAAATCAATGTCTAAATGAACCTTATGTGATTAAAATTTTCTTTGAAAGGACTTTCCATGGTGAGACTTGAGCCAAAATGGGTTATCTATCAAACAAATTTTCAAAACCCATATTTTCTTGATTGAGTGAATCTCATAGTCATTAATATTCTAGAACTTGTTTTTCAACCGATTCAAAATGGTTTTTGATTGTATGTCTTAGAATGATAAAGGCACAATTAGGTCTTATTCTTAAGCCTCAGAATTTTTGCACAATTTGACCTCTAGTTGCCCCTTTTGAGCCTGAAAGTGAAAATTTTTCTTTGAAACCTTTCATTGACTGATATTCTCTTAATGGTGAAAAAGATAGAAATTAAGTGGAGCAACTTGAAAAATAAAAAGGACTTAAGAAAAATATGTTACGGGATGAAAACAAAAGCAAGAAAAAGAAAATCAAAAGGATGTTATTGAATGAATTACAAAAAGTCCATAAAAATTCAAAAATTTGCTCTGTTAGTTTCTAAAATTATGATGGAAGTTTGAATCATTCATGACTGTTTAAGCCCTTTTGTACTCCATTTTTCTTGAAATTCCTACCATGACAATACGACCCATGGCCCCGTTACAACCCTTTGAAAGACCTTTTGACTATGACATACTTTCTATCTAAACTGTGGAATTTCTGGTTTATTAACAAGCTTATGGTAATATTTTTGACTATGATGATTTGAGTAATACACAAACCATGAAACACTAGAGTGAAATCGTGAGAAGAGTATCTCAAGTCTTGACATTGAAAATTGACTCACATAAGAAATTTAATTTGGCATTTGAATAAATCTGTTTCTCTATTTTGGATTCCTTAAATTACTAAGCTAAGTGTTTTCTGTTTCTTATCGTGTGAATATGGTGATTGCTTGAGGACAAGCAATGTTTTGGTTTGGGGTATTTTGATAAGTGTTTTTAAAACACTATTTTTTACTCTTTAATTTATTTAAAATAAAAATTTTATTGTATCATTTTCCCCAAATTTCATGGTTTCTATTTTCTTTTTACTGTTTTTGTTCAAGTGTTGTGTTTTGTATGAATTAATCTAAAATGGAACGTTTAAAAAGTATTTTTTTTAGAGGTGGAATAATTATGGATTAGTGCTAAAATTTAGTATTTCAAAATTTTCAAGAACTTAAATCATAATTCCACTTCTATAAAAATTAATTTTTAAAATATCCCATTTAAATTAATTTGTTTGTGTCTTTAAATGAAAAATAAACTTGAGTCACTTCCTCCTTTAGCTTTCACGTTAAGTGCCTTCAAAATGGTCCATTTGTGTAGATTTTTTTTAAAAGGCAACAAATCATCTCCTTTCACCCAAAAGTCACACGGTCAAAATTAGAAGAAAAGAGAACCATGTGCTGATTTTTTTTTTATGGAACAAACAGCAAACAGCAAACAGCAAACAACAACAGCAAAATGGCTCACGGTTTTGACAATTCAAAGGCAAGAAATTTGCAATTTTTTAATCAAGGCACCATGGTCCATTATGCAAAGTTATTCTTCATAATTTCAAGAAGATACCCCACCATGTTTTTCAAAGGAAACAAGCCTCCAAAATTGCAAGAGATGCTTAGTTACAACCACCCCATTATGCAAGGCTTTTTGTTTAAAAAATTCAGCAATGATTTTCCAATTGGCAAAGCACTCTCACGGTTTTGTAGTGCAGAATTTGGAGTCCATTTGCTTACATTAAAGTGAAGAAAAATCAGCCAAGAAACAGCCCCCCCTTGCCAACGTGAAACCATGCTGAAATTGGGACAACAATGACAAAACAATAAACAGCAATGGATTTGACAAAAAGCTGACAGCAAAACAGCAAAAGAGCAAAACAACAAAGCACTTAAAATTCAGCTCATGAATTTGTAACAATGATACATGACCATGATGCTCCCTTGGTGCAAAATTCCAGCGTGAAAGGTACAAGAAAATGGGTCACTATGCTTGAATTATGCATTTATGATGTGGATTTCCATAGGCTGAATTTTTAAGAGCAAAAATCAACCATGAAGATGGCTATAAAAAAAAACGTACAGCAGCAAAGCAAAGGAGGCAGAGGGTAATCATACAAGAGCAGTGAGAATTTTGTGTAGAGAGTGAGTCAGAAAATACAGAGAAAGAAAAAAAATTCTTGTTGTTATTCTTTTCTTGTTTTTATTTTGTGAAATAAGAATTGAGAGGACAGTGAAATTGAGCGGTTAAATTTGTATACGGTGGAGGGATCCAGAACAAAGATTTACGGTGGAAAATTTACTGGGCTTTTGGAGAAACCCGTAAGTTTTATTTACCATGAATTGTATGTTGTATTTCCTTTTCGTTATATATATGAATTTATACCGTATCATGTGTAACTAAATTTTTATCTTGGGAAAACGGGGGTACGATAATATTTTACGTTGATGTTATTTTGACTTAAAGTAAATAAATTTCTGTTTTCCATTTAGTTCAAATTTTACTTAATGCTTTTAGTGATTCCTAACAAGAGCCTAAATGGTAAAACTATGTACTTACGGGTATATTAGTAAGTTTAGGTAACAAATAGAATCGAGAGATTTATTTTTACCGGAAAGCTTTGAACTAAACCTAAGATTTTTGAGATGCTTTTTGTGACCTCGGTAAAACCGTGAAAGTAATCAAAATTCTTTTGAGGATGTAAAAATGGGATTTTCATAAAACGATAATGGGCCTTTCTTAGGATTAAGCAGCGCTTTCTGTAAGTTAGGTACATTAATAGGATTCCGAGAGGAACATATTAATTGGCTTTTGGAAAATTCGCCTTGGAAAACTTAATTTGATTTTTGTTTATAAAAAGTTGAAATTGTCAACGTAGAATAATATCTTAAACCCCCGGAATCCCAAGATATTCTCAACTCTGTTTGTCACCCACGGTAAATTTTTATTTTTACTGTAAGGTAAAATTTTTTACTGTTAATTTTTATTTTTCACAAATACCAAAAATTGAAAGAGAATTGTGTGGATAATCAAATTTTGATATGCCGGTACTTTGAAAACAGTCCCTGTAGAGAACGATAATCTTTTATATTACGCGACATAACCCGTGCGCTTGCGGGCACTGTCAACTACCTCATTAATCATTCATAAGCTTGTATTTATGTCAACTTATCTTTAGATTTCCACTTTTAAACTTTCTCCAACATTACCCATACATTTATTGTGTTCTAACACCAAAACTTCAACTAAACTTCAACTATATACTTATGTACATGGAAAATGATCATAATCTTACCTCAATGAAAGAAAAGAGTAAGTTTACAAAAGATGAGAGAGTTCACACGAATTTGAGGAGTAAGGAGGAGAAAATATTCTAGTTTCCAAGCTTTTCTTGAATTTCTTGTAGGTTGTTAATGGAGAAGAAAGAGATATCCCCTTTTTAATTTATAATTCAAAAGGAAAGAGAAGAGAAATTATGAAGAAGAAAAGAGATATGAAGAAGATGATAAGAAGAAGAATGTCTACGTGAGGAAAAGAGTGCAACCGCCTTTTGAATGGGAAAAATAGAAATTTAGCATTTAAATTATTAATTCTTCATTAACTCTTCCGTTTTTTAACAAACAGGTTCGCCGTTCGGGCCCAAAACATATTCTAAAAATTATTCCGAATATAAATTCGGAATCCCAATAACATTTTCTGCGGTCCTGACCAACGGCATCTCAATCGGAGATACTTGGTCCGACACCTATATTTTATCCGGGTCAGTTTTCAGCTCATCTGACCACCATAATTCACCAACAGTTTCGAAAAACCTTATTTAAGTCATTTCAAGAATTTTGGGATATTTATTAGCCCAAAGTTAATTATCCAACATTTATTTTCCTAATTTATCTTCCTATTTTAAAAATTCGGGGTGTTACATCTTTCTTTTTCTTGTTCTTTTCTCTTTTCTATTCTTTTTCTTTTTGCTGCTAGTATTTGAGCACTTTAACACAACACAACCATGCCAAAATTGAAACACACTAAGGCTAGTTACATTTCAATTTTACCTTTTTTGCTTAGGTATCCATGCAATCTTCTCCCAAATTCACTTATGGAAGGCACTTAGGTTTTAGACAAACTTCTTTTGCATATTCAATATGAAAAGTGAAACACATTTAGACCTAAATGGTGCTTGAAATTGAAAACTAAAAAGAACCTAGAAGAAACTAAGATTTGAAATCTACACACCCTAAAAATTGAGCATAAATTTGGAGCACCTTAAAGTGAGGTCTCCCAACTTAAGAATGGAACCTTTCTAGAGTTACAAGTGATGGAAAATGAAACTCTTCAACATGATTTTTGTACCCCAAATGCAAAATTTTGAAACAACCTAGAAACAAGAGAAGGTTCCACATGAACCAAACAACCCTAAGTGGCTCTAACAATTAACAAGCTTGGCATTCCCAATTCTTAAAGACAAAATTGAAACAACAATGGTGCATAAACTCAAAATTTTATTCCTAACATATTGCATATGACACAACAAAATCAAACTACACAAAAAATAAGATGCAAAAACTTGAGAAAATGGAATAAAGATGACTAATAATGCCTTAAACTTCAATCTTTTTTTTGACGTTTTCATCATATAACATGGCATCAACATGAAACAAAAAGCAAAACCAGCCAAGAAACAATAATGGAAACCGAAAACTAAAAGAAGGAATTAGGAAGAAGAACCTTCAAGTTCAACGATACCAATTGATGTAGGAGAGGCTTGTAGGAGACCTTCCTTAGGGGTGGATCTTGGTCCTTCTTCTCCTTCCTTAGCACTCAAGAGCCTTGATCATGGAATTCCTCTTGCTTGGCCAAGAATGACTCAAAGTAAAAAGACTCTAAACACTTGGAATTTAAGAACAAGGAAAGGTGAAGATGAAAGGGAAAGGTCAAAGGTGGAGGAGGATGGAACTTAGAAGTGGAAAGTGTGTGTATGGAAAGCCACTTCCCTAGGGAAGATAATTCCCAACTCACCACCAAGAGAGAGAATGCCCGTTGGATAAGAGCTTGCTAAAGATTTCTTTAGCCAAGAGAAAAAGGAGAAGACTCACTCTCTCAAAATACATAAGGTGTATGCAAAAACTCTAATATTCATGTTGTCAATTTTCAAGGAGAGAACACCCTTATATAGCCATATGGAGTTTCAGCCAAGGGGGGCTAAGTGGGCTTCTAACATGGAACATAGGCCCACTTAGAGCAAATTGAAAGGAAATGGCCTAATACATGGCCCAAATGAAAAGTACATGGCCCAAAAGTGACCAAATGACCTAGTAAGGTCCAAATAAACCCTAAAACACTAGAAAATCTACTTATGGACTATATTACATGATGAGAACATATAGATATTCAAGGTGTCTTCATTGGGTTTAGGCCCATCAAACAAAGTAAGGAAGTAAGCTAGGGCTTTTGGATGGCCTCTTTGCCCTTTTTGGACTTGGCCCTTGTTAAGGGGCCTTTGTATGCCTCTAAGACTTTGTCCAAAATAGTGTATGGATCCTCCCATGTTGTGTCCTTATTACTTGGTCCTGGAAATTTTTGCACTCTAACTCTCCTGTGCTCTCTCATAGATGTCCTCTAATCTTAGTTTGGGATTCTCCCTCACCCCACTAAATATCTCTTTCGATAGCCACTTTGAACTTAGCAACTAGATTGAGTGTGCCATACCATAACTATGCTTATCAATTATAGTCCTCAACTGCCAAATTTCCTCATATGGTAGAAGCCAACTTTCTAGGTTTCCCCAATTATGGAAGAAGCCATCGAAGAAGGAGAATAAAAGTATATTGAAGAAGATGTGAACAGTGTCAAACGGACGTCTATGAAAATTGATGAAAGGATGCACTTGACACTTTTTAAACCACATAGAGGACCAAAGTGAACAAAAAAATAATTAAAGGACCAAATTAACATTTTTTAAAAAGATAGAGGACCAAAGGATATATTTAGCCTATAAGTTTCTTAAAAAACATGAGGTGAACAGAAGAATACGAAGTGGCTTTCCAAGAGTTCAAGAGATATATGACTCCCTCTCCTGTGTTGATTAGACCAACTCTCATAGCTTATCTACTTCTATATTTATCATCAAATATTTTGATTTTATTAATCTTTATACTATTCTTTTAAATTTAATCTTTAACTAATTAATACATTGTTAATATCTACTCAAGGTAAAAAGCTTCTTTGTACACCTTCTATTTATATTTCATGGTAAGGATTTAACCTTCTCACCCAAGAATAATCATTACTCAAAGAATTTTATAGAAGTCTCATGGAAACAATTCCTTCAAGCTCTTTCTTTAAGCCTAAAGGCACATGCACTCTAAATTTCCTCAAGACTCCCACTTTGGGGAGATTTTAACAAAGCATACCCAATTTCATTTCAATAAAAAGAAATATTCAATTTATTTTCTATTGCATCGACATGGACTTGGCCTAATGGGAAAAGGTAAGGAGAATCAACTTGCCAAAGAGCTCAAGAATGATTCCAAACACATCGACTTGTCCGAACAGCCAAGGGTGAGGCGAATCAACTTGGTAGAGAACCCAAGAATGATTCCACATGCACATCAACTTGGATGAATAGCCAAGGGCGAGGTGAGTAAACTTAGTAGAGAGCCTAAGAATGATTCCATATACATACTGACTTGGCCGTAAGGTCAAGGTTTGAGTAACTTCTATTAGATCATCCAGCAGATGCCTTGGTGTATATCTTAGTGCACCAAATCAACCTGGAAATGTGTCTAGGGCTAATTACTGACTTGGCCGAGTAGCCAAGGTTCGAGTCGCCCCTACTAGATTATCCGATAAATGCCTAGGTGAACCCTAGGTGCGCTGAATTAACCTGACAATGTGTTAGGGTTGATTATCAACATATATGAGCACTAGTGCAAAAAGTGGATATAACAACTGGATATAATCATGAGTTAAAGTGGATCAGTGATAAAAGAATGCACGGTGGCATTTTTAAAATTATACGATAAACAATATAATCACGGATGGTGAACAACCGTGGTTGTAGATTTAGGGGTAACTATATAATCATGGATAATATCAGAGCCATGATCGTATCCATAAATATATAATCACGGTTGTATATCCAACCTGATATATAGTTCAGGGGTTAGGTTATATCCGTTGGGCCTATATACCCATGGTTGACTTTACAACCGTGATTATATATTGATGGATACGATCACGGTTGTGGTCTTAACCGTGGTTATAGAGTTAAGATTTAATCAGGGGTATTGGTGTAACCGTGATTATAGATGTAATATAATCATGGTTGCAAGGGGATCCATGATTATATATATTTTCAGAAACTTCAAAAGCCACGCCTGATAGCCTTTTTTCACTTTCTCCTTCTTCTTTCACGTTGGTTCTCGTCTTCTTCTTGTCCTCATCCTCATTTTTGCCTCCAGTTTGTGCTTTTTTCTTGTCCTCGTCTTCTTTGTTCATTTTATCCTTCCTTCTTTTTGCCCGTTACGAGTCGTTCTCTTGGCAACATTCTCTGGTAAGTCCTCCCCTGATGCTTATGCTATATCAGTATTTGTCAAAGCTTGTCTCTGTGTATGTTTTCATAGAAAAGGGGAAAGGGGTATTTGTCCTTAAAAGTACAATGCGTATACTCTACTACTCATAGTCTACATTTTCTATGCTTTGTCTCTGTGTGTGTTTTCATAGCAAAGGGGAAAATGTGTATGCTTATACTCACAGTCTGTATATAGAGTTAATATTGGTGTATATACTTTGTCTCTATTTCTGTTTATTTTACTTTATCTCTGTCTCTATTTATTTTACTGTGTTTTATCCCTAAAAAATGTTTTGGCTGTAGTGAAAGGAAGAAAAGAAAGTAATGAGAGCTTAGTTAAGTTCTGAGTTATGTGAGTTCAATATAGACCCAGTTCATAATTCATACTAACCTAAAAAATGGGGTAGCAACTCGGGGGGAATTGTTTGGATATCCGGGAGATATATATTTGAATGAATTTTAGGTGAAAAGGCAATAAGTTGCATATAATGAAGACATTGAGAAGTAGTTGAAGGCTGCTGCATCGTGAAGAATTATAATTATAATCATAAATGAAGATGACCTTGTGATAGAAATGAAAATAATGAGAACATGACAAAGTAGGTTACCACCCTGATGACAAAATACACAATACTAAAACTTATGCGGCAAGTTGAGGTTAATAAATCAAAGCTTTATGATATAGTTGTGCAACTTTGAACATAGCATATATATACAATTTCTCAGTCATAACTTGTTAGGATCCATATAACTGACTCTTAAAATCAAATAAAGAAGTTAGTTTTACTTCGAAAGGAAATTATTATCTTAATAGGAGGAGCCTGGCAGCTAACCCCTCAACATTCATATGAGTCATGTACTTTTTTGATAATCTTTGAGATTTTAAAATCATAATTCAACCACCAGTTGGATCATTTAAGTGTAAATGATAGTGAAAAGTATAGTACAAAAGACTAAAATAGATGATAGGGTCATCTCAGTGAGAACTAATTTGATATTTTAAAATTTCAAAGACAAAAATACATAACTTATGTGATTTAAAGAATAACCCGATGGTTTACTTATCTACATTTTCAAATATTTACTCACTCACAATTAGGAATATATTTTTATAGACACTTTACTCATCATAAAACTCAAAATGTGGAAATAGTTACAAAAGACATAAAATCCACCTACAATCTTATATTATATATGTTTGTTGCTCTCATATAATGTTATTTCTGTTGCTGTTGTATGTGTGTGGTTGTCAATCTTGTGAACTCATGGGCTCATACTAGTTAACTAGTATGAAAGTTGCTTTACATGAGTGAACCGTAGTTCCCCATTTGAGACTCGACACAAATGGTCATTAAATTAATTAATTCCATCATTTGTGTTGAATCTTGAATTGTTCATTTGGACACTTTGGGATGAACAATTGTTTTTTATACGTCGACATGGATTACTTCCTTGAGGATATGATCTGTGATGTGGGGGTAGAAGTTTTTAAGAGAGCTCATGTATATACAACTCTATGTGAGGATTTTGAGAAGCCGTTGTATCCAAACTGTGTCAATTTCATGAGGTTATCAAACAGTTTTACGATTGTTTAATTTGAAGGCCATAAACGGGTGGACGGATTAAAGTTTCACTAACTTACTAAAGTTGTTGAAAGAAATGCTCCCAGCTAGAAACACCTTGCCGAATCGTAACTATGAGGCCAAAAAGGTGTTTTGTCCTATGGGTTTAGAGTATACGAAGATACATGCATGCCTAAATGATTGTGTATTATTCCGGGGTGAGTATGAAATGATGCATCAATGTCCTAGGTGTGGGGTGTCACGATATAAGAAGAAAGAGGCTGATTTTGATGAAGTCTGTACTAAAGGGTCTCCTACAGAGGTGTTGTGGTATCTACCCATAGTTCCAAGACTAAAACGTTTGTTTTCCAATGCAGATGATGCAAAACTTATGAGATGGCATGTTGATGAAAGGGTTGTTGACGGACTACTTAGGCATCTGGAAAATGGATCTCAGTGGAAAAAAGTGGATATGATGTTTCCAGATTTTGCCCATGAACCAAGAAATGTTAGGCTTGTACTAGCCACAGACGACATGAACCCGTATGGGAACCTAAGCACAAACCATAGTTCGTGGCCTGTTTTGTTGTTTGTTTACAACTTGCCGCCATGGCTATGCATGAAGCGGAAATATGTTATGTTATCAATGATGATTTCTGGTCCACGACAACCGGGGAATGACATTGATGTATATTTAACTCCATTAGTTGAAGACCTCAAAATGTTATATGAAGACGGGGTTGATGTGTTTGACGGGTTTGTAGGACAATCATTCAAATTACGTGCCATGCTATTTTGCACGATCAATGACTTTCCAGCGTATGGTAACTTATCCGGGTATAGCGTGAAGGGTTATAAAGCTTGTCCTGTGTGTGAGGAAGAACTAGTTCTATGCGGCTGCACCATGGTAAGAAAAATGTTTATCTTTGACATCGAAGGTTTCTTAAAGCTAATCATCTGTTTCGTAGGTTAAAGAAGTCATTCAACGGTGCGCAAGATTTTGAAATTCCTCTTCCACCACTATCTAGTCGCCAAATATATGAAAAGGTGAAAGATATCAATGTGGTGTTTGGTAAGTGTGAAAAAAAATCCACCACACAAAATCACTGGAAGAAAAAGTCAACATTTTTTATCCTACCATATTGGAGGGAGCTTGATGTAAGACACTGCATTGATGTAATGCATATAGAGAAAAATGTGTGTGACAGTTTGGTTAGAACACTCTTAAACATACCCGGGAAGACTAAGGATGGCCTAAATTTGTGTATGGACTTAGAGTTGATGGGTATACATTAGGATTTGCATCTACAATCAAAGGGAAAACAAACATATTTGCCCTCAGCATGTCATACATTGTCCAGAAAAGAAAAGAAAAGTTTGTGTGAATCGTTACGTAGTGTGAATGTTCCGTCTGGTTATGGTTCAAACATCAACACTTGTGTTTCCATGAAAGATTTAAAGTTAGTTGGGTTGAAGTCTCACGATTGTCATATGTTGATGCAATAGTTTCTGCCTATCGTCATTTGTGACATTCTTCCTAAAAATGTGAGAAATGTCATAACAAGACTGTGTTTGTTTTTCAATGCCATATGTCACAAAGTAATCGTCCCTGATGAATTGGATGTGTTGGAACAGGAAGCATCACTTATACTATGTCAACTTGAAATGCATTTCCCACCTTCTTTTTTTGACATAATGGTCCACTTAATCATCTATTTGGTGAGAGAGGTCTGATTATATGGTCCAATGTTCTTGCGTTGGATGTATCCTGTTAAGCGATATATAAAGATACTGAAATGGTATATGAAGAATCAACATCGTCCTGAAGCTTCAATTATGGAAAGGTATATTGTAGAGGAAGCAATTGAGTTTTGCACTGATTATATGTCACATGTTAAAAGCATTGGTATTCTGAAGACTCGTCATGATGGGCAATTAGATGGGAAAGGTATGATTGGTAAAAAAAAAATGAAGAGCATGCCACGTGATGATGCCCTTTAAGCGCACTTGTATATTTTGAACAACACGAACGATGTGCAACCATATCTAACCACTCACAAAGAGCTAGTCAAGAGAAACAACCCTAGAATGGCTGAAATATGGGTGTTGAATGAACACAACAAGACATTCATGCAGTGGTTCTAAATGACCATTCTGAAAGATACATATGCTTCTGTGACATTACATCAACTAGAACAGGGCCCGAACTTCGATGTCTTCACCTTTTATGGGTATGAATAAATAACTATTCATTTTATACAAGGACACAGGATGAGAAAAGTCAAATCAAAATAGTGGAGTTATGGTTATGGCTCAGTCAATGCATTTCTCAACTTCAAAGGACAACAACTCTATCATGGTCGAGTCATGCTACTTTGGTGTGATTGAAGATATATGGGAAGTCGATTACGGTCCTTTCACCATTCCTGTGTTTAAATGCAAATGGGTTGACAATAAGAACGGTGTCAAAACTGATGATTTTGGATTTACATTGGTGGACCTCAATAAGATAGGTCATAAGGAGGAACCATTCATCATGGCAACGCAAGTGAAGCAAGTTTTTTATGTTACTGACCCAGCTGACAAACGGTGGTCAATTGTTATCCAAGGTAGACATAACATTGGAGACCCCACTCTTGATGTTATGGAAATTTCATCTGCCACAACACATATTCCATCATCTGTCGTGGAACATGTCATAGATGATGTAGTTGCCAGTCGTCATGACCACCAAGAAGGCTTATGGGAAAATATTCCATCTTCATAGGGTATGATTGATTGTATTGAATGTTATGTTAATGAATCATTGTATTAAATATTACATTAATTATTCATTGTATTAATCATGTTACAAGTACTATATATTGACATCTAGTTTTTCCTTGTTTGGAAAAATACTCATGGTTGACTAGGATCCACATTCTAGGTCTGACTCACAGGCTACAGGTTCCTCTACTCAGAAAAGTAGAGGTGTTACCCAGATGCAGGATATTGCACTTAGGCGTCATCGGGGAGAGAGGTTGCGTGTTGACGTCGATGTCAACACTGGTAGAATTCATGGACCATATGCCTCCAAGTTTAGTAGTTACTTGGGAGTCGTGGCTCGCACGAAGGTGTCCATTATTATCCCCGACTGGGATAATGTCAAGGAGGTCGTGAAGAACCATATTTGGTCAGATATTCTAGTAAGTTAGATATCATTTAAGTTTTATTTAAGTGTATTATTTCAAGTAATTCATAATAAACTATCTTATATGGACTAATTTCCACTTGTAGGATTCTTGGGAGTTACCAGCATGATAAGGGCATAGTTTGTAAATAATTTTATTTGTACTCCAAATAGTTTAGGTTTCTTTTGGGGTCATTTTTTAGGCCTTTGTATATGTTTTGGGCCTTGTATTTGGCCATTTTTTATAGATTAGTTGCTAATTGGGCCTAGGAAATAGAGAAGCCCATTAAGGAGTGCATTTCCCTTGCCTATGTAAAGGCATGCTCTCCATGTACTCTTAACCTTACATTTTTTAGAATATACATATTTTGTGAATTTTGTAAGTGCTTACTCTCTCCTTTAGGTTAGAGAAAGTCTAACCCCTTTCAAGCTCTTATCTCTAGGTTCTTTATCCCTAGAGTGGCGGGCGAAGACTTATCCAAGTCATTGGTGGTGTCTCCTTCATCATCTTCCATCCCTTCCATCAACCTCCAACCATCTTCCATGTTTCTATGCTTCCTATTAGTTTTGTAAGGTTTATGGTAACCTTTTCCCAATCAATTTGAAGAAAGATAGCTAGATCCTCCCCCATCCTATATCACAGCACATGACACACTGAGGAGGAAGATCCTCAGTATTATTATTGACCGATGGAGGTCATTCAAGTCCACTCTCACCAGAAGGTATGTAAGGACTTTAAATTCTTAATCAACAGTTTACCAACTGTATTGCCAATTAACACCAATCCTTATTTTAATTGTGAATTTTAGGTATATATTCAGGGAAGAGTGAGGACAGTTTCCCGGAGAGAAATATACCTTCATAGATCAGGAGACTTGGGATGCTTTTGTTGCATCTAGCCATACCGACCAATGGATGGTACGTTGGTATTTAACATGATTAAATCATTTATAATTTAAACGTAACTCTAACCTATTTTCTTTCTTGTTGCAAGCCATACAAACGAAGGCAAAAAGCATCAGGAAGCTGAATGACTGCCCCCACAGATTGTCACATGGGGGTTACTGACTATTGGAGGAGCACATGGCCCAGGAGAAGGTCAGTCAGTGTCATGAGAAATGGAAGCGGGCTAGGGTCAGGAAGAGTAGGGAATACACTTCCTCACAAGCTTAGGAGGTTGCCTCATGAATAGTAAGTATCTGCCTTATAAAGTTTTCAGATTTTTGGTTAACACAAAACCCTGAACACTAACTTGTTTGGTTTTAGGATTCCTTGGTTGAGCAATCAACCCAAGGGTCTTTCATAGCCCATGGTAGGCAAGATATTTTGACTACCGCCATCGGCAGGCCAGAGCACCCAGGAAGGGTGCGTGTTGTTGGCCGAGGTCACGGTAAATTATAAATGACTGTATCCTTTCATTTTGTTTTCTATTAAAAAATTATGGTTTAATCATTCATATTTCACAAGCCTTCGGAGCTATTACGGTGCTCCTGACTCGGCGGCCTCCGTCGAGTAGTTGGTAGAGTAGAGGGTTGAGTCGAGGGTAATTGTTGTGAAGGCTGAGTACCAGGAGCAAATGATGGTGCTTCACGTAGAGATGGACCGATTCAAGGAGGAGATAAAGCCCTCACTCAGCCAACACCAGGAGCCTACTGCCCCAACTGTCGACCTACAGGTTGGATTCCTTATAGTATTTAACTGTTCGCTGTTTGTAATTTGTTTCTTTAATTGTTGAATAACTTCTGCTTGATGTGTAAATATGTAGGTATGGAGGGTTAGCACTAAGGGGTCGTGCGCTGTAGCTGACCCTAACGATGATGGGGTCAAGGCTGCGGATACCCATCAATGTGACTTGTTCATTGATGGGTCGAAGGAGCCAGTCGCCACTGGCATGGTGTATAACTTAGGCCCTATGGTTCACCATTAGTCATTACTTGATGGTATGTCAAGGATCTTTGTTGTACTCGTCATTGAGGAAGATGCTATTGTGCCAGTGGCAACTCTAGAGGTGCAGACCGTTGGTCAGGCGGTGGGACACTTCCTTATGTGGCCCAACAGACTCTTGTCGGTTACTCCTTCGCAGGTAGAAACCTGAAACACTAACTGATTTTGTTATATTGTCAATTATGGTATAAACCCTTAATGTTTTAACTATTCAACAAGAAGCAGGCCCGGTATTGAAGAAGCCAGACCCCATCGACGATCCGATCCAGATGCTATGGAAGGTCGGGGCTGAGCTAGGAGAGGACACTCTTGGGGTACCATGGCAGCCACTGGAGTTCGGCCATCCAAGTTCACTACCGCTTTACATTACGCGGAGTAACTTGTACGAGATTATGATATGGACAACGATGCTGAACATATCCATCATTCAGATGTGGGAGCTGTAAGTATCATTTTATGTCCAATTGTTTCATTATACAAGTTATTTGTCACTAACCATGTCTAAACTTGTTTAGGTTTCTGCATAAAATTTGTGTGGATTTGGGTTTTGATGGAAATTATGGTTTCTTAGAGCCCTCTTTCATATAGAGGAAAGGAAACAGCAAGAAGGACACCCAGGCATACATCCAGAATTGGATGTATGAGTCTAGGAAGACGGTATACCTGACCCCGTATCATAGAGGGTAAGATTTTATTCCATAATTATTGTCCATTAATTTTTACATTTTGAAGTCTCATTTATCACTGGTAACTGCAGCACTCATTGGACGCTCGTGGTGATCTGTCCCTGGGCTTTAGTGGCTTTATACTTTGATTCTATGCACGGGACTATTCCACAAGACCTCAAAACAATAGTAGACGCGTAAGTTAAACCCTAAAAAATAAAATAACTTTCTACAAATTCGATTACATAATTTTTGTTCTTCTACGATTCTGACTTATCTTGTGTTTTATTCTGACGCATGGCGGTGGTTGGATGTAGTCGACTGCATAGAAGTAAGTCTAACAGAAAAAAACTCGTGTGGGTACACCTAAAAGTAAGTCAATCAAATTCATTCAAATCTTTTATTATATTTTGAAAACTTGAATTCACTTATTCTATATTTTATGTCCATTGTAGTCTTATAGGAAGGAGGGTAGGTACGAGTGTGGCTATTACATCATGCACACCATGTTGACCATCGTCCAAGAACATTTAGTAGATGGATGGACAGATGTAAGTCTTACTTGCCTAGTTTTCTACCAATTTGATCAAATTCATGTAATAAATATAGCTTTTGTTCTAATTGTTTTGTGTATTGTTTGTAGTACTTTCAGGACCGGTCATACTTCCCTAAGACACATGTAGATAATGTTAGAAAGCAATGGGCCGCATACTTCATTGAAGTGAGGCAAGGACTTAGATAAATATAGGATTTTTACTCTCTTATAGTTGTACCTACTGTAGGGTTAGGGGTTTATATTTTATTAGTTTACATTCATGTCAATTGTATATAGTTTCATATTCTACATTGTTATGATTTGATAGCAAATGAATGTTATATACATACCATTTGTTTTCATTTATTGTTGCTGCATATGCTGGGGATATACTGTGCTGGCTGTATTATATTGCAGGTTTGAGAAATTAATAAAACAGAGCCCACATTAAAAAAAACCCTCATATTTAATCACGGTTATTGTAATAACCGTGGTGATAGTACACTTTAATCACGGTTGTTACCATAACCGTGATTATATATAGTAATATAAATGGACGTTTTATGACAACGTGTAATCACGGTTATGGTTGGCAACCGTGATTAAATAGGGTCTTATTTAATCATAGTTATAAATAACCGTGATTAAAAGCCTCATCTATTACCACGGCTGTAACAACCACGGTTCATGAACAATGATTAAAAGCCTATTTTAATCGTGATTAAATCCTTTTTCTGCACTAGTGGAGAGGCCAAGGTTTTAACTAACCATGTTGGATCATCTAACAAATGCCTTGGTGAAGACCAAGTGTGCCAACTCAACTAGTCAATGTGTCTAAGGCTGGTTACCAACTTGGATGAACAACCAATGATTTAGTTGCCTTTGTTAGATCATCTGACAGACGCCTTGGTGAACATTGAGTGTGCCATATTAACTTGGCAATGCGCCTATGACTAATTACTGACTTGACCGAACGACCAAAGTTTGAGTCGCCTTTGCTGGATCATCTGACAAATGTCGTGGTGAGCAACAAGTGCGCCAAATCAACTTGGAAATACGCCTATGGCTTTTAAACTTGGCCGAACAACCAAGGTTAGAGCTGCCCATGTTGGATTGCCCACCAGACACCTTGGTGCACACTAAGCATGCCAACCAAACAATCAATAAGTTTGCAATCACCTATATATCACTCAAGACAAACTTAGTTCGCAATTACCTACAAATCGCTTAAGACAATCTCAATTCGTAATTACCTACAAATTGCTCAAGATAACACAGTCTGTAATTTCCTAAAATTGCACCAGTCAATTAAGTTCACAATTGCCTAAAAATTACCCAATTCATAACATTAGTAATAACCTGTAAATTTCTCAAGTAAATTCCACTTCGCAATAACCTATAAATTGCTCAAGTGAAGATTAGTTTACAATTACCTAAAAATTGCCAAAATCATTAAACATTAGCAAATAAATTACTCAAAATAATTGTAGCATGACAAAATGTGTCAAGGACTTAGATCCTTGTTAAACAAAACAAAACACTTGGGAATTCCCAAGATGAAGACAAAGTAAAAGTGATTCACAAAATATACAAGGAAAGACAAATTTAAGGACCATTAAACAACTGGTGTCTTGAACTTCCTTCATAAAATCCATGGCAAAAATGTCAACATCAGATATAGACATTCAACTTGACTCCTCGAAGCTTAAACTTGGCCTCAAACTAAGCATCAGTATCATCCTTCAAGCCTTAATCTATAGCTCAGTCTTCTTCTGCTTGTCGGGTTCTTTATTTGCGTCACATGGCTATCTTGTGGAAGTTCTCCTAGGATTTTTGCAAATCAAACTTAGAGAAAACAATATAAAAGAAAGGAGAAATGATAGAATAAGGGTAAACATGAAGATATCTTTTCACAGAAAAAGTATATAGAAGAGGGAAAGACAAATCACTTAGCCACCTGCTTGGTCTAAGGATGATAATCAGACCCAGACCCATTAGGTACTTATAAAAATTATCCATGATTGGGAGAGTATTTACCTGCTTAACGGGGAGGAGGAATTACATGTGAAAACATGTGCCCGAGTGTAGGGATGGGTATACTACCCACCCATCCTACCTCACACTACACCTCATTTAATATATTTATAGCTTTTATTTTTATATATTTCACTACAGTAATATATATTTTTAACTTTAAACTTTTAAATTTAAATTAAAATAATAAATAATTATATTATTAATACTACTATAGCAACATTTTTGCGTTTGGCTTTCCATTCTATAATCTACATAACTCAGGGTTAGTACTTAATAATATATATAATATATTGCTATTCTATATATAACTATTAGCTTATTAGGTTTTGATTATCACAAGTAGATATTAAGTTTTATCATTCGGTCATTTATTCAACGACTCATGGTGTCACATGGATTTCCATTCCCTCAAAGCACCAACACATGTGATAGAAAGTTATTTTACTTGTTATAACTTATAATAAAGATATAAAATGGTAATTTTATTTTATTAAAAATAGGTAACAAGTCCGGATATGGGTATTTGGGTACCCAAAGGGTATGAGGATGGAGATAGAAATTGTTACCTACTTAAGTATAGAGATGGGTAGAGGTAATTTTTTGAAATTGATAGGTACTATAATACCCTAACCAAACCCGCACGGATGCCATCCTTAGTTTGGTAGTTTGACTAACATCATTCATTGATCCAAATACCTCACCAACATAATGATCATTAAGCTCTTAAATAATAAGGAAAACTACATCAAACAATCAAAAGTAAAATACAACATTAAAGACATCCATCAAGCCAACCTTACCAATCAAGTCACTCTATCATCCATCAAGCCAACAAGCCACTTCTCAAGATACTCGTTCATCCATGAAGTTAACAACCTACTTTGTGAAATGCTTAGCCACCCTCGATTGACTCACAATCTTTGAATCACTCACCAATCATCATTATTAAATCCATTCTTACTACAAGATATGCTCGCCTAACTTCCAATATCAATCGGTCATCAATCATGTTAATAAACTATTACTCGAGATGATCTAAGCATTAACTTCTTGTTCAGCCTACCTAAGTCTAACGACTCAAACAAGAGACAAGCTACGAGTTGGCTTGCTCGGCCAATGACGTCTAGATCGATCACACACTCAACTATAATTTCCAAGACAACACCCATACTGACGAAACAAAGCATTTTTCCATTCAGAGAGAAAATTAGCTAGCCAATGCTTGACTCTTCTCCTTTATTAGCTAAGGATCACTTGCTCGACCAATATCATTCAAAAGTTAAGATACCCACTGGCTCACTCGGTCAGCAATTCAAAGGTTCATACACTAGTTGGCTTACTCGACCAATAACATTCAAAGGTTCATATAGGGCCGGCCCTGGGCCTTGGAAACAAGGGCAATGGCCTAGGACCCATTGGTAATTAGGGCCCAAAATAAATAATGTTTAGGTTATATACAAAAAATATCAAAAAATTTTAATGTAACTTATATGGTTCAATGGTAAAGGTGTTTAAATTTCGCTAGAAGGTCTTATGCTTGACTCTCGGCTAACTTCTCTTTTTAATATTAAATGTTTTTAGCGGAATTCTAATAGATGCACTAAGCCACTGAGCCAAAGTAACAAATTAACGTTAACATTACAAAGGTAGCAAATTAATTTCACAAATAAAAAATAATAACTGAAATAATTAATATATAACTAAAAGAATTATATTTTCTTATCTTCTAGAATTTTATCACCTATAACTCTAGCTGCTGAGAGAGATTAAATGGTTTGACAGAAGAAACCATTTCTTATGATAATTTGTGTTTTTTTTGCTTCATTATAGGTGGAAGAATGATTTTTGAAGGAAAACATGAGACTATAGGAGCACCATTCATTATTTTTGGCATTTTATTATTCTTACACCAGCATGATATATTTAATTCATGTGTTCAGATTTTATAATGATTTTGTTAATGTTGATTTGATTATTTAATAAATTTTTTTCTTAAAAAAAATATTAAGAGGTCTTTATCTATTTGTTGCTCAGGGCCCATGAAATTCTAGGACCGGGCCTGGGTTCATACATCAATTGATTCACTCTGTCAACACCATTCAAAGGTTCTTAAACATCGGATGGCTCACTCGGTCAACAACATTAAAAGGTTTATATATTATCTGGCTCACTTGATCAACAACATTCAAACAATAAAAATTGAAAATCTTAGAAAAACACCTTCAATGCTTAACAAGTGTCAACTAAAAAAAGTTAAAGAAATTGCTCATTCATTCTTTTAAAGCTTACCACTAGTAAGTTTATGGGGCATACACATTTGATTTATTAAGGTCAAACAACCCACTAGTAAAGACCTTTTATTGGATTGTGTACAAAAAGGTTAAGCACTTAACCTATAAGGTCCTGATGATCTCTCAATCAACCTAGTCAACCACTAGCCCTATAAACCTTTTAGCAGACCAACTAAGTGATGGTTGTCCCAATAAGTACTTACCCGGTTAATGTTTGGCTCAGTCAACACCTAGTCATGTCATTATTTCGCATGGGCTGCTCTAGATAGATTGTAACACCCTGAATTTTTTTAAAATAGAAAGTTAAATTAAGAAAATAAATATTGAATAATTAAATGTGGACTAACTAATGTTTCAAGATACTAGAATAATTCAATTAACATTCTCTGACACTGTTAGTGAATTATTGTGACCGGATAAATTGAAAACTGATCCGGATAAAATATGGGTGTCGGACCAAGTATCTCTGATTGAGATGCCGTTGGTCAGGGCTGTAGATAAAATTGTTGGAAATCCGAATATGTATTCGGAATAATTTTTAAAATATGTATCGAGCCTGAACTGAGAGCCTGTTTAATGGAAAAACGGAAGAGTTAAACAATGGGAATGAAAAATAAAACAAAAATCTCACTCTTCTCTCTCATTTTTTTTACCGTAACTCTCTTCTTCTCCACGCCAACATACTTCCTCTTCCTTTCTTCTTCTTCTTCTCCTTCTTCTTCCCTTTCCAAAAACTAAGCAAGTGGTTTGCCTATTCTTCTCTCCCATTTTTGCTTTCTCCAAGTTGAGGGAGGACATTGTGGCTTGAAGCTTCTCCCTTTCTTCTCCTTATTTTCATCATCCTCATCTTTCCTTTGAATCCCATTTTTGTTTTGGAGTAAGGTAAGCTCTTTACCACAACTTTTACGTTTGGAACCTAGAGAATAGAGGATGGTAACTTGGAAGAGTATTAAATGTTGTGGGTAGAGAAAAGAAGCATTAAGTGCATGAACCCTAAGGTGTGAGTGAAATAAATAAGGATATTTATGAGTAATAAATGAAGTATGTGAAGAAGGGGTTGAAGAATGATGAGCATTATGATGAATGGCGGGTTTAGTGGAAACCCTAACTTATGGAATTTGGGGGAAATGTGGAATATTGAAGGGTTAACATTTATTGATGGGGGAAGTGTAATAAATGAAGAGGCATTAACATTTAATGAGGATTAGAGATTGTGGTTGGAGAATATGAATAAAACCCATTTGAGAAGAAGTTAATGTAAAGTGTGGTAAGTGGGATAACCTAACAAGTTAGGTTGTAGCCTTGATAATAATGAATGGTGGATTAAGGGAAGGAATTCCTGAAGCCTAAGTAAGCAAATGAATAAACTTATGATAGTTTCCACATGACGAGAATCATGTGTACATAGAAATGTATATGTATATTTAGATGACTTTTGAATAAATAATTGATAAGGTCCTATAATGATTGGTGTAGGACTTGATAACTCTGGTGAAGCGGGAACGTCAAACCCAGAAGTGTACTTCTCTTAAGGTAGGAGAGGGGTGTATTTTCTAAATGTATGAGAATTATGATGATAATGTATGTGTTAATGCAATATGGCATGTTGTCTTGATTAGATGTGTTATTATGTGTCTGAAATGAGAATTATGTATGGTATTTTGAAATGAGTGTTTATATGTTGAGGCCTAAATGAGGCTATGAATGGCATGTTATGTGATGATGTGTTATTGATTCATAAACGATATGATGAATATATCACCTTGCGGGGTGCCACGAAGGGTAAATCCCGAAGTGATGATGATATTGTAAATTGATGAATATATCACCTTGTGGGGTGCCACGAAGGGTAAATCCCGGAGTGATGATGATGTTGTAAATTGATGAATATATCACCTTGCGGGGTGCCACGAAGGGTAAATCCCGGAGTGATGATGATGTTGTAAATTGATGAATATATCACCTTGCGGGGTGCCACGAAGGGTATCTCCCAGAGTGATGATGTTAATTTATGTGACTGTAATCGCTACTGAATTGAAATTGGATCTGTGCATATGCAATATGAACACTAGCATATGTATTAACCATAGAAGCATGGCATAAAGTGATACTCGGTTTGTGAGGTTATGAGAGGAGTAGGTGGAACCCTTTATTTTGAGATACTAAACTTGGCTGTGATATTGGTTATTGTGAATTTGGGAAACTTGATGGGTATATGTATTTAGATGAATACTGATGGGTGATTAATTTAGCGTTGAATGTACTTTCCTTGAGGAGGGAATAATTGTATTGCATTTATTCATATGTTGTTTTATTTATTGGATTTTCATCATTGAGAAAGTATACTCACTCTCCCTGTGGTATATCTTTTTAGCTCCTGTGTTGTAGGACTTGCTTTGGAGCTATTTTGAAGAGGAGAAGTGTGAAGGAAGTCCCTTTTTGGTAAAGAATGCCTTGGACGGTAACACGTGATTTTGTAGTTGTGTGAATAGTTATAATGTGTTGATATTTTGTCTATGTTGATT
Organism: Clitoria ternatea; assembly: GCA_037962975.1. NCBI lineage: Eukaryota > Viridiplantae > Streptophyta > Magnoliopsida > Fabales > Fabaceae > Clitoria > Clitoria ternatea. Next base: position 127,412,113 of record CM075673.1, read on the forward strand.
AGACTTGAACTGTTAAGATAATTGTATGGGTGATAAACGTTTACATATAGGTAATGGGAATTTCAAGGGTCATGAAGGAAAATGAGAGCTTTTGTGTAGGGCTTATTTTTGTTTCTGACCCTATGACTGTATGTAGAATGAACTTGGAATGAAATTTTCCCTATAGTTTGATGAATAAATGAAATACCGTATCTGAGTACCAGTTTTGTGGAGTGGAGTAAGTGATGGGATAATTTGGTAGGCCCACAACGAATTATAATGTGAATATACGAGTAGGCTCATTGGGAGCAAGTTTTAATTAGCTAGTAGGATGATAATGATATGATGAATTGAGTAGAATTGGTTTGAGTGAAGTTCTGATAGTATGTGTTGTTAAAATCCTACGTGCTGCTCGTTTTCTGATTATCTCGCTCGAGCGAGATGGGTTCTCGCTCAAGCGAGAGTCCCTTCTGTATGTCAATCAGTTTCTGGGCAATTCTCGCTTAGGCGAGAGTGAATCTCGTCCAAGCGAGGTTGTCCCAGTATCAGTGTTTGCTTACTGGAGGAAATTCGCCCAGGTGAATGGGGCCTCGCCCGAGCGAGGGCGAAGGGATTTGCCACTGGACATAATCCGCCCGAGCGAAGGCTCTTGAGGATGGTATTCGCCCAAGCGAGGCGAGTGAATGGAGAATGGGTGAGATCCTGGATGAATCCCGTTCAAGTAGGAGTTTTGAAAATAATTTAAGATGTGGGGAATTTCTGAGTGAAATCCGAGTGAGCTATATACGAGTCAAGACCTTCCGAGTGAGGAAGTGGATGTCATTCCGAGTAAAAAGGTCTCCAAGTGTGATATTTTGGGCAGTGGAGTCCCGAGTGGGGAATCTCCGAGTCCAGTGTAACCTGTTCCGAGTGGAGAGCCTCTGGATGTGAAATTCTGAGTGGGATGGCTCCGATTTGAGGATACTCAGTGTGAGTTTGCCCAGAAGTGCTCTGGAATGACTCCGCTTGAGTGAAAAAGAAAGAAAGTCGGTTTTGAAATAAATTGCCGAGTGAGGACCGATCAGGAGTTGAGTCGGTGTTGGGATGAATTTGTCGAGTGAATAGCCGATCAGGTGTTGAGTCGATGTTGGAATGAGATGCCGAGTGAATGACCGATCAGGTGATGAGTCGGTTTTGGAGTAATTTACCGAGTGACAGACCGAGTGAGTGTGAAGTCGGTCCTAGAATGACTTAGCTGAGTGAAAAGTGGGTTGGTCTAGATTATTATGCCAAGTGGAAGACCGAGTGTGAGATGACTCGTGTCGCGACCGGGATCGCGGCGGCACGGCCGACCCTCAAAAATGATTTTTGTTTAGTTCAAAAAGAAAAACAGGGAGTCGCCACCAATATTTTTTAGGATAAAATACCGGGAAAACCTTTTATTAAAGCATTGGTCAAAAAAATGAGATTCCAGATTCGGGAGTCTGATTACAGGTGAGGAAGGTATTAGCACCTCACAACTGTCCGTTATAAAAAAACGGTTACCTCAATATGATAGCGAACGTATTATAATTAACTCATAAATTATTTTAACTTCTTCATAAAAACATACAAAACGATAAAATATACAAAAAATAAACAATTAAAAAAACATGAAATTTTTTACATGAGATTAACAGGACGTCTCGTCCAAATTAAACTCGCTCCATCTTTTTTAAGAAAAAAAATAAAAAATGAGATTAACAGGACGTCTCGTCCAAATTAAACTCGCTCCACCATTTTTTAAAAAATATAATAAAAATTGCAATAATAATAATGACAATAATAATAATAATTACAACTTTTATGCTAGTCCAAATAGAAGGTGTGAAACACTCATTTCTATTAATATTTATCAATTAACAGAAATTAATTAATAATTGAAAAGGAAACATAGTCACCAAACAGCAATTAATTTAACAGAAAATAAACAAATACAAATATTAAAAAATGAGGAGCAGAATGGGACCGGTGCAGTGAGGGAGCTGGTCGGTGTAACGAGAGAGAGGCTGGACGATTGTTGGTGTATGCACTATGAGCTTTTATGCTTTTTCATTTGTATCATTTTTCTACTTATCAATAGAATAAATATTTCAGTTTAAAATTGTTTTAAACATATTTATCCTTGGAGTAATAGGTCATATAAAAATTATTCCTAAAATGTCCCTAGTTAAGTATTTACATGGGGACATGTAAATACACTGAGACTAGTGTGTGAGTGTACTGATGACCTGATCTCACAGATCATAGATATAGATGATATCGAGTCTTCACACGGGTACACATTAAGAGTAATGATGTACTGGATAGACCCACCATGAGAACGTTGCATGGATCGTTACATGATTGTCATAAACGATTCTCAATGTGATAATGGTATATGTAGTCCTTCGACCTGAAGTCACTACGATTCCTACATGAGGAGTTTATTGTTTTAATACAATTAAACGTATTCTGTAACAAGAGGACTATAAAGGTTGTGATTAGGCAATGAACAAATTATGCAGAGGGATGTGAGTGATGTAGATGGGATTTGTCTCTCCTATGTGACAGGAGTGATATCCATAGGCCACTTGATGGAGTAAGACTAAGAAAACGCATGGCCATGCTAGAAAGAATAAATATTAGATATTTATTCGGATCCAGTCTACTCCGGTATAAAGTAAAATAAATTGGGCCATACAAGGATGACGCGACCATGCCTTGGGCCCAATTAGGATATCGTGACAAAAGGAATAAACGTATTAAATAATTATCACTTATAGGTTATGTCGATAATATTCGGACATAATGATGCATTGCTAGATGCCGCTCTTATTTTATATTAATAATAAAATAGTTTATTATTAATATGACCGGGTATTTTACCTATAGGGTCACACACATAGAGTAAGCCCATCAGAAAATGTTGTCTTATTTTAGTTGGACTAAAATAAAGCTATTGGGCCTAACTCATTTGAAATGAGTAAGGAGCCCACTTTTAGAGAGAACAAATTAGGTCAAACCTAAGCCTATAAATAGAGCATAAGATGCTCATAGGCCGTTCACTCAAGTGAGACACAAATTCGCAAAAGTTGCAAGAGCTACACGCCGTCAAACTAGCAGTTGGCAAGTGTTGCGATTCTGGTGGGAGTGCTTGTGTGGACTCCTAAAGGACGAGGCTACGACTGCTTTGGAGTTCTTCAAGAGGTAACCTAAAATAATCGAAATTGTTTTGTGCTTTGAAACACGGAACCTTGCAAATCCTATGGAATCCCTTTTATTTTTCCGTTGCTTATGCTTAGGGATTCCTAACAGGTGTTGGATAAGGAGGCTGAACGGTGTGTTTAAAAAGGGACGGTGTTGGGTGAGGATTTGAGGGGGACGGTATTGAATGAGAGGAAATGGGACGGTGTTGGGATGAGGAGTAAGGACGGTTTGGAGTGAGGGTGAGGACGGATTGGAGTGAGGACAGTTTGGAGTGAGGAGTTAAGGACGGCTGAGTGAGAAGGAGCTGGGTGAGGTCGGTTTGGTGAGGGTGAGGACGGATTGGAGTGAGAGTGAGGACGGCTGGGTGAAAGGGAGCTGGGTGAGGTCGGTTTCAGTGAGGGTGAGGACGGTTTGGAGTGAATTGAAGGAGGATTGGAGTGAGGAGTTGAGGACGGCTGGGTGAGAGGGAGCTGGGTGAGGTCGGATTTGAGAGGGACAGTGTTTAAGGAGAAATGGCAATGTTGGGATAAGGAGCTGAGGGACAGTGCTGACTGTGAAGTAGAAAAACAAAGAGGGGACAGTAAAAAAAAAATTGCTTCAGAGTTCTTTCCAAAATGAAGGCCTTTTTTCTTTGTCCTCTAAAATGAACGCTTCCAGGATCCCTTTCTCCTCCTTCATTTGCAGTATTTATAGAACATTTGAGGAGCATGTTGATTGCCTGAATAGACCCGAGACAGCCTGGCTACCAATTGGTGAGGATTTTTTATTATTTCCTCATTGTCTTGTTACCAGCCGCCCCTTGAAATTAGCAAATCAACTTGGACAGTGTGGTGGAAACAGCCTGGATCTTTGACAATCAGGGAGAATAGAGGCTGGCGGAGATTCTTTATCATTTTCTTCCTGTCTTGTTATGAGCCGCCCCCCCTTAATTCAAGGATCCACTTGGATAGTGGAAATCCATGTCAGCACGCGTAATTGATGGAATCTGACTCGGATTTCACTTTCTCTGCTGAATCTGAGTGGAAAAGGTGATTTTGTACACTAGACCGAGTGAAAGTTTTGGTCGGTGTGAGGCTGCTGTGAAACATTCAATCGGAACCGAGTGACAAGTGACTCGGAACTGACTGAAGAGGACTCGGAAATGGCTGAATAATGACTCGGTGTTTAGCGTGAAGACCCCTGATGCTAAATTTTCTCTTCACTTCGCTTGAGCGAGAGTTTCTCGCTTAAGCGAAAACACTCCAGTAGCTCACTGTCCATCTTTCGCTCAAGCGAGAATTTATTTCGCTTAAGCGTTTGTTGAAGGAAACCATTTTATGATGATCGCGCTCAAGGGAAGAAGGGCTCGCTCAAGCGAGAAGTCTCCCTTAACTCGGATTTGCTATGGAATTGAACCACTGTTTCACTCGGATATGCCATTCGGAGAAACCTTTGCTCGGATTTGCTTGATAGCCACTCAGTTGAGGATGACCCTTCCTTAACTCATTCGAATGATGCACTCGGAAGTCCGAGTTGATTTCCACTCAGAATTGACTTCAGTTGTCAATTAAGTCACTCGGATATACCTTTCACTCAGAAATTTGGACTTGAACGACTCTGGAATCTGGTTGATAGAAGTTCTTTTATGTCCGAGCCTTGCTTTGCTCGGAAAAACAATTTTCTACCCCAACTCACTCGGATGTCTTCCTTGGGGACATCATACTCGGGCTCAGTGTGAAGCTGTGAGTCTCCCCGATTGTGATTCATTTAGTGGCTTCTTCTGCTCGGAATCCATTCACTCGGAATAGCGTTTTGCCCAGAAAAGCACTTGTTCCCTAGTCAGACCTGTTTCAGTCAGCATCCTTTCACTCGGAATTAGCTTTGGGCAGCTTTTATTGGCCAGTCCCTTTTTCACTCAGAATGGTTGCATTTGGACAGCTTCCACTCGGATTCACCTCTAACAGGGACATATTTCTTTTCAGCATTGAACTTCCAACAAGGTCAGCCATTTACCACTCGGAATGTCTAAGACAAGGAACTTTCCACTCGGATTCTCCTCCAACAGTGAAGTATTCCACTCGGATTTGCTCCATTCTGAGTAATTCCACTCGGATTTTCCTCCAACAGTAAAGTATTACACTCGGCAACGCTCCATTCTGAGTCAATCCACTCGGATTTGATCATTTCTGAGTCTTTCTACTCGGATTTTATCATTCTGAGTCAGATTTGTTTTCAATCAGAAAGGTTCCAGTCGACAACCAACCCTTCAGATGCATTCAGAAATTGGAATCTTCATTTAAAAAATTTCTTGACAGTTGAGGCCCATTTGGAAACTCTCTATTTGGAGACACAGCACTCTGCTACCTCTCACTCGGGTTGTCCCTTACTCGGAAATGATCATTCCGAGTCATCTTACTCGGAAATGATCATTTTCGAGTCAGTTTTTTTTTAAAAAAAAAATTAACTTTTTTTCTTCTTTTTTTTTTAAACACTCATTTTTTGATTAATAATTTTTAATTATTTTTATTTTTATTTTTATTTATTTTTTTATTATTTTTTATTTTTTTATTTTTTTTGAATTGAATGCTTTTTACTTACGGATCGACCGGACTGAAATAGGTGTTCACAGATGCCCCTCTTTACTTCTTTTCCATGAGAAGAGCGTGAAGTTTCTTCTTGCTTTTGGAATGGAAAGGGAGTAAAGACGTGAACACCATTATCAAAGTATCAGATGAGGGGGAAAACCTAGGAACTGACAGGAAAAGTAAAAGGTGAGGGTGTTGCCTCTCGGTTGACTGGAAAAGTAAAAGGTTGAGGGTGTTGCCTCTCGGTTGACATGACTAAAAGTTATTGGGTAACTACCCTTTGAATGAACAAAAGAAATCTGGGGAGATGCCCCAGTTTGATATGACTTGAAAGTTGTTGGGGAACTGCCCCTTGGATGAACAAAAGAAATCTGGGGAGATGCCGCAGTTTAATATGACTGAAAGTCGTTGGGGAACTGCCCCTTGGATGAACAAAATAAATCTGGGGAGATGCCCCTTTTACTGGAAGAGGAATCTGGGGAGATGCCCCATTTTGTATTTTTTCTCTTTTTTTGATTTTTTTTTGATTTTCGGGGGTACTGCCCCTTAGCTAGAAGGAAAAATCTGGGGAGATGCCCCAGTTTGAGCTGCTTGGTAATGGTGAAATCACTGGGGAAGGATAAGTTCTTCTAAGCTTGATCAAAGAAATATCCTGGTTGAGGGAGCTGAGCCCATTTTTGTGGTTCTTCGGGAGGAACCCTCAGTCTGCGTTCTACTTGGGTACGAACAGTGGGTCTTACTGAGAGAAAGCTTTGGCGAATACCTGCTTTTGGATGATGAATTTGGTGTCCTTTTGACAAAAAAGTGAGTCAGTATAAAAAGACTTACAGGTAAATCTCCCTGGCGACTGGCTTTTTAAGTTAACTCATGGATGAAACAGAAACATCCTCTAACTTTTGGCGAGTGTATTTAGCGGAGATGGTTATGCTTATACCAAGCGAAGTCTGGTGCTAGGATGCATTTCGTTCCTCATAACTTTACACTCTATCATTTTCAATTTCAAAAATTTCTTTTAGGCAAAAACTTGTTTATTCATAAAATTTAACCATGAACACATGTAGGAAGAAGGGAGAATTTTATTTACAAACATCATGGTATGTACAGTGGTGATGAAAATAATATTAAACACAGAGATGTGACAAGATATAAAGAATTGAAGGAAAAGCTTATATATCTTCCAGCGATCTTCTGCGAGCAATGAGAAACTTGATCCTTTATTATGACTTTGTGTTCGTCCTCTGATTCTGCTTCTAAGGGCGTAATTTGACAATGACCCTAATACCCGTTTTGACCTCCTTTGTCTTTGGCATGAAGGGTTTATGTTACGGAGTCGAGTTTGTGATTCAGACTAAACCGCCCTTTTAGGTTTTCGGCTCATCTTGTTGCTCTAACTTTTGCCTAGGCCGCCTTTTCAGGTTTTCAACCTAGCGAGCTTTTTCTTTTTTCTTTATTATGCAAAGTATTTCTTCACTGCATCGGCATTGACAGGCATTGGCAGGTCATCTCCATCCATGTTGGTAAGTATGAAAGCTCCTCCGGAAAAAGCCTTCTTTATAACATATGGTCCTTCATAATTAGGTGTCTATTTCCCTCGGACGTCTTTTTGAATTGGCAAAATCTTCTTGAGGACCAAATCCCCTTCTTGGAACTGTCGAGGGCGCACTTTCTTTTCGTATGCCCGCTTCATGCGTCTTTGATACAATTGTCCCTGGCAGAGGACGGTTAACCTCTTTCCGTCAATCAGATTCAATTGGTCATATTTGGCCTGGACCCATTCAGCTTCTTCCAGTTTAGCTTCCATGATCACCCTAAGGGATGGAATCTCTACTTCAAATGGTAGTACAGCTTCCATTCCGTAGACCAAAGAAAATGGGGTTGCCCCAGTTGAGGTTCGCACCGAGGTTCGGTATCCGTGCAGCGCGAAAGGGAGCATTTCATGCTAGTCTTTGTAGGTTACCACCATTTTTTGCACTATCTTCTTGATATTTTTATTAGCTGCCTCAACTGCTCCATTCATTTTCAGACGGTACGGAGAGGAGTTGTGATAGGAGATTTTAAAGTTCTCGCAAAGCTCCTTCATCATTTTGTTGTTTAAATTTGTGCCATTGTCTGTAATGATTTGGTTTGGTAGGCCATACCGGTATATCAGCTCACGCTTGACGAATTTGACTACAACATTTTTCATCACATTGGTGTATGAAGCTGCCTCCATCCACTTGGTGAAGTAATCGATGGCAACCAGAACAAAATGATGACCGTTTGAGGCTTTTGGCTCAATGGGCCCAATTACATCCATACCCCACATTGAAAAAGGCCATGGTGCTGACAAGACATTTAAGGATGAAGGCGGTGCATGAATGTGATCAGCATAAATCTGATATTTATGACACTTCCGTACGTAAGCAAAACAATCTGCTTCCATAGTCATCCAATAATACCCAGCTCTCAGGATTTTTCTTGACATAGCATGCCCATTCGTATTAGTTCCGAAAGATCCTTCGTGGATATCTTTCATGATTTGATTTGCTTCGACGGTATCAACACACCGGAGGAGAACGGAATCATAATTCCTCTTGTATAGCACGTTACCACTCAATAGGTATCCCATAGCTAGCCTTCTCAAAGTTCGTTTGTCATTATCCGTAATGCCTTCAGGGTATTCTTGGCACTAGAGATATCTTTTGATGTCATGATACCAAGGCTTGCCATCTGGCTCTTCTTCTATGACCTGGCAATGGGCAGGTTCTTGCTGCTTCTTTACCTCAATGAGAGGCACTTCGTAATCACTGTTGACTTCGAACATAGCAGCTAGGGTGGCTAAAGCATCTGCCATTTGGTTGTCTTCCTGTGGAACATGATGGAAGGTAATTTCATCAAACTCTTTGATCATTTCTTTGATATGAGCATGATAGGGAACTAGTTTACTGTCTCTAGTTTCCCATTCATCCTTTAGTTGATGGATAACCAAAGCAGAATCTCTATAAACTTCCAGGACCTTTATTCCCATGTTCAGAGCTGCTTGTATTCCTAGAGAACATGCTTCATATTCCGCAACATTATTGGTGCAGTCAAAACACAACCGAGCGCAAATAGGGATGAATTCCTTATCAGGCGAGATCAGGATAACCCCAATTCCATGTCCTAGTGCATTGGACGCCCCGTCGAATCTCATGATCCATCTAGTTTCCAGACCATCTTCTTCTTTGAGGAGGGCAAAAATATCCTCATCCGGGAAATCGTGCCGCATTGGTTGGTATGCCTCAATGGGTTGGTGTGCCAAGTAATCTGCTAGCGCGCTTCCTTTGATTGCCTTTTGGGTGACATATGTTATGTCGTATTCTGTCAGTAACACTTGCCAACGGGCAATCCTCCCGGTCAAAGCAGGTTTTTCAAAGATATACTTGATGGGATCCATCTTAGACACCAGCCAAGTAGTATAATTAAGCATGTATTACCGTAAACGTCGGGTAGCCCAGGCCAATGCACAACATGTTCTTTCAAGAGATGAATACCTCATCTTGCATTCAGTAAATCTCTTGCTCAAATAGTAGATGGCGCATTCCTTCCTCCCAGTCTCATCATGTTGTCCTAACACGCACCCCATGGATTCATTCAGCACGGTCAGGTATAGAATTAGTGGTCTCCCATGAACGGGCGGTACCAAGACTGGTGGCTCCAATAAGTACTGTTTTATCTTTTCAAATGCAATCTGGAAATCTTCATTCCACTGCCCAGGCTGATTCTTGCGGAGCAATTTGAAAATCGGCTCACAGGTTGCTGTCATTTGGGAAATGAATCGGGCAATGTAATTCAATCTTCCCAGGAATCCTCAGACTTCTTTTTTAGTACGAGGAGGAGGCATTTCCAGAATTGCCTTGACTTTGTCAGGATCAACTTCTATCCCTCTCTCATTTACAATGAATCCTAACAATTTGCCGGATCTTGCGCCAAAAGTGCACTTGGCGGGATTCAATCTAAGCTTGAATTTCCTTAACCTTTCGAAAAGTTTTCTCAGGTCAGCAATGTGTTCTTCTTCAGATCTGGACTTGGCAATTATGTCATCCACATAAACTTCTATCTCCTTGTGCATCATGTCGTGGAAGAGAGTCACCATTTCCCTTTGATAGGTGGCTCCTGCATTCTTCAATCCGAAGGACATTACTTTGTAGCAAAAGGTGCCCCACAGAGTGATGAACGTGGTCTTTTCCATATCCTCTGGTGCCATCTTGATCTGGTTATATCCCGAAAATCCATCCATAAATGAGAAGATGGAATGCTGAGCTGTGTTATCAACCAGTACGTCAATCTAAGGTAAAGGAAAATCATCCTTAGGACTCACCCAATTCAAGTCTCGGTAGTCCACACACATTCTTACTTTCCCATCTTTCTTTGGAACGGGAACTATGTTGGCTACCTATTGCGGATACTTAGCTACGGCTAAGAAACCAGCATCGAATTGTTTCTTGACTTCTTCTTTGATCTTAAGAAGCATTTCTGGTTTCATTCGTCGTAACTTTTGCTTGATCGGTGGACATTCCGGCTTCAAAGGCAACTTGTGTTCCACAATGTTATTATCCAGACCCGACATATCTTGATACGACCATGCAAAAATGTCTCGAAATTCCTGGAGCAGTTTAATCAATTCATTCTGCCGCCGTTTGCTCAAGAGGGTGCCTATCTTGATTTCTTTATTTTCCCCTTCATCTCCCAGGTTAATGGTCTCAATCTTTTCCTGATGAGGTTGAATTTCCTTATCTTCTTGTTCCATTAATCTTGTCAATTCGGGTGAAGGCTCAAAGTCTTCCTCACTCCCCTCATAGGCGTAATCATTCGGATTATCAGAGTCATGAAACAGAACCGAGTTCTCATTACTCTCAGAGGAATCGCTTTCAGATCTGCATTTGGGGTTATATTATAATGAATGAAAACAAAGAAAGACAAGCAAATGGAAGGTTTAAAAGAAAGAGATTGAACAAAGATTAGGTATAAAATTAGACTGCGTTCATTCAATTTAACAAATAAACAAGTTTTTGCCCTTATTACAAAATGGATCCCAAAGCCTTAGGCATAGCAAAGGGATCGACATATTTTGAAAACAACAATTACTTTGACTGAGGATTGATAGTTATGGGGAACTCCATGGTTTCCTAGTTGTCCAGTTCTTGACCGGGTGAGCAAGCATGCACCAATTCCACATCACAGCTGGGCCCGTCTCCAATCATGGCTACTTGACCTGGATATATAATTTTGACGCTCCTGAAGATTTGATAGAGGTCACAGATAGGGATTCTAGCAGTGTTGAATTCCTGACCAGTAAGGCGAACAATCTTTCTTTCCCTTCTTTCTTCTCCTATCCTTTTTCTGTCAGCTGCTGTAGGCTTGTATCCCAGACCATATCTGTCCTTGTTCTCTGGGAGGCATATAGGTTGGGTTCTTCCTTCCAGTTCTCGTCCTAACCCTTTTCCCAGCTTGTATCCTTCTCTCAACATTGTCTTTGCAACCATCAGAGGCATGTCTGGGAAGGATGTCTTTGTAATTCTTGTTGCATTGGCCACCTCTAAAGCCTGAAATGAGGTTTCAAGGGCTTCCTCAGTCGCTTCAATGTATGGGGTGTTGGCAGGTTTGCTGACCAACAAGTCCTCTTCTCCAGAGACAATCACCAACTTGTTGTCGATGATGAATTTCAACTTCTGGTGCAGAGTGGAAGGGACTACCCCAGCCGAATGGATCCACGGCCGTCCCAGCAAACAACTATAAGCGGGCGTAATATCCATAACTTGAAAAAGGATTTGAAAGGTGCATGGCCCAACTTGTATAGGCAGTTCAATTTCTCCCATAACTTCTCGACAAGTTCCGTCAAAAGCCCAGACTACCATGGAACTGGGTCTCATATGGGTCCCATCAAAACGCAACTTTGCCAACGTAGATTTTGGCATTACATTCAGGGACAACCCATTGTCAACCTGCACCTTCGCCATGATATGATCTTGGCATTTTACGGAGATATGAAGGGCTTTATTGTACCCTCTTCCTTCTACCGGTGTCTCATCATCCGTAAAAGTTAGATAGTTGTTGGCCATAATATATCCCACTATGCCTTCGAACTTATCTACCGGCAAATCATGTTTCACATGTGCCTCACACAAAACCTTCATTAGTGTGTTCTGGTGTGGTTCGGAACTTATTAGCAAGGACAACAGAGAAATTTTTGCCGGGGTGTGGTTTAGTTGGTCCAACACCTGGTAGTCACTATGTCGAATGAATCTTATAAACTCTTGGGCTTCCTCTTCAGTTACGGCCTTCTTTGCCTCACCAGAGGATTCTCCCTTCCTAGGTCTAACATCCCCTGTAGCTTTGTCAAGTTTTGGTTCTGGGGGAGCATATACTCTTCCACTCCAGGTGATGCCCCCAATTCCAGCAATATTCGTGACAGGGTATGATGGCGTAGGCTCAACCGCCTCAGAACTAGTAACAACCACATCAGTGCCATACTTCCACGGCACAGCTCGTGAATCCTTGTAAGGGAACGGGGTTGGTGCGTTCACCGTGGTGACAGTTTTAGCAGGAGTCGAAGCCACAGGTGCATTTTTGTTGTAAAATATGACTAGAGGCTTTGGGGCTCGAACTCGGCTTTGCTCTTGTATCATATTTATTCTGCCTTCATGATGCCGGTAAACTTCTATGACATGACTGTCTATAAGTCCCTGAAGGGTTTTTTGGAAGTCCCTTCGCTTTGCGGACTAGAGGTCATTGCACTCTTCATCCCATGATCCTTCTATCAATCCCATCTTAAGCATATGGGAGTGAATCGTTTCCAATGGCATTTGGATGTCCTCAACCTTGGAAATACATTCCTCATCTCTTTCCACAGCGTTAACACCTGGCCTCCCATGGTTAGGCAGAGGATTGGTGGTCACATTCGGGCTTCCTTCTTTGAAGCTTATCCAATCAGCTTTGATTAAATCCCTTACCTTAAATTTCAGTGCCAGGCAGTTCTCGGTGGAATGTCCTAGTGCACCAGCGTGGTAATCACACCGCGCATTTGGGTCATACCCTCTGGGATAAGGTGGTTGAAGCAGTTTTAGAGGGCAAGGTGCCACCAGTGTGTTTTCAATAAGATGGGGGAGAAGCTCGGTGTAGGTCATGGGAATTGGATCAAATTGCAATTGAGTGCGGTCATTATTCTGTCTCCTCAGGTTTGGATTCGGTGGGTTCATTTGCGGTGGTTGATATGGTGCTTGTGGTGGTGCAGGTGGTCACATGACAGGTGGTCGGAAATGTGGTGGGTTTGAATTTGGAATTGCAGCCATATATGGGTGTGGCGCGTTATGATAAGTTGACGGAAAAGTGATGGGAGTAGGTGGTCTGAGCTGGTTCCTTCTTTGGTTGTAAGAGACCAGGTTAGTCTCTCCCTCTCCTTTCTTACCTTCTCCAAATGAAGGTTTTCTTGCTGCCCCAACCCCAGGTGGGCCACGAGTAATCTTTCCAGTCCTCAGGCCATCCTCTATTCTTTCTCCAATAGTGACTATGTCGGAGAAATGGGAGGAAATGCTTCCAATCATTTTATCGTAGAAGGGTGACTGGAGTGTATCAATAAATTTAGAAATTACCTCCTTCTCTGATAGAGGTGGGTCAACCTGCGCTGCTACTTCTCGCCACCGTTGGGCATATTCTTTAAACGTCTTGTTATCTTTCTTGGTCATGTTTTGCAACTATACTCTATCTGGCGCCGTATCCAGATTATACTTGTACTGTTGCATGAAAGCATCTGCCAGATCTTCCCAACAGCGTATACAAGATTGTTCAAGATAATTGTACCAGGTCAGAGGTGCTCCAACCAAACTATCCTGGAAACAATGAATGAGCAGAGGGTCATTGGAAGCATGAGAAGCCATCTTCTGGCAGTACATGGTAAGATGGTTCTTCGGACAGGTTAGCCCCCGATATTTGTCAAATTCTGGCATTTTGAATTTGGGGGGATGACAACATCAGGAATCAGACAGAGTTGTGCGGCACTACCCATTCCAAACCGATTCGTTCTTTCCATTTCCCTTAAACGCCTTCCCAGGAACTCTAACCTTCCCTCCTGGGTAGTAGCAGCAGCACTTGGACCTGCAGCGACATGATGACTAGTACCCTTAACTGGTTGGTCAACATGTACCGGGTTTGCATTAGGCATTGAGATGTGGGGTCTGGCTATTGCTTGAGCAGCTTGTGGTTGCGTGGCTTGTGTATGGATTGGAATCGTTTGAGGATCCTGGACGGGTGGGACGTTTTGTTGAGCCGTATGAAGGATTGTTTCCTGATAATCAGGCTCTTCTTGAAGTGGTGGGAAATAGCCAGGTGGCAATCCATATGGGGGAAAGGGTATGGCATTACCTTCTTCATCTATATAGATAGGTTGCTGGGTGTAAGCAGGGTTTGATTTCCTGATGTGAATAGTTAGAGGAGGCGCAGCAGGGTTTGAGCTTGGCCCTCCAGCAGGACCCTGAGTGTGTTGGGGAGTGGATGGTCGTTGTCTGGCGTTTTCAACACCTGCTGAAGAATCCCCTTCTGTGACTCTCCTTTCAAGAAGCTTGGCCATTTCAGCCATCTGCTCTTTTAGCTGATTGACTTCAGCTCTTAAGTTCTCATTTTCTTGTTCCATTTTAGCCATGAGTCTTGTATTAAGCCTAGTCGTGTAAGGATGTCTACCCGTTATGTCTGAGAAATCAACAAGAAATTGTTAAAAAGAAAGCATTCAATAAAAGCAGTAAAACAAATGGTATGTGAAGCGATCGCGGAACTCGGCCAGTATCCTCTGACCTTTTCAGAACTTTGTTCAAGAGTGATAAGTGGAAATTAACATGAGATAGTTGTGGAAATAAGAGAATCCCTCTTTCTAAATTCTAATAATACATTACTGCTGCTAGTCTATTCTTTATGCAGAAAAAGTAAATCAGTCATTCCTAGCTTGGGCAATCATGGCCCTCATTTTACAAATCCTTTCTCTACAGTAATCAAGGAAAGTCACAATTTCTCTTGGGGTGTTAAGAGGATTAACCATTCCCTCAGCTTGCTTGAGTAGGAGCGGGAGGTCTTCCAGAGCTCTATTAGCCAAATATGCCAAGTGGGCGAAGTGATTCATCCATGAATGAATATCTTCATTTTGCTATGTTAGTTCATCTTTCAGAACACGGATAGCTTCACCACATTCTCGTTCAGCATCCATCATGCGCCATCGCTCGCCATTTATCTCATGTTGGCAAGCTTCTACCACCTCATTAAGCTGATGCTCTAATCAGCTAACTTGCAATTGCAGAAGCTCTTTTTGCACCAAGGCATTTTGCTCGCGCTCTTTAGCTTTTGCCAACATGTCCCTTAAGAGCTGCTTATCAGTCAACATGGTATCCCTTTGCTTGTTCTTCGCTTTCAGTTGAGTATTAGCCGTTCGAAGGCATTGGCTTTGTTTCCTCAGGTAATCCCTTTCGATTTTTCTCTTTTTTCCAATCTCCTTGATGGTTTGCTTGCTTTCTAAATTCTCCCTTTTCTGAAGGGCACATTCTTGTTGAGATATCAGCAAGTCTTTTTCTAGCTCCTTGTTTTTGGCAACTAGTTCTTTTATCTTGGCTCTCATTGCTTCCTCTTCAAGGGTAGGAGGGGTAACATGTGTGCTTGTTGGGAGATAGGAGGGATTCCTGAATGGCAGCTTGACAATGGAAACTCTGTTTAGGACCCATTGGTAGTACTCTTCCTTCACAGCATGGCTTCGAGTTCCCAGTTCTTTCCCTTGTCTGTGGACTTTCTTCCATGCATTTGCTACATCCCGAATGACAGAGGTACAATCTCCTTCTGAGTAGTAAACGATGAAAGAAGTAAGAGATTCTTCATCGGGTGACCTAAGTAAGGGATAGGCTAGCTGACGTTTGGCTATAATAGGGTTGTAATTAATGCATCCCTGAGTACCCATGAGAGGAACGTTCGGGTAGTTTCCACAATGGTGAATTATGGTGTCAACCTTCAGCCATTGCGGATACCTCCTTACTTTATCAGCCGTGAGCCCTACCAGGTGATTGGCCCATTCACGCCCATTCTTTACTACTAACTGACATAACTTCAGATCTAAGACCGGACACTCAACTTTGCTGACTTGGTGGAAGACATGCGACGTAAGCCACACATATAGAGCAGGTAAACAGCAAATGATTCTCTTCCCACCTTGTGTATAGCAGAAATCCATGGTGCAATACATATTTGCCAAGATAGCAGTGATAGGATTTTCAGACTTGAACTTACGGGCAAGGAAAACGCCAATAGCGTCATAGTCCACGTAATTATCAATATTAGGGAACAAGATAACACCATAAGTGGTGAGAGCCAAGGTATCCATGAAGGTTTCCCAATCTCCTTTCTCAGCCAACAGGTGCATGTACTTCTCAAAATATTCCCGATTAAACCCCAGGATCTGATTTCTATTCAGTTGTGCACTTCTTAACACTTCTGGGTGAATTTTTAGGACATTGGCGATGGTAGCAATATTCGCTTGACGTCCAAGGTGACGATAAGGCATTTGTCCTTCTAATGGCATTCCCAGAATTTGTTCAAACTCCTCAACAGACGGAGCCAATTGAAAGTCTCGGAAGGTGAAACAACGGAGAGGTGGGTCATAGAACTGAATCAAAGCAGTAATTGCCTCGACTTGTACCTCCACTTCTAGCAACTTTAGGATCCTCCCATATTTCCTTGAGAAAACCATTTTCTGATTCATGTCCAATTTCTTTCCTAAGGCTTACAAATTGGTTGTATCGACTTTCCTAGCGTTAACATGCAGTAATTTTTTCAATTCGGGTATATTTTTACCACAACTATCTGATCTCATGTTAATTTCCATATTTCACTCAGAGGTACTGGCTAAGCTCTTGATAGCTTCCTGTAAGAACATAAAGAAAAGAAAAATCAGTCATTGGGAACTGACATGCTTTGCAAATTGATACTCCCCTAGTATCTTTCTTGAAAACAATTTTGTATTTAGGAAAGTTACGATTTGACAAAACATGCAATAAATCAAGGATCATGTGAGCTATGGATTTTCTGATCATTGTTAATAAAAAATGATTTTCTATTTTTCTATACTCCCTTGTTTTTTTTCTTTTTTTTTGGCTTTTTTTTTATGATTCAGAAAAATTCATAACTCAAGACCCTAAGACTTAAGCAAATATAAAAGGGAAGGACCACTTGCCCATTAAAGGATCACCGGTTAAAAGTAGGTCATTTTTTGAAAAAGTAATCCACTAAACAAGCAAGTGGTCCTTTAATTTGGATCAAAAGAGAAAATGAGAATGAGAAAAGGTATAAGTAAAGTTTGCCCCTTTGTGCCTTAAGTCAGGTTTTTCTGGAGGTCTCTTAACGGTTCTAAGGTTGGTCTATCAGTGACATCTCGCATTAGGTGGCTTATTCTAAACTTTCTAAAGGTCACTAGAGCCAAGATCCTACTCATGATGTTGACCACAAATAGTAGGAAGTCTACTAGGTGTGGGCACCATGAATAAGTCAAACTCTAGCTGAGATTCTCACGGTAACCAGACAGGAAGTACATCCCAAATGGCTCCGCTACCAACCTCCCCTAATCTTAAGTTTCATTTGGGCCCGGGTATAGGGTCCCACTCAAAAATGTGTGCAAATTGTGAGTGTAGTGTGTGAAAGAGGCATTCAATACCTGTACCTTACTCATCCTGTACATAGAACAAACACAAAGCAGCAAATAAAGTTGTCTACCCTAGGGTTCAATAATCACACAAATATTTACAGAACATAAATGATAGAATACAAATAAAACAGAAACCAAAGGAAAATAAAATAAAGGAAGAATCAAATAATTAATATGCTAATTAAAACATGCGCTATCAAATTGACTGGCTTGACTCTCTAAGTCCCCAGTGGAGTCGCCATCTGTCGCGACCGGGATCGCGGCGGCACGGCCGACCCTCAAAAATGATTTTTGTTTGGTTCGAAAAGAAAAACAGGGAGTCGCCACCAATATTTTTTAGGATAAAATACCGGGAAAACCTTTTATTAAAGCATTGGTCAAAAAAATGAGATTCCAGATTCGGGAGTCTAATTACAGGTGAGGAAGGTATTAGCACCTCACAACTATCCATTATAAAAAAACGGTTACCTCAATATGATAGCGCACGTATTATAATTAACTCAGAAATTATTTTAACTTCTTCATAAAAATATACAAAATGATAAAATATACAAAAAATAAACAATTAAAAAAAACATGAAATTTTTTACATGAGATTAACAGGACGTCTCGTCCAAATTAAACTCGCTCCATCTTTTTTAAGAAAAAAATAAAAAATGAGATTAACAGGACGTCTCGTCCAAATTAAACTCGCTCCACCATTTTTTAAGAAAAAAAATGAGATTAACAGGACGTCTCGTCCAAATTAAACTCGCTCCACCATTTTTTAAACAATATAATAAAAATTGCAATAATAATAATGACAATAATAATAATAATTATAACTTTTATGCTAGTCCAAATAGAAGGTGTGAAACACTCATTTCTATTAATATTTATCAATTAACAGAAATTAATTAATTATTGAAAAGGAAACATAGTCACCAAACAGCAATTAATTTAATAGAAAATAAACAAATACAAATATTAAAAAATGAGGAGCAGAATGGGACCGGTGCAGTGAGGGAGCTGGTCGGTGTAACGAGAGAGAGGCTGGACGGTATTGGATAAGGAGGCTGAACTGTGTGTTTAAAAAGGGATGGTGTTGGGTGAGGATTTGAGGGGGACGGTATTGAATGAGAGGAAATGGGGCGGTGTTGGGATAAGGAGTGAGGACGGTTTGGAGTGAGGGTGAGGACGGATTAGAGTGAGGACAGTTTGGAGTGAGGAGTTGAGGACGGCTGAGTGAGAAGGAGCTGGGTGAGGTCGGTTTGGTGAGGGTGAGGACGGATTGGAGTGAGAGTGAGGACGGCTGGGTGAAAGGGAGCTGGGTGAGGTCGGTTTCAGTGAGGGTGAGGACGGTTTGGAGTGAATTGAAGGAGGATTGGAGTGAGGAGTTGAGGACGGCTGGGTGAGAGGGAGCTGGGCGAGGTCGGATTTGAGAGGGACAGTGTTTAAGGAGAAATGGCAATGTTGGGATAAGGAGCTGAGGGACAGTGCTGACTGTGAAGTAGAAAAACAGAGAGGGGACAGTAAAAAAAAAAATTGCTTCAGAGTTCTTTCCAAAATGAAGGCCTTTTTTCTTTGTCCTCTAAAATGAACGCTTCCAGGATCCCTTTCTCCTCCTTCATTTGCAATATTTATAGAACATTTGAGGAGCATGTTGATTGCCTGAATAGACCCGAGACAGCCTGGCTACCAATTGGTGAGGATTTTTTTTATTATTTCCTCATTGTCTTGTTACCAGCCGCCCCTTGAAATTAGCAAATCAACTTAGACAGTGTGGTGGAAACAGCCTGGATCTTTGACAATCAGGGAGAATGGAGGCTGGCGGAGATTCTTTATCATTTTCTTCCTGTCTTGTTGTGAGCTGCCCCCCCCTTAATTCAAGGATCCACTTGGATAGTGGAAATCCATGTGAGCACGCGTAATTGATGGAATCTGACTCGGATTTCACTTTCTCTGCTGAATCCGAGTGGAAAAGGTGATTTTGTACACTAGACCGAGTGAAAGTTTTGGTCGGTGTGAGGCTGCTGTGAAACATTCAATCGGAACCGAGTGACAAGTGACTCGGAACTGACTGAAGAGGACTCGAAAATGGCTGACTAATGACTCGGTGTTTAGCGTGAAGACCCCTGATGCTAAATTTTCTCTTCACTTCACTTGAGCGAGAGTTTCTCGCTTAAGTGAAAACAATCCAGTAGCTCATTGTCCATCTTTCGCTCAAGCGAGAATTTATTTCGCTTAAGTGTTTGTTGAAGGAAACCACTTTATGATGATCGCGCTCAAGGGAAGAAGGGCTCGCTCAAGCGAGAAGTCTCCCTTAACTCAGATTTGCTCTGGAATTGAACCACCGTATCACTCGGATATGCCATTCAGAGAAACCTTTGCTCGGATTTGCTTGATAGCCACTCAGTTGAGGATGACCCTTCCTTAACTCATTCGAATGATGCACTCGGAAGTCCGAGTTGATTTCCACTCAGAATTGACTTCAGTCATCAATTAACTCACTCGGATATACCTTTCACTCAGAAATTTGGACTTGAACGACTCTGGAATCTGGTTGATAGAAGTTCTTTTATGTCCGAGCCTTGCTTTGCTCGGAAAAACAATTTTCTACCCCAACTCACTCGGATGTCTTCCTTGGGGACATCACACTCAGGCTCAGTGTGAAGCTGTGAGTCTACCCGATTGTGATTCATTTAGTGGCTTCTTCTGCTCGTAATCCATTCACTCGGAACAGCGTTTTGCCCAGAAAAGCACTTGTTCCCTAGTCAGACCTGTTTCAGTCAGCATCCTTTCACTCGGAATTAGCTTTGGGCAGCTTTTATTGGCCAGTCCCTTTTTCACTCGGAATGGTTGCATTTGGACAGCTTCCACTCGGATTCACCTCTAACAGGGACATATTTCTTTTCAGCATTGAACTTCCAACAAGGTCAGCCATTTACCACTCGGAATGTCTAAGACAAGGAACTTTCCACTCGGATTCTCCTCCAACAGTGAAGTATTCCACTCGGATTTGCTTCATTCTGAGTAATTCCACTCAGATTTTCCTCCAACAGTGAAGTATTACACTCGGCAACGCTCCATTCTGAGTCAATCCACTCGGATTTGATCATTTCTGAGTCTTTCTACTCGGATTTTATCATTCTGAGTCGGATTTGTTTCCAATCAGAAAGGTTCCAGTCGACAACCAACCCTTCAGATGCATTCAGAAATTGGAATCTTCATTTAAAAAATTTCTTGACAGTTGAGGCCCACTTGGAAACTCTCTATTTGGAGACACAGCACTCTGCTACGTCTCACTCGGGTTGTCCCTTACTCGGAAATGATCATTCCGAGTCATCTTACTCGGAAATGATCATTCCGAGTCATCTTACTCGGAAATGATCATTTCTGAGTCAGTTTTTTATTTTATTTTTTAAATTAACTTGTTTTCTTCTTTTTTTAAAAAAAACACTTATTTTTTGATTAATAATTTTTAATTATTTTTATTTTTATTTTTTTATTTATTTTTTATTTTTTTATTTTTTTTGAATTGAATGCGTTTTACTTGCGGATCGACCGGACTGATATAGGTGTTCACAGATGCCCCTCTTACTTCTTTTCCATGAGAAGAGCATGAAGTTTCTTCTTGCTTTTGGAATGGAAAGGGAGTAAAGACGTGAACACCATTATCAAAGTATCAGATGAGGGGGAAAACCTAGGAACTGACAGGAAAAGTAAAAGGTGAGGGTGTTGCCTCTCGGTTGACTGGAAAAGTAAAAGGTTGAGGGTGTTGCCTCTCGGTTGACATGACTGAAAGTTGTTGGGTAACTGCCCCTTGAATGAACAAAAGAAATCTGGGGAGATGCCCCAGTTTGATATGATTTGAAAGTTGTTGGGGAACTGCCCCTTGGATGAACAAAAGAAATCTGGGGAGATGCCCCAATTTAATATGACTGAAAGTCGTTGGGGAACTGCCCCTTGGATGAACAAAATAAATCTGGGGAGATGCCCCTTTTACTGGAAGAGGAATCTGGGGAGATGCCCCAGTTTGTATTTTTTCTCTTTTTTTTGATTTTTTTTTTTATTTTCGGGGGTACTGCCCCTTAGCTGGAAGGAAAAATCTGGGGAGATGCCCCAGTTTGAGCTGCTTGGTAATGGTGAAATCACTGGGGAAGGATAAGTTCTTCTAAGCTTGATCAAAGAAATATCCTGGTTGAGGGAGCTGAGCCCATTTTTGTGGTTCTTCGGGAGGAACCCTCAGTCTGTGTTCTACTTGGGTACGAACAGTGGGTCTTGCTGAGAGAAAGCTTTGGTGAATTACTTCTTTTGGATGATGAATTTGGTGTCCTTTTGACAAAAAAATGAGTCAGTATAAAAAGACTTACAGGTAAATCTCCCTGGCGACTGGCTTTTTAAGTTAACTCATGGATGAAATAGAAACATCCTCTAACTTTTGGCGAGTGTATTTAGCGGAGATGGTTATGCTTATACCAAGCGAAGTCTGGTGCTAGGATGCATTTCGTTCCTCATAACTTTACACTCTATCGTTTTCAATTTCAAAAATTTCTTTTAGGCAAAAACTTGTTTATTCATAAAATTTAACCATGAACACATGTAGGAAGAAGGGAGAATTTTATTTACAAATATCATGGTATGTATAGTGGTGATGAAAATAATATTAAACACAAAGATGTGACAAGATATAAAGAATTGAAGGAAAGGCTCATATATCTTCCAGCGATCTTCTGCGAGCAATGAGAAACTTAATCCTTTATTATGACTTTGTGTTCGTCCTCTGATTCTGCTTCTGAGGGCGTAATTTGACAATGACCCTAATACCCGTTTTGACCTCCTTTGTCTTTGGCTTGAAGGGTTTATGTTGCGGAGTCGAGTTTGTGATTCAGACTGAACCGCCCTTTCAGGTTTTCAGCTCATCTTGTTGCTCTAACTTTTGCCTAGGCCGCCTTTTCAGGTTTTCAACCTAGCGAGCTTTTTCTTTTTTCTTTATTATGCAAAGTATTTCTTCACTGCATCGGCATTGATAGGCATTGGCAGGTCATCTCCATCCATGTTGGTAAGTATGAAAGCTCCTCCGAAAAAAGCCTTCTTTATAACATATGGTCCTTCATAATTAGGTGTCTATTTCCCTCGGACGTCTTTTTGAATTGGCAAAATCTTCTTGAGGACCAAATCCCCTTCTTGGAACTGTCGAGGGCATACTTTCTTTTCGTATGCCCGCTTCATGCGTCTTTGATACAATTGGTTGTCTTCCTGTGGAACATGATGGAAGGTAATTTCATCAAACTCTTTGATCATTTCTTTGATGTGAGCATGATAGGGAACTAGTTTACTGTCTCTAGTTTCCCATTCATTCTTTAGTTGATGGATAACCAAAGCAGAATCTCTATAAACTTCCAGGACCTTTATTCCCATGTTCAGAGCTGCTTGTATTCCTAGAGAACATGCTTCATATTCCGCAACATTATTGGTGCAGTTAAAACACAACCGAGCACAAATAGGGATGAATTCCTTATCAGGCGAGATCAGGATAACCCTAATTCCATGTCCTAGTGCATTGGACGCCCCGTCGAATCTCATGATCCATCTGGTTTCCAGACCATCTTCTTCTTTGAGGAGGGCAAAAATATCCTCATCCGGGAAATCGTGCCGCATTGGTTGGTATGCCTCAATGGGTTGGTGTGCCAAGTAATCTGCTAGCGCGCTTCCTTTGATTGCCTTTTAGGTGACATATGTTATGTCGTATTCTGTCAGTAACACTTGCCAACGGGCAATCCTCCCGGTCAAAGCAGGTTTTTCAAAGATATACTTGATGGGATCCATCTTAGACACCAGCCAAGTAGTATGATTAAGCATGTATTGCCGTAAACGTCGGGTAGCCCAGGCCAATGCACAACATGTTATTTCAAGAGATGAATACCTCATCTTGCATTCAGTAAATCTCTTGCTCAAATAGTAGATGGCGCATTCCTTCCTCCCAGTCTCATCATGTTGTCCTAACACGCACCCTATGGATTCATTCAGCACGGTCAGGTATAGAATTAGCGGTCTCCCATGAACGGGTGGTACCAAGACTGGTGGCTCCAATAAGTACTGTTTTATCTTTTCAAATGCAATCTGGCAATCTTCATTCCACTGCCCAGGCTGATTCTTGCGGAGCAATTTGAAAATCGGCTCACAGGTTGCTGTCATTTGGGAAATGAATCGGGCGATGTAATTCAATCTTCCCAGGAATCCTCAGACTTCTTTTTTAGTACGAGGAGGAGGCATTTCCAGAATTGCCTTAACTTTGTCAGGATCAACTTCTATCCCTCTCTCATTTACAATGAATCCTAACAATTTGCCGGATCTTGCGCCAAAAGTGCACTTGGCGGGATTCAATCTAAGCTTGAATTTCCTTAACCTTTCGAAAAGTTTTCTCAGGTCAGCAATGTGTTCTTCTTCAGATCTGGACTTGGCAATTATGTCATCCACATAAACTTCTATCTCCTTGTGCATCATGTCGTGGAAGAGAGTCACCATTTCCCTTTGATAGGTGGCTCCTGCATTCTTCAATCCGAAGGACATTACTTTGTAGCAAAAGGTGCCCCACAGAGTGATGAACGTGGTCTTTTCCATATCCTCTGGTGCCATCTTGATCTGGTTATATCCCGAAAATCCATCCATAAATGAGAAGATGGAATGCTGAGTTGTGTTATCAACCAGTACGTCAATCTGAGGTAAAGGAAAATCATCCTTAGGACTCACCTGATTCAAGTCTTGGTAGTCCACACACATTCTTACTTTCCCATCTTTCTTTGGAACGGGAACTATGTTGGCTACCTATTGCGGATACTTAGCTACGGCTAAGAAACCAGCATCGAATTGTTTCTTGACTTCTTCTTTGATCTTAAGAAGCATTTCTGGTTTCATTCGTCGCAACTTTTGCTTGATCGGTGGACATTCCGGCTTCAAAGGCAACTTGTGTTCCACAATGTTATTATCCAGACCCGACATATCTTGATACGACCATGCAAAAATGTCTCGAAATTCCCGGAGCAGTTTAATCAATTCATTCTGCCGCCGTTTGCTCAAGAGGGTGCCTATCTTGATTTCTTTATTTTCCCCTTCATCTCCCAGGTTAATGGTCTCAATCTTTTCCTGATGAGGTTAAATTTCCTTATCTTCTTGTTCCATTAATCTTGTCAATTCGGGTGAAGGCTCAAAGTCTTCCTCACTCCCCTCATAGGCGTAATCATTCGGATTATTAGAGTCATGAAACAGAACTGAGTTCTTATTACTCTCAGAGGAATCGCTTTCAGATCTGCATTTGGGGTTATATTATAATGAATGAAAACAAAGAAAGACAAGCAAATGGAAGGTTTAAAAGAAAGAGATTGAACAAAGATTAGGTATAAAATTGGACTGCGTTCATTCAATTTAACAAATTAGTAAGTTTTTGCCCTTATTACAAAATGGATCCCAAAGCCTTAGACATAGCAAAGGGATCGACATATTTTGAAAACAACAATTACTTTGACTGAGGATTGATAGTTATGGGGAACTCCATGGTTTCCTAGTTGTCCAGTTCTTGACCGGGTGAGCAAGCATGCACCAATTCCACATCACAGCTGGGCTCGTCTCCAATCATGGCTACTTGACCTGGATATATAATTCCGGCGCTCCTGAAGCTTTGATAGAGGTCACAGATAGGGATTCTAGCAGTGTTGAATTCCTGACCAGTAAGGCGAGCAATCCTTCTTTCCCTTCTTTCTTCTCCTATCCTTTTTCTGTCAACTGCTGTAGGCTTGTATCCCAGACCATATATGTCCTTGTTCTCTGGGAGGCATATAGGTTGGGTTCTTCCTTCCAGTTCTCGTCCTAACCCTTTTCCCAGCTTGTATCCTACTCTCAACATTGTCTTTGCAACCATCAGAGGCACGTTTGGGAAGGATGTCTTTGTAATGCTTGTTGCATTGGCCACCTCTAAAGCCTGAAATGTGGTTTCGAGGGCTTCCTCGGTCGCTTCAATGTATGAGGTGTTGGCAGGTTTGCTGACCAACAAGTCCTCTTCTCTAGAGACAATCACCAACTTGTTGTCGATGATGAATTTCAAATTCTGGTGCAGAGTGGAAGGGACTACCCCAGCCGAATGGATCCACGGCCATCCCAGCAAACAACTATAAGCGGGCGTAATATCCATAACTTGAAAAAAAATTTGAAAGGTGCATGGCCCAACTTGTATAGGCAGTTCAATTTCTCCCATAACTTCTCGACGAGTTCCGTCAAAAGCCCGGACTACCATGGAACTGGGTCTCATATGGGTCCCATCAAAACGCAACTTTGCCAACGTAGATTTTGGCATTACATTCAGGGACGACCCATTGTCAACCAGAACCTTCGCCATGATATGATCTTGGTATTTTACGGAGATATGAAGGGCTATATTGTGCCCTCTTCCTTCTACCGGTGTCTCATCATCCGTAAAAGTTAGATAGTTATTGGCTACAATGTGTCCCACTATGCCTTCGAACTTATCTACCGGCAAATCATGTTTCACATGTGCCTCACTCAAAACCTTCATCAGTGTGTTCCGGTGTGGTTCGGAACTCATTAGCAAGGACAACAGAGAAATTTTTACCGGGGTGTGGTTTAGTTGGTCCAACACCTGGTAGTCACTATGACGAATGAATCTTAGAAACTCTTGGGCTTCCTCATCAGTTACGGCCTTCTTTGCCTCACCAGAGGATTCTCCCTTCCCAGGTCTAACATCCCCTGTAGCTTTGTCAAGTTTTGGTTCTGGGGGAGCATATACTCTTCCACTCCGGGTGACGCCCCCAATTCCAGCAATATTCGTGACAGGGGATGATGGCGTAGGCTCAACCGCCTCAGAACTAGTAACAACCACATCAGTGCCATACTTCCATGGCACAGCTCGTGAATCCTTGTAAGGGAACGGGGTTGGTGTGTTCATCGTGATGATAGTTTTAGCAGGAGTCGAAGCCACGGGTGTATTTTTGTTGTAAAATATGACTAGAAGCTTTGGGGCTCGAACTCGGCTTTGCTCTTGTATCATATTTATTCTGCCTTCACGATGCCGGCAAACTTCTATGACATGACTGTCCATAAGTCCCTGAAGGGTTTTTTGGAAGTCCCTTCGCTTTACGGACTGGAGGTCATTGCACTCTTCATCCCATGATCCTTCTATCAATCCCATCTTAAGCATATGGGAGTGAATCGTTTCCAATGGCATTTGGATGTCCTCAACCTTGGAAATACATTCCTCATCTCTTTCCACAGCGTTAACACCTGGCCTCCCATGGTTAGGCAGAGGATTGGTGATCACATTCGGGCTTCCTTCTTTGAAGCTTATCCAATCAGCTCTGATTAAATCCCTTACCTTAAATTTCAGTGCCAGGCAGTTCTCGGTGGAATGTCCTGGTGCACCGGCGTGGTAATCACACCACGCATTTGGGTCATACCCTCTGGGATAAGGTGGTTGAAGCGGTTTTAGAGGGCAAGGTGCCACCAGTGTGTTTTCAATAAGATGGGGGAGAAGCTCGGTGTAGGTCATGGGAATTGGATCAAATTGCAATTGAGTGCGGTCATTATTCTGTCTCCTCAGGTTTGGATTCGGTGGGTTCATTTGTGGTGGTTGATATGATGCTTGTGGTTGTGCAGATGGTTGCATGACAGGTGGTCGGAAATGTGGTGGGTTCGAATTTGGAATTGCAGCCACATATGGGTGTGGCGCGTTATGATAAGTTGACGGAAAGGTGATGGGAGTAGGTGGTCTGAGCTGGTTCCTTCTTTGGTTGTGAGAGACCAGGTTAGTCTCTCCCTCTCTTTTCTTACCTTCTCCAAATGAAGGTTTTCTTATTGCCCCAACCCCAGGTGGGCCACGAGTAATCTTCCCAGTCCTCAGGCCATTCTCTATTCTTTCTCCGATAGTGACGATGTCGGAGAAATAGGAGGAAATGCTTCCAATCATCTTATCGTAGAAGGGTGACTGGAGTGTATCAATAAATGTAGAAATTACCTCCTTCTCTGATAAAGGTGGGTCAACCTGCGCTGCTACTTCTCGCCACCGTTGGGCATATTCTTTAAACGTCTCATTATCTTTCTTGGTCATGTTTTGCAACTGTACTCTATCTGGCGCCATATCCAGATTATACTTGTACTGTTGCATGAAAGCATCTGCCAGATCTTCCCAACAGCGTATACGAGATCGTTCAAGATGATTGTACCAGGTCAGAGGTGCTTCAGCCAAACTATCCTGGAAACAATGAATAAGCAGAGGGTCATTGGAAGCATGAGAAGCCATCTTCCGGCAGTACATGGTAAGATGGTTCTTCGGACAGGTTAGCCCCCGATATTTGTCAAATTCTGGCATTTTGAATTTGGGGGGAATGACAACATCAGGAATCAGATAGAGTTGTGCAGTGCTACCCATTCCAAACCGATTCGTTCTTTCCATTTCCCTTAAAGGCCTTTCCAGGAACTCTAACCTTCCCTCCTGGGTAGCAGCAGCAGCACTTGGACCTGCAGCGACATGATGACTAGTACCCCTAACTGGTTGGTCAACATGTGCCGGGTTTGCATTAGGCATTGAGATGTGGGGTCTGGCTGTTGCTTGAGCAGCTTGTGGTTGCGTGGCTTGTGTATGGATTGGAATCGTTTGAGGATCCCGGATGGGTGGGACGTTTGGTTGAGCCGTATGAAGGATTGTTTCCTGTTAATCAGGCTCTTCTTGAAGTGGTGGGAAATAGCCAGGTGGCAATCCATATGGGGGAAAGGGTATGGCATTACCTTCTTCATCTATATAGATAGGTTGCTGGGTGTCAGCAGGGTTTGATTTCCTGACGTGAATAGTTAGAGGAGGCGCAGCAGGGTTTGAGCTTGGCCCTCGAGCAGGACCCTGAGTGTGTTGGGGAGTGGATGGTCGTTGTCTGGCGTTTTCAACACCTGCTGAAGAATCCCCTTCTGTGACTCTCTTTTCAAGAAGCTTGGCCATTTCAGCCATCTGCTCTTTTAGCTGATTGACTTCAGCTCTCAAGTTCTCATTTTCTTGTTCCATTTCAGCCATGAGTCTTGTATTAAGCCTAGTCGCGTAAGGATGTCTACCCGTTATGTCTGAGAAGTCAACAAGAAATTGTTAAAAAGAAGGCATTCAATAAAAGCAGTAAAACAAATGGTATGTGAAGAGATCGCGGAACTCGGCCAGTATCCTCCGACCTTTTCAGAACTTTGTTCAAGAGTGATAAGTGGAAATTAACATGAGATAGTTGTGGAAATAAGAGAATCCCTCTTTCTGAATTCTAATAATACATTGCTGCTGCTAGTCTATTCTTTATGTAGAAAAAGTAAATCAGCCATTCCTAGCTCGGGCAATCATGGCCCTCATTTTACAAATCCTTTCTCTACAGTAATCAAGGAAAGTCACAATTTCTCTTGGGGTGTTAAGAGGATTAACCATTCCCTCAGCTTGCTTGAGTAGGAGTGGGAGGTCTTCCAGAGCTCCATTAGCCAAATATGCCAAGTGGGCGAAGTGATTCATCCATGAATGAATATCTTCATTTTGCTGTGTTAGTTCATCTTTCAGAACACGGATAGCTTCACTACATTCTCGTTCAGCATCCATCGTGCGCCATCGCTCGCCATTTATCTCATGTTTGCAAGCTTCTACCACCTCATCAAGCTGATGCTCTAATCGGCTAACTTGCAATTGCAGAAGCTCTTTTTGCACCAAGGCATTTTGCTCGCGCTCTTTAGCTTTTGCCAACATGTCCCTTAAGAGCTGCTTATCAGTCAACATGGTATCCCTTTGCTTGTTCTTCGCTTTCAGTTGAGTATTAGCTGTTCGGAGGCATTGGCTTTGTTTCCTCAGGTAATCCCTTTTGATTTTTCTCTTTTTTCCAATCTCCTTGATGGTTTGCTTGCTTTCTAAATTCTCCCTTTTCTGAAGGGCACATTCTTGTTGAGATATCAGCAAGTCTTTTTCTAGCTCCTTGTTTTTAGCAATTAGTTCTTTTATTTTGGCTCTCATTGCTTCCTCTTCAAGGGTAGGAGGGGTAACATGTGTGCTTGTTGGGAGATAGGAGGGATTCCTGAATGGCAGCTTGACAATGGAAACTCTGTTTAGGACCCATTGGTAGTACTCTTCCTTCATAGCATGGCTTCGAGTTCCCAGTTCTTTCCCTTATCTGTGGACTTTCTTCCATGCATTTGCTACATCCCGAATGACAGAGGTACAATCTCCTTCCAAGTAGTAAACGATGAAAGAAGTAAGAGATTCTTCATCGGGTGACCTAAGTAAGGGATAGGCTAGCTGACGTTTGGCTATAACAGGGTTGTAATTAATGCATCCCTGAGTACCCATGAGAGGAACGTTCGGGTAGTTTCCACAATGGTGAATTATGGTGTCAATCTTCAGCCATTGTGGATACCACCTTACTTTATCAGTCGTGAGCCCTACCAGGTGATTGGCCCATTCATGCTCATTCTTTACTACTAACTGACATAACTTCAGATCTGAGACCGGACACTCAACTTTGTTGACTTGGTCGAAGACATGCGACGTAAGCCACACATATAGAGCAGGTAAACAGCAAATGATTCTCTTCCCACCTTGTGTATAGCAGAAGTCCATGGTGCAATACATATTTGCCAAGATAGCAGTGACAGGATTTTCAGACTTGAACTTACGGGCAAGGAAAACGCCAATAGCGTCATAGTCCATGTAATTATCAATATTAAGGAACAAGATAACACCATAAATGGTGAGAGCCAAGGTATCCATGAAGGTTTCCCAATCTCCTTTCTCAGCCAACAGGTGCATGTGCTTCTCAAAATATTCCCGATCAAACCCCAGGATCTGATTTCTATTCAGTTGTGCACTTCTTAACACTTCTGGGTGAATTTTTAGGACATTGGCGATGGTAGCAATATTCGCTTGACGTCCAAGGTGACGATAAGGCATTTGTCCTTCTAATGGCATTCCCAAAATTTGTTCAAACTCCTCAACAGACGGAGCCAATTGAAAGTCTCAGAAGGTGAAACAACGGAGAGGTGGGTCATAGAACTGAATCAAAGCAGTAATTGCCTCGACTTGTACCTCCACTTCTAGCAACTTTAGGATCCTCCCATATTTCCTTGACAAAACCATTTTCTAATTCATGTCCAATTTCTTTCCTAAGGCTTGCAAACTGGTTGTATCGACTTTCCTAGCCTTAACATGCAGTAATTTTTTCAATTCGGGTATATTTTTACCACAACTATCTGATCTCATGTTAATTTCCATATTTCACTCAGAGGTACTGGCTAAGCTCTTGATAGCTTCCTGTAAGAACATAAAGAAAAGAAAAATCAGTCATTGGGAACTGACATGCTTTGCAAATTGATACTCCCCTAGTATCTTTCTTGAAAACAATTTTGTATTTAGGAAAGTTACGATTTGACAAAACATGCAATAAATCAAGGATCATGTGAGCTATGGATTTTCTGATCATTGTTAATAAAAAAATGATTTTCTATTTTTCTATACTCCCCTTTTTTTGTTTTTTTTTTGGCTTTTTTCTTTGATGATTCAGAAAAATTCATAACTCAAGACCCTAAGACTTAAGCAAATATAAAAGGGAAGGACCACTTGCCCATTAAAGGATCACCGGTTAAAAGTAGGTCATTTTTTGAAAAAGTAATCCACTAAACAAGCAAGTGGTCCTTTAATTTGGATCAAAAGAGAAAATGAGAATGAGAAAAGGTATAAGTAAAGTTTGCCCCTTTGTGCCTTAAGTCAGGTTTTTCTGGAGGTCTCTTAACGGTTCTAAGGTTGGTCTATCAGTGACATCTCGCATTAGGTGGCTTATTCTAAACTTTCTAAAGGTCACTAGAGCCAAGATCCTACTCATGATGTTGACCACAAATAGTAGGAAGTCTACTAGGTGTGGGCACCATGAATAAGTCGAACTCTAGCTGAGATTCTCACGTTAACCAGACAGGAAGTACATCCCAAATGGCTCCGTTTCCAACCTCCCCTAATCTTAAGTTTCATTTGGGCCCGGGTATAGGGTCCCACTCAAAAATGTATGCAAATTGTGAGTGTAGTGTGTGAAAGAGGCATTCAATACCTGTACCTTACTCATCCTGCACATAGAACAAACACAAACCAGCAAATAAAGTTGTCTACCCTAGGGTTCAATAATCACACAAATATTTACAGAACATAAATGATAGAATACAAATAAAACAGAAACCAAAGAAAAATAAAATAAAGGAAGAAATCAAATAATTAATATGCTAATTAAAACATGTGCTATCAAATTGACTGGCTTGACTCTCTAAGTCCCCAGTGGAGTCGCCATCTGTCGCGACCGGGATCGCGTCGGCACGGCCGACCCTCAAAAATGATTTTTGTTTGGTTCGAAAAGAAAAACAGGGAGTCGCCACCAATATTTTTTAGGATAAAATACCGGGAAAACCTTTTATTAAAGCATTGGTCAAAAAAATGAGATTCCAGATTCGGGAGTCTGATTACAGGTGAGGAAGGTATTAGCACCTCACAACTGTCCGTTATAAAAAAACGGTTACCTCAATATGATAACGCACGTATTATAATTAACTCAGAAATTATTTTAACTTCTTCATAAAAACATACAAAACGATAAAATATACAAAAATAAACAATTAAAAAAAACATGAAATTTTTTACATGAGATTAACAGGATGTCTCATCCAAATTAAACTCGATCCATCTTTTTTAAGAAAAAAAATAAAAAATGAGATTAACAGGACGTCTCGTCCAAATTAAACTCGCTCCACCATTTTTTAAGAAAAAAAATGAGATTAACAGGACGTCTCGTCCAAATTAAACTCGCTCCACCATTTTTTAAAAAATATAATAAAAATTACAATAATAATAATGACAATAATAATAATAATTACAACTTTTATGCTAGTCCAAATAGAAGGTGTGAAACACTCATTTCTATTAATATTTATCAATTAACAGAAATTAATTAATAATTGAAAAGGAAACATAGTCACCAAATAGCAATTAATTTAACAGAAAATAAACAAATACAAATATTAAAAAATGAGGAGTAGAATGGGACC
This sequence comes from Clitoria ternatea, assembly GCA_037962975.1. Classification (NCBI taxonomy): domain Eukaryota; kingdom Viridiplantae; phylum Streptophyta; class Magnoliopsida; order Fabales; family Fabaceae; genus Clitoria; species Clitoria ternatea. Next base: position 127,444,624 of record CM075673.1, read on the forward strand.
GGTGCAGTGAGGGAGCTGGTCGGTGTAACGAGAGAGAGGCTGGACGGTGTTGGATAAGGAGGCTGAACGGTGTGTTTAAAAAGGGACGGTGTTGGGTGAGGATTTGAGGGGGACGGTATTGAATGAGAGGAAATGGGACGGTGTTGGGATGAGGAGTGAGGACGGTTTGGAGTGAGGGTGAGGACGGATTGGAGTGAGGACAGTTTGGAGTGAGGAGTTGAGGACGGCTGAGTGAGAAGGAGCTGGGTGAGGTCGGTTTGGTGAGGGTGAGGACGGATTGGAGTGAGAGTGTGGACGGCTGGGTGAAAGGGAGCTGGGTGAGGTCGGTTTCAGTGAGGGTGAGGACGGTTTGGAGTGAATTGAGGGAGGATTGGAGTGAGGAGTTGAGGACGGCTGGGTGAGAGGGAGCTGGGTGAGGTCGGATTTGAGAGGGACAGTGTTTAAGGAGAAATGGCAATGTTGGGATAAGGAGCTGAGGGACAGTGCTGACTGTGAAGTAGAAAAGGAGAGAGGGGACAGTAAAAAAAAAAATGCTTCAGAGTTCTTTCTAAAATGAAGGCCTTTTTTCTTTTTCCTCTAAAATGAACGCTTCCAGGATCCCTTTCTCCTCCTTCGTTTGTAGTATTTATAGAACATTTGAGGAGCATGTTGATTGCCTGAACAGACCCGAGACAGCCTGGCTACCAATTGGTGAGGATTTTTTATTATTTCCTCATTGTCTTATTACCAGCCGCCCCTTGAAATTAGCAAATCAACTTAGACAGTGTGGTGGAAACAGCCTGGATCTTTGACAATCAGGGAGAATGGAGGCTGGCGGAGATTCTTTATCATTTTCTTCCTGTCATGTTATGAGCCCCCCCCTTAATTCAAGGATCTACTTGGATAGTGGAAATCCATGTCAGCACACGTAATTGATGGAATCTGACTCGGATTTCACTTTCTCTACTGAATCCGAGTGGAAAAGGTGATTTTGTACACTAGACCGAGTGAAAGTTTTGGTCAGTGTGAGGCTGCTGTGAAACATTCAATCGGAACCGAGTGACAAGTGACTTGGAACTGACTGAAGAGGACTCGGAAATGGCTGACTAATGACTCGGTGTTTAGCGTGAAGACCCCTGATGCTAAATTTTCTCTTCACTTTGCTTGAGCGAGAGTTTCTTGCTTAAGCGAAAACACTCCAGTAGCTCCCTGTCCATCTTTCGCTCAAGCGAGAATTTATTTCGCTTAAGCGTTTGTTGAAGGAAACCACTTTATGATGATCGCGCTCAAGCGAAGAAGGGCTCGCTCAAGCGAGAAGTCTCCTTTAACTCGGATTTGCTCTGGAATTGAACCACTGTTTCACTCGGATATGCCATTCGAAGAAACCTTTGCTCGGATTTGCTTGATAGCCACTCAGTTGAGGATGACCCTTCCTTAACTCATTCGAATGATGCACTCGGAAGTCCGAGTTGATTTCCACTCAGAATTGACTTCAGTCGTCAATTAACTCACTCGGATATACCTTTCACTCAGAAATTTGGACTTGAACGACTCTGGAATCTGGCTGATAGAAGTTCTTTCATGTCCGAGCCTTGCTTTGCTCGGAAAAACAATTTTCTGCCCCAACTCACTCGGATGTCTTCCTTGGGGACATCACACTCGGGCTCAGTGTGAAACTGTGAGTCTGCCCGATTGTGATTCATTTAGTGGCTTCTTCTGCTCGGAATCCATTCACTCGGAACAGCTTTTTGCCCAGAAAAGCACTTGTTCCCTAGTCAGACTTGTTTCAGTCAGCATCCTTTCACTCGGAATTAGCTTTGGGCAGCTTTTATTGGTCAGTCCCTTTTTCACTCGGAATGGTTGCATTTGGACAGCTTCCACTCGGATTCACCTCTAACAGGGACATATTTCTTTTCAGCATTGAACTTCCAACAAGGTCAGCCATTTACCACTCGGAATGTTTAAGACAAGGAACTTTCCACTCGGATTCTCCTCCAACAGTGAAGTATTCCACTCGGATTTGCTCTATTCTGAGTAATTCCACTCGGATTTTCCTCCAACAGTGAAGTATTACACTCGGCAACGCTCCATTCTGAGTCAATCCACTCGGATTTGATCATTTCTGAGTCTTTCTACTCGGATTTTATCATTCTGAGTCGGATTTGTTTTCAATCAGAAAGGTTCCAGTCGACAACCAACCCTTCAGATGCATTCAGAAATTGGAATCTTCATTTAAAAAATTTCTTGACAGTTGAGGCCCACTTGGAAACTCTCTATTTAGAGACACAGCACTCTGCTACGTCTCACTCGGGTTGTCCCTTACTCGGAAATGATCATTCCGAGTCATCTTACTCGGAAATGATCATTTCCGAGTCAGTTTTTTTTTTAAAATTAACTTTTTTTCTTCTTTTTTTTTAAACACTCATTTTTTGATTAATAATTTTTAATTATTTTTATTTTTATTTATTTTTATTATTTTTTATTATTTTTTATTTTTTATTTTTTATTTTTTTTGAATTGAATGCTTTTTACTTGCGGATCGACCGGACTGAAATAGGTGTTCACAACTCGGATCTGGATTAATTTTGCCGAGTGGAAACCGAAAGAGTGATGGGTCGGTTTTGGAAGGATTCTGTCGAAGGAAAACCCGAGTGCTGGAAACTTTGCTGAGCGAGTGAGTATGTGCTCGGCTCTGGGAGTTATTTGCTTAGGCGAGGAGGTTTTGCCCAAGTTAGTTATGGGTTGCATTGAGGCTGGCCGAATTCCGCTCGAGCGAATGGCCTCAGTTGTGATGCTCGCCCAAGCGAGTTGGTATGGAAATCAGTTCTGGACGATTTTCGCCCATGCTCGCTGGCTCCGCCCAAGCAAAGCTTGTGTGTCTCGCTCAAGCGAGTCGGTATCTGCTTGAGCAAAGCTTCCCCTGTTAATTCTTGTCTCTTTTCGCTCTGCTCCCTGCTGTCTCGCTCAAGTGCATTGTATGGCACTCGCTCAAGTGAGTGGGGATTTCGCTTGAGCGAGGGGGACCCCTGTTTATGATCGTATTGTTTTCTCTTTTCTTTTCATTGAACCCCGATTCCACATTACTTCATGAATACTTTAGTTATAAAATCTGTTTTATTAATTTTTATAATGGTCGACCTCTTTAATTTTAATCACACAGCATTAACTTATTCTATATTCTTCCGCTGTTTTTAATTGGAGCATTTATTCCTGGTTGCCCCTCTTGACTTACCTTCTCATATCTTCACATATGAGACAGGTCTCTGATAGGTCCGGGGAAATGAATAAATAAATAAATAAGCAGTCTTATCACTTACAACTATCATGAATTTATCACACTAAAATTGCGAAAAATTTACCCCTATTTTTGGGGTGTTCCAACCTGGTATCAGAGCATTATTAACTCTGCATTACTGTGATTAGCTGTTGTTATTACCAGAACATGATATGTGATTGAGGAATGATTGTCCTTGTTGTTAGTTAAGTATGAATTGATTATGGACTGAAAGTGATTGTTATATGTCCGGCCAAGCTTTCTTCACACTATCCTCCCTCAATGATGAATCCTATGTATTGTGGATGCATACTACATTATGATATGATGATACTTTTGTGTGAGCTTAAATATAGATTGGTTGATACTGGACTCCATGATGGAGGGCCATAACTGAACTTTTATGATAAAGTACTATAGTGTGAGATTATAGAAGAACTTTATGAATGAGTTACTAATTTTAGATGAATATTATGTTATGATTTTAGATATCGAGATGGCCCGTCGTCGTCAAGATAATGATGACGCTATAGCTAGAGCTTTGAACCGTTTTGCGGATCTCCTTGAATCGCAAAACCGTGAAAGACAAGATGCGGAAAGACAACCTGCTCCTGTTGTTCAAGGTACTCAAGGCCTTGACATGTTTATGAAGCGGAAACCCTCTGAGTTTCATGGTGGATTTAGGCCTGAGCAAGCCTATGCTTGGATCCGAGATGTGGAGTATGCTATTTTTATGCTGAGAGATGAAGTAGAGACTTGGTGGAGACTCACCAAGAGTAGAATGAATGCTGCTGCTATTCCCTTAACTTGGGAAAATTTTAAATTTGAACTCATGAGGAAATATGTGCCTGAAAGTTATAAGAGCAAGAAGGAGCTCGAGTTCATGGAACTCAGGCAAGGCACGATGACGATGGAAGAGTATGCTTCCAAATTTGAAGAACTTTGCGAATTCTACCCTCCTTATCAACAAGAGGGAACTGAAGCCTCAAAATGTGTGAAATTCAAGAACGGTCTATGCCCTGATATTCAAAGGGCCATTTGCCATCAGGAAATCTGAAGTTTCACGGTACTTGTGAATAAGTGCCGCATTTATGAAGAACATGCTCCCCCTCAACATTCCAAATTCGACTCTAAGTTGAAGGGTCAATCTTCTAGTAGGCAAGGAAATTCAGAAGAGGACACTTTTTGAGGGGTGCTCATTCTAATGCCCAAGCTAGAGGTGGTGGATATGGTAACACTTTTGGCCGGGGCAATGCAAATGCCAATGGGCCGAGATGCTATAGGTGTGGAGGACCTCATCATATTCGTGAGTGTGCACAACGGGATGACGTGGTGTGTTTTAATTGTGACCAAGTAGGACATATTTGCCCCGCCTGTCCTTTGCTTACGAGGCGGGCTCATATGCAAGCTAATACCCCTAACCGTGCTAATACACCCGCTCTTGCGAACTGCAGAGGCCACAATGGTGGTCGAGGTCGTGGTAATGGAAATAATGGTGGTCGACATGGTGGCCGAGATGGCTATAATGGTGGAAGGCATGGCAATAGTCGAGGAAATGGCAATGGTGCTCGTGGTGGAAACAAGGATGGTGGAAATCTTCAACCCAATGCCGGAAGAGTATTTACTGTGAGCGGTGAGGAAGCAGCACAAGCAGATAATCTGGTTGGAAGTAAGTGTGAAATTCTTGGACACTCAGTTCATGTCATTTATGATTCAGGTGTGACCCACTCTTTTATATCCGAGGATTGTGTTCGGCGATTGAGATTGTCGGTATGTTTGATGAAAACTGCCCTTGTGGTTACCACCCCAACCGGTACTTATCTCAGATTGGTTAACCGGTGTGATAATGTTGATATGCTCCTAGATGGGAGAAGATTTGTTGTGTCTTTTATTTGCTTACCTATGAAGGGATTGGAGATCATACATGGTATGGATTGGCTCTCCGCCAACAAAATTATGGTTGATTATCAACAACGGACCATTATTTTCCCTTCTTCTAATAGGGGACAGTTTGATGTGCAAGGTATAGCTCAACTTCGCGTATTACTATCTCTTGCCGATGGGACGAGTGGTCCCGATCCCATTGATATCCCTGTGGTGTCTGAATTTTTGGATGTGTTTCCCGAAGAGATACCTGGCTTACCACCTCCACAGGAGGTTGAGTTTGCTATTGACCTTGTACCTGGTGCCGAAGCAGTGTCTATTGCTCCTTATAGGATGTCTCCTATGGAGTTAGTTGAATTAAAGAAGCAAGTTGAGGAGCTGCTTGAGAAGGAGTTTGTTTGACCCAGTGTGTCACCCTGGGGAGCTCCTGTTTTGTTGGTTAAGAAGAAGGATGGAACCATGCGGTTGTGTGTAGACTACCGCCAATTGAACAAGTTAACGATAAAGAATAGATATCCTTTACCTCATATTGATGACCTGCTGGATCAATTGAGAGGTGCGGTGGTGTTCTCAAAAATTGATTTACGTTCCGGTTATCATCAAATTCGGGTGAGAACTGAAGATATTCCGAAGACTGTGTTTAGGACGCGATATGGCCATTACGAGTATGTTGTGATCCCATTTGGAGTGACTAATGCTCCAGCGGTGTTCATGAGCTACATGAACCACATTTTTCGTGAATACCTGGATCGTTTTATTGTGGTGTTCATCGGTGACATCCTAGTATATTCCAAGAGCCGTGAGGAACACGAAGAACATTTGAAAGTGGTGCTGAGCATTCTTAGAGAGAACCAGTTGTATGCCAAGCTCTCTAAATGCGATTTCTAGTTGACGAACGTCTAGTTTCTCAGACATGTAATATCCGAAGATGGTATTTCGATGGATCCTTCTAAGGTTGAAGCCGTTATGGCATGGCCTAGACCTACGTCGATTACAGAAATCAGAAGTTTCCTTGGACTTGCCGGTTATTATCGGAGGTTCATCGAAGGATTTTCTCGTCTTGCTAGACCTTTGACGAACTTGACAAGGAAGAACCAACCTTTTGTATGGACGGTTGAATGTGAGAGATGCTTCGAAGAGTTAAAAATGAGGCTGACTTTTGCGCCTATCTTGGCATTGCCTGATTTACAAGAAGAGTTTGTAGTGTATTGTGATGCTTCTAAGCACGGACTTGGATGTGTGCTAATGCAGAAGGAACGTGTTATAGCCTATGCTTCACGTCAGCTGAGACCCCATGAAGTTAACTACCCGACTCACAATTTGGAGTTGGCGACGGTTGTGTTTGCCTTGAAGATTTGGCGTCACTACCTGTATGGTTCGAGATTTGTGGTTTTTAGTGACCACAAAAGTTTGAAATATCTCTTTGATCAAAAGGAATTAAATATCTGTCAGAGGAGATGGATGGAGTTCCTGAAAGACTATGATTTTAAGTTGATGTACCATCCGGGAAAAGCCAATGTTGTTGTCGATGCTCTTAGTCGGAAATCCGTGCATGTGTCGGCCATGATGGTCAAAGAATTTGAATTGATTGAGGAATTTCAGAATTTGAATGTTGGAACCGAGGTTCAATCCTCCAAGAAGCTATGTTTTGCTACCTTGAAGATATGTAATGAGTTTTTGGAGCTTGTAAAAGAGAAACAAAGAGATGATGATTATTTACAAGAGATGAGAAGATCTCAGGATAATGGAAAGAATTTATTTCTTATGGAAGGCGTTGATGGTTTATGGCGAGTAAAAAGTCGTGTGTATGTACCTTCATTTGGAGATTGGAGACACACGGTGCTTGAGGAAGCACATAAAAGCATTTTTAGCATTCATCCTGGTGCAACCAAGATATATCAAGATGTAAAGAAGAATTTTTGGTGGCCCGGGATGAAGCGTGATGTTGCCAACTTTGTGGCTTCGTGCCTTGCTTGTCAGAAGACGAAGGTGGAACATCAGAGACCTTCGGGTACTTTGAGGCCACTTGATATCCCCGTTTGGAAGTGGGATGCGATTGCCATGGATTTTGTGTCCGAATTGCCGAAAATGAGGTCCAGATATGACGGAATCTAGGTGATTGTGGATCGTTTGACGAAGAGTGCGCATTTTCTGCCGATCACTATGAAGAGTTCCTTGCAGGAATTGGCACAGTTGTACATTCAGGAGATTGTGAGATTACATGGTGTGCCATCAAGCATTGTTTCGGATCGTGACCCCCGATTCACTTCCCGATTCTGGGGAAGCTTATATGAGGCGATGGGTTCAAAAATGAAGCTAAGTTCGCCGTACCATCCTCAGACTGATGGGCAGTCTGAGAGGACTATTCAAAGTCTTGAGGACTTACTGCGTGCTTGTGTTTTGGAGCACGGCAGTTCGTGGGAGAAATATTTGCCTCTGATCGAATTCACCTACAACAACAGTTTCCATTCTAGTATTGGTATGGCACCATACGAGGTATTATATGGAAGAAGGTGTCGAACCCCTTTATGCTGGCTTGAAGTTGGTGAGAACTTAGTCTTAGGGCCTGAGATTGTTGAGGAAACTACCGAATAGATCAAGATGATCCGGGAGAAGATGAAAATTGCTCAAGACCGGCAGAAGAGCTACTATGATAAAAGGAGGAAGCCACTTGAGTTTCAAGTCGGCGATCATGTGTTCTTGCGATTCTCGCGTGATAAAGGTATTGGAAGAGCTTTGAAAAGCAGAAAACTAAGCCCTAAATTCATTGGACCCTATGAGATCTTGGAGCGGATTGGAGATGTCGCTTATCAGATTGCGCTCCCTCCACAGCTTGCGAATCTACATAATGTGTTTCACATGTCACAGTTAAAGAAGTATATTCAGGATCCCTTGCACGTGATCTCTCTTGATGATGTTGATGTACGGGATAACTTGTCTGTTTCTCCTGTTTCGGTTCGTATTGTGGAGTATTCCGTGAAGAGACTACGGAATAAGATGGTACCATTGGTGAAAGTAGCGTGGAAGCATGGAAACGTTGAGACACTCACCTGGGAATGCGAGGACGATATTCGTAAGCGGTATCCTCACGTATTCGAATCCGGTATGCTAAATTTCGAGGACGAAATTCCTTTTAGGAGGGGTGGATTCTAACACCCCAAATTTTTTTAAAATAGAAAGTTAAATTAAGAAAATAAATATTGAATAATTAAATGTGGACTAACTAATGTTTCAAGATACTAGAATAATTCAATTAAGATTCTCTGACACTGTTAGTGAATTAGTGTGACCGGATAAGTTGAAAACTGACCCGGATAAAATATGGGTGTCGGACCAAGTATCTCTGATTGAGATGCCGTTGGTCAGGGCTGTAGATAAAATTGTTGGAAATCCAAATATGTATTCGGAATAATTTTTAGAATATGTATCGAGCCCGAACTGAGAGCCTGTTTAATGGAAAAACGGAAGAGTTAAATAATGGGAATGAAAAATAAAACAAAAACCTCACTCTTCTCTCTCATTTTTTTACCGTAACTCTCTTCTTCTCCACGCCAACATACTTCCTCTTCCTTTCTTCTTCTTCTTCTCCTTCTTCTTCCCTTTCCAAAAACTAAGCAAGTGGTTTGCCTATTCTTCTCTCCCATTTTCGCTTTCTCCAAGTTGAGGGAGGACATTGTGGCTTGAAGCTTCTCCCTTTCTTCTTCTTATTTTCGTCAACCTCATCTTCCCTTTGAATCCCATTTTCATTTTGGAGCAAGGTAAGCTCTTTACCACTACTTTTACGTTTGAAACCTAGAGAATAGAGGATGGTAACTTGGAAGAGTATTAAATGTTGTGGGTAGACAAAAAGAAGCATTAAATGCATGAACCCTAAGGTGTGGGTGAAATAAATAAGGATATTTATGAGTAATAAATGAAGTATGTGAAGAAGGGGTTGAAGAATGATGAGCATTTATGATGAATGGTGGGTTTAGTGGAAACCCTAACTTATGGAATTTGGGGGAAATGTGGAATATTGAAGGGTTAACATTTATTGATGGGGGAAGTGTAATAAATGAAGAGGCATTAACATTTAATAAGGATTAGAGATGGTGGTTGGAGAATATGAATAAAACCCATTTGAGAAGAAGTTAATGTAAAGTGTGGTAAGTGGGATAACCTAACAAGTTAGGTTGTAGCCTTGATAATAATGAATGGTGAATTAAGGGAAGGAATTCCCGAAGCCTAAGTAAGCAAATGAATAAACTTATGATAGTTTCCACATGACGAGAATCATGTGTACATAGAAATGTATATCTATATTTAGATGACTTTTGAATAAATAATTGATAAGGTCCTATAATGATTGGTGTAGGACTTGATAACTCTGGTGAAGCGGGAACGTCAAACCCGGAAGTGTACTTCTCTTAAGGTAGGAGAGGGGTGTATTTTCTAAATGTATGAGAATTGTGATGATAATGTATGTATTAATGCAATATGGCATGTTGTCTTGATTAGATGTGTTATTATGTGTCTGAAATGAGAATTATGTATGGTATTTTGAAATGAGTGTTTATATGTTGAGGCCTAAATGAGGCTATGAATGGCATGTTATGTGATGATGTGTTATTGATTCATAAATGATATGATGAATATATCACCTTGCGGGGTGCCAAGAAGGGTAAATCCCGAAGTGATGATGATATTGTAAATTGATGAATATATCACCTTGCGGGGTGCCACGAAGGGTAAATCCCAGAGTGATGATGATGTTGTAAATTGATGAATATATCACCTTGCGAGGTGCCACGAAGGGTAAATCCCGGAGTGATGATGATGTTGTAAATTGATGAATATATCACCTTGCAGGGTGCCACGAAGGGTATATCCCGGAGTGATGATGTTAATTTATGTGACTGTAATCGCTACTGAATTGAAATTGGATCTGTGCATATGCAATATGAACACTAGCATATGTATTAACCATAAAAGCATGGCATAAAGTGATACTCGGTTTGTGAGGTTATGAGAGGAGTAGGTGGAACCCTTTGTTTTGAGATACTAAACTTGGCTGTGATATTGGTTATTGTGAATTTGGGAAACTTGATGGGTATATGTATTTAGATGAGTATTGATGGGTGATTAATTTAGCGTTGAATGTACTTTCCTTGAGGAGGGAATAATTGTATTGCATTTATTCATATGTTGTTTTATTTATTGGATTTTCATCATTGAGAAAGTATACTCATTCTCCCTGTGGTATATATTTTTAGCTCCTGTGTTGTAGGACTTGCTTTGGAGCTATTTTGAAGAGGAGAAGTGTGAAGGAAGTCCCTTTTTGGTAAAGAATGCCTTGGCCGGCAACACGTGATTTTGTAGTTGTGTGAATAGTTATAATGTGTTGATATTTTGTCTATGTTGATTAGACTTGAATTGTCAAGATAATTGTATGGGTGATAAACGTTTACATATAGGTAATGGGAATTTCAAGGGTCATAAAGGAAAATCAGAGCTTTTGTGTAGCTTATTTTCGTTTCTGACCCTATGACTGTATGTAGAATGAACTTGGAATGAAATTTTCCCTATAGTCTGATGAATGAATGAAATACCGTATCTGAGTACCAGTTTTGTGGAGTGGAGTAAGTGATGGGATAATTTGGTAGGCCCACAATGAATTATAATGTGAATATACGAGTAGGCTCATTGGGAGAAAGTTTTAATTAGCTAGTAGGATGATAATGATATGATGAATTGAGTAGAATTGGTTTGAGTGAAGTTCTGATAGTATGTGTTGTTAAAATCCTACGTGCTGCTCGTTTTCTGATTATCTCGCTCGAGCGAGATGGGTTCTCGCTCAAGCGAGAGTCCCTTCTTATGTCAATCAGTTTCTGGGTAATTCTCGCTTAGGCGAGAGTGAATCTCGTCCAAGCGAGGTTGTCCCAGTATCAGTGTTTGCTTACTGGAGGAAATTCGCCCAGGCGAATGGGGCCTCACCCGAGCGAGGGCGAAGGGATTTGCCACTGGACATAATCCGCCCGAGCGAAGGCTCTTGAGGATGGTATTCGCCAAGCGAGGCGAGTGAATGGAGAATAAGTGAGATCCTGGACGAATCCTGTTCAAGTAGGAGTTTTGAAAATAATTTAAGATGTGGGGAATTTTTGAGTAAAATCCGAGTGAGCTATGTTCGAGTCAGGACCTTCTGAGTGAGGAAGTGGATGTCATTCCGAGTAAAAAGGTCTCCAAGTGTGATATTCTGGGCAGTGGAGTCCCGAGTGGGGAATCTCCGAGTCCAGTGTAACCTGTTCCGAGTGGAGAGCCTCCGAATGTGAAATTCTGAGTGGGATGGCTCTGATTTGAGGATACTCAGTGTGAGTTTGCCCAGAAGTGCTCTGGAATAACTCCGTTTGAGTGAAAAAGAAAGAAAGTCGGTTTTGAAATAAATTGCCGAGTGAGGATCGATCAGGAGTTGAGTCGGTGTTGGGATGAATTTGCCGAGTGAATGGCCGATCAGGTGTTGAGTCGGTGTTGGAATGAGATGCCGAGTGAATGACCGATCAGGTGATGAGTCGGTTTTGGAGTAATTTACCGAGTGACAGACCGAGTGAGTGTGAAGTCGGTCCTAGAATGACTTAGCTGAGTGAAAAGTGGGTCGGTATAGATTATTATGCCAAGTGGAAGACCGAGTGTGAGATGACTCGGATCTGGATTAATTTTGCCGAGTGGAAACCGAAAGAGTGATGGGTCGGTTTTGGAAGGATTCTGCCGAAGGAAAACCCGAGTGCTGGAAACTTTGCTGAGCGAGTGAGTATGTGCTCGGCTCTGGGAGTTATTTTCTTAGGCGAGGAGGTTTTGCCCAAGTTAGTTATGGGTTGTACTGAGGCTGGCCGAATTCCGCTCGAGCGAATGGCCTCAGTTGTGATGCTCGCCCAAGCGAGTTGGTATGGAATTCGGTTCTGGACGATTTTTGCCCATGCTCGCTGGCTCCGCCCAAGCGAAGCTTGTGTGTCTCGCTCAAGCGAGTTGGTATCCGCTTGAGCGAAGCTTCCCCTGTTAATTCCTGTCTCTTTTCGCTCTGCTCCCTGCTGTCTCGCTCAAGTGCATTGTATGGCACTCGCTCAAGCGAGTGGGGATTTCGCTTGAGCGAGGGGGACCCCTGTCTTCCCAAATGTTATGATCGTATTGTTTTCTCTTTTCTTTTCATTGAACCCCGATTCCACATTACTTCATGAATACTTTAGTTATAAAATCTGTTTTATTAATTTTTATAATGGTCGACCTCTTTAATTTTAATCACACAGCATTAACTTATTCTATATTCTTCTGCTGTTTTTAATTGGAGCATTTATTCCTGGTTGCCCCTCTTGACTTACCTTCTCATATCTTCACATATGAGACAGGTCTCTGATAGGTCCGGGGAAAAGAATAAATAAATAAATAAGCAGTCTTATCACTTGCAACTATCATGAATTTATCACACTAAAATTACGAAAAATTTACCCCTATTTTTGGGGTGTTCCATAAATACCCAACTTGCTAGAAATAAGGTTGTATAGAAAGAAATTTTTTTATCTTTTATTATATTTATCTTTATCTATCTTTATCTTTAATTTAAATACTAACAAAATAAATTATTCTTTATCCATAAAATTCCTATATAAAAACTCAGGGGTTGAAGGTTTCATATTAATATATATTTAGATTGCTTGATGTATATCCTTTAAGAGGTTGTTTGGGCACTCCATTGAGTTGAAATCAACGGAGGTGAGGTGAAGCAAATATTTGATCCTACAGTAAAACAGAGTTTTGACTCTCTCGAACGACGTGAAAGATTAATATCAACCTTTAAATTTTTCCATTTCACCAACTCCATTTCCTAACTACAAACCAAACATCCCTTAAAACTATGTTGCTCTAGGATCGTATTCACGGGTCCAACAATTTGCAAGTTAACATCACCCATCTTAAAATCCCATACTATATCTTCATATCTTTGAACTTTCCTGGGAATGTTACTTAAAATACTTCCTTATCCATGTTTGCTATGAGATAAAAAAAATATTCTCGGGAATGTGAGATTCCCAGGAAACTTATTTATGAGGGAATTAAAAACTTCACTTTCCCATTTCAACAGGTGGGTATCCTATGTATTCCCGGGAATAAAAAATTTTAGGACAAAAATACCCCCATTTTCTTCCCAAATCCTCATAAAACAAAAAAATTCTCAGGTAAGTTTTTTTAATACCAAACATAGGAATGAGAGAAACTAAAAAAATTCTCGGGTAAGTTTTTTTAATACCAAACATGAGAAATAAGTTACCCAAGAAACGCATTCCCAGAAAACACATTCCTAAAAATCTTAGTTAAAAATATCATTCATACCAAACACCACCTTAGTAAGAAATCAGCAATAAAAAATAGTAAAGAATCCATACACGTGTTATTCTCCAATTTACAGCTAGGAGCTAAAAAAGACCCTACAAATAGTTGACCGTTTGAAAGAAGGAAACACTTTGAACTCTTTGCGTCTTTATCATGTTAGCATGCAAAATGCTTCCAAACTCAAACCATAAATAAAGAGAAAACTTTCATGCAAGTCCATGCGTGCAAACACAGCACCTTTTTATCTCTCTTTCTGTGTATATATAATATATTCGACTTCGATTCTCTGCAATCCACCGTTGCTTAATATTCTCCCCTTCTTCAAGAACCTATCTATCTATCTATCTTTCTGCAAATGTCTACTTTCTCTTCATTGCTTTCCAAGCCAAGAATCTCTCCCTGTGCCACTTCTTCATAGATTCCTCTCCCTCTTTTTCAACCACTATTAGCCATCTCTAATCAAACTTCTTCATCTCTCTCTCTCTCTCTCTCTCTCTCTCTCTCTCTCTCTCTCTCTCTCTTTCATTTTCATTTTTCGGGGCTTCTTTTTGCATCTTCCACCTCTCACATAACCAGAAAATCTTTCTATACATAAGCTATGGCACCTCCCTCAGATATCAACCATCTTTCTCACCCTTGTATATACGGTATTCTCTCCCCTCTTTCTCTCTTTCTTCCTTCTGAAAAAAAAAGTAAAAGAAAAAAATTAGAGCTTCATGTGCCCAACACTTGCCACCAATACGTGGAAGACAAAACAGATTCTGTAAACTTCAGAATAATCACATGAAGCTAAATTTATGAACTTCATGTCCTTGTTTTTGGTATGGGTATGGATGGTTGTTCTCAAAGTTTCTCATTTTACTTTTAATATGCTTCCACAAGAGTTTGTGCTTTGTGTTAAATGTTTGTTTGATTTTCAGTTGAGTTGTTCCACTGAAGTTGATCAAAAACAAATTTTTGATCTCTATTGATCAAACGGAGTTGGAAAAGATTCTTGAACAGTGTATTAGATTAACACCAGTCATTAGATAGTATCCTTGACTCCGTTTAAGCAACTTATTACTAAACAGAAACTAAAAAATTGTAGCTTGTAACCGAGTTGATAAGTCAAATTCGATTTGTACTATGATTTAGTTGTTCAAAATTATAATTGTACCTTTTTGGTTCTGTTGTTGCACCTTTGGTGGGAAGCAGGGGACTTTGTTTCTTCATACTCAGAGAGAAAGTCTGGTTTCATGAAATGGGTTGGCAAGATTTTCAAAATCGGTTCCAGTAAAGGAAGGGGTGGTGGTCGCCATCTGAAGCAGCCTGTTGAGGAAAACATGGTTTGGCCAGCTCCAGCTAGATCCTTGGTAAACTGAACCGCTTACGTTCTGTTTTTGTTCCACTGATAATGCTGTTCTATTCGTTCAAGGATATCAAATATTGTTACTCGTTTTACTTGCCACTCATTAGTATGGTTATTATTATTGCTTTGTTCAAAATAAAACCAGGGAAGGGGTTTGTTCACCCCAATATGCCACTTGTTGAATCCATGACAATATTATCGAATTAGGGTACTTTAATTATGTTGTTAAGAATTTGAATTACTGTGTAAAAAAGACTTTTCGGGGAAGAAAAGTCCACTTCAATAACCGTGCACCCTCTGAAGTTAAAAATAAACAAGTAACATGGCTTTTTGATGTTAGAAATTGAAAGAGAAAAACATAAAAAATAAATGAAGTAGTTGGTCCTTCATAAATAACAGTGTATACTACTATAATTATTTTGTGTGTTACTCTTTCTAAAAGGACAATGTCATGTTCTTGTAACATGAGAGAATCCCAGTCCGATTTTATTTGTCATCAAATATAACGGAATTGATTAAATCTCTAGTGTAGAACCTGAAATTATTCCTTGACTTTGTAAATTTTTTATTTTAATTCCAAACCTTTTAAAGTGATATTCATTCTTGTTCTTTTTTTTATGTAAAAGGAGAATGAGGAAATGAAGTGAAAAACAACTAAAAAGAATAACTTTTGCAAAGCCACGAATTAAAGTGAAAATTTTGTAAAATCAGACTTAACGCTTCCAGTCGTGAACACTAGAAAGTTTTAATCATATTTCTTGTTTGGTTGATTAGAATAATATCTTTTAGTTCTCATCGAGTAAAGTGAGTCCATCACTTTATGTTATAGCTTAAAGCACGTAGTGAATTTTACATGCATCTTTTCCTTGCAATTTGGTTAGGCAATGTCAAGTATATCAGTGTGGACTAGAACATAGGCTGTTCTGCATCATGAAGTGATGTGTATTGACAGCATTTCTTTTACTAATTTTCTAAAGCATGTTTCCTATGATCTTGCAGTTGCTTTTACAAATGTTTCTATTATTCACTCCTGCTACTGTTTGAAATTTCTTTCCTCCTCATAGTATTCATGGCTGTTCAAATGACTTCCTTAATGTGAAAAAATCAAGCCCACTTAGAGTGTCTAAGATGAGGCAGTAAAAAAGTTCATAACTGTGACTGGAGAACAATAGGTATGGAATAATATTCTTAATGTCATCAGGATGACCGTGCTAGATCTCAAAAGGAGGAAGATGATTTGGACCATGCAATAGCAGTTTCTTTAAGCGAAGATTTAAAAAGACCAACTGGTATGCACCATATTTTTCTAAAATGAACTTTCTTGTATTTATCATGATCTTGATATTCAAAGATTAAAGTTTTGTTTCCATTTGATCATCAAGGATATAGATGGCGCACTGGAACAGATCCGGATTATGCAAAGGCTCTTCAGGATCGCATGTTATCTGCACATCCTCCATATGCCCCTGGCCCTTTTTATCCCCGGGGATACGGGTAAAATCTTTGCTCTGCTCAAGATTCTATCTCATATACATGTAGAACAAACATCACGCGGTGTTAGTTTTTAGAAAACTTTTTCTCTTCTTATTTCCTGTTTTTCAGTTTGTAATTTAATTACATACTCATGCTATTTTTTGTTTTCAAAATTTTATACATTAAACATTGAAAACTACATTTTTCTTTTGTTTCTTGTTTTTTTTTCAGTACAAATTTTTAAAAACAAAATATGATGACAATTTTATAATTAAAACTAAAAATAGAAAATGAAAGCAAGAGATGTTTTCACAATTTAAATGGCATCAGGTGTTCCCAATTTGATGAATAGCATCATAGTTGAAATTTGTTATTGGCTTCTAGTCAAAATCACATAAGATAAAGATTCTATCAAAATGTGTTGTATCATAATATTTGAACAAAATTAAAAGAAAAAAGTTTTGATTTCTATGTTGACTCTACAGTGTATTATGTAATTAACTTTGATTTCATTGTTGCTATGCTAATACATTATGATGGTCCTGCTCCATTATTTCTAATTTAAAACTGATAATGTGCAGTATGCCATCACATAGCAGAATATGTGGAGGGTGCAACCAAGAGATACTTTATGGCAATTGTTTAGAATTTAACGCTAGTCATTTTCATCCACGCTGCTTTACATGTCACTCTTGTGGTCACCCCATTACTGAGCGTGAGGTAGTTATATATAATCGATTTTACATTAAGTTCCAACACTCATTTACACAGCCACCTCATGCAATTCATTCACTCATAGACATATTTCACTTGTCTTCAATATTTTACCGCAAATTCATGTTGTTCACTCTTTCTAAGTTATGCCTGCAAAAGTCCTGAATTTAAAGGCTTCTCTTTTATCCATCTCTTACTGCCTTTTTTTCTGTTGATCCAAGTTTTCTTTGTCAGGGAAGTATCCATATCACAAGTCTTGTTTTAAGGAATTGACCCACCCTAAATGTGAAGTGTGTCATCAATATGTAAGATTAGTCCGGCACCGTCTTTGCTTATTTACACTGTTCTGCGTTTGTTATCTTTAGTTTCTTCATTGAATAAGGTCATCAAATTTCACTGAATCTCTGATACCTTATAAAGAACCATTGCACTGGTTAGTTTATTCTGACAGAACCAAATAGTATTATTAGTCATCTTATGACATTTGAAATAATTTTAAATTGCTGTCATCATTAGTATCTTCACATTCAATTTGTATGCGAACCAGTTAGAAGATTATGAAATTTCTGTTTTATTTGTCTTTAGATCAGAATTTTCTGTTGATTATTTAATTTATTTATCACAAGACTAGTCTATTAAAAAAGATCAAATCCTATGTATGTTGCAGTTGATTAAAAGTAGTATTAACACTTGTGGTATTTTATTTGGCTTTCAGATACCAATAAATGCAGCTGGTTTGATTGAGTATAGGTGTCACCCCTATTGGAACCAAAAGTATTGTCCATCTCATGAATATGATAATACAGCACGCTGCTGTAGTTGTGAAAGATTAGAGGTACTAATCTATTTGGTAATCCAGAATGTTTAATTATTAGTATTTTCTAAGAAGGGGAAATAATGTATTGCTATAGGTTTCTCCCATTTCTTATCTTTTCATTTTCTTTTTTGCATTATCTTTGAAGTCTCGGAATGAAAGATACTATATATTGGATGATGGAAGAATTTTGTGCTTTGAGTGCATGGAATCTGCTATAATAGATACTGGTGAATGTCAGCCTCTTTATCATGCTATCAGAGACTATTATGAAGGAATGAACATGAGAATAGATCAACAAGTCCCTATGCTTCTTGTTGGTAGAGAAGCACTCAATGAAGCTATTGTTGGGGAGAAGAATGTAATGAACCATCCACTCTTTGTTTTTCAGTCTTAAAAATTAATTCAGTACCTCTTACTCTATATTGGTTATTTTACCAGGGTTTCCATCACTTGCCAGAAACAAGGGGCTTATGCCTTTCAGAAGAGCAAACTGTCACAAGTGTATGTTATTTATTTATTTATTTTTATTGTTTTATCATAGTAGAATGTCAAAGCATCCGTGAACCAAGTTTTGAATTATTTATCAGTTAATTCAACTGACTTCTTTGTTTCAGGTATATAGATGGCCAAGAATTGGAGGCCATAGATTGATAGGGATGAGAAGTCAACCTCAAAAGCTAACTAGAAAATGTGAAGTTACAGCTATTCTTGTTCTCTATGGTCTTCCAAGGTAATTAGCCATTTCTAACTTGTGCCGAATAAAAAATTTAAAAATAATTTTTTTATTTAAAATTAATATTAATGTAGTCTCTGTGATTTCTAAGAAAATTCTAATATAATTTTTAATAAAATTTTTTTATTTTTTAATTTATTATACTGTGCAATCTTGCTCAGGCTAAAAATTGATAAATATAATCGCAATAGTCCCTCAAGGGGCAGAACTAATGACACAATGTTTGGTTGTGCATTCTGAAAGCATAAATGTGGATTCAGCCTAATGCTACTCAGAGTAGCTTCCATGTTTTGGATCTTTGTCCCAGATGTGATTTGTTTCCATTTTCTAAACATACATAGGCAATGCTACTTTATGCTTGTGATGATGTTCAAACTTTATATACATGTTGTGATATTCTTATGTAGGTTACTCACAGGTGCTATACTTGCCCATGAGTTGATGCATGCTTGGTTACGCCTTAAAGGTTATAATATATTCTGATCCTATCTTGATATTAAAATTCAACATCTCAGTGTAACATGATTTTTATCTTACTAATCTTGAACTAAGCAGGTTATCGCAACCTTAATCCTGAAGTAGAGGAAGGTATTTGTCAAGTTCTTTCTTACATGTGGCTTGATGCAGAGGTGATGTCAGGTTCTAGAACCATGCCATCAACATCATCATCAGCAACGTCCTCCTCCTCCTCCTCCTCCTCCTCTTACTCATCAAAGAAAGGTGCAAAATCTCATGTTGAAAAGAAATTGGGTGAATTTTTCATGAGCCAGATTGCCAATGATTCCTCCCCAGCTTATGGTGGTGGCTTTAGAGAAGCTAATAAAGCTGTGAATAAATATGGTTTACGTTGTACTTTGGAGCATATTCGTTTGACTGGTCACTTTCCACTGTAATAACATCAACACCTTCTAGTGTTTGATGATGTTGGATTGGTTCAAACTTTCCCTCCTGTTATTTCATGCCCCCAGGAGGAAATGTTGTGTTGTTCCTATACGAGGATGTCCATCCCCAAATTAAACAATACTATGCAATATGCATGCCTTGTTTTAATCTAAGATATGTTTTCTTTGTGATGCTTTTCGATATCAATAATGATAATAGTAGGAATGGTAGTAATGATTCAATCTAGCTAGAAGAAAAATAACATTATATTGCAACAATTTGCTACGGTCATTTACATTTCGATTTAAATTTCTAACTTCATTTTATGTTCTCTGTACTCAAAACAACAGCATTTTGCTATGTTCTGTTACCAATCAGTGGTACAAAGCTTCCATTAAGTTGAGAAATGGATTATAGAATGGGAAAATGTTGCACCTAACGTGTTGAAACTCCAATAACATGATGCTTAATGGTTTAGCTTTTATTGTTATTTTATTTAAAGGTTACATTATATGTTATACTACATATATAATTCAACTGAAAATATAGTGAGCTAAACCTTTGTAGCAATCATCATGCCTTTGTTTCCACCCCTTCACTATTACATTCATCAATTTCTATAGGTTTCCTTTGCACGGTCTTATAAGTGTACCTATTAGCCAAGAATAGAAAGACACACAAATTTAAAGCATTTATGACAGCCAACATCCAATAAAACCTGTCCAAACGACTTGAATTTACATCCTTCCCAATCCAACTGTTGCCACCCTTCCTAGTGACATGATCCACAATGGAAATTAGAAAGCTGCTTAAGAAGTTTCCCACTCCCATCACACTAAGATACAAACCCATTCCTATGCTTCTCATTGAGTCAGGAACTTGGTCATAGAAATACTCTTGCAAACCAACTAGAGCAAATGAATTTCCAAAGCTAAGGATCATGTATTGGGGTATCAACCAGCACACACTCATAGTCCCTTGTCTAGTTTCCCCCCCAACCATTCTTAATCGCTTTGCTTCCACTAAGGCAGCAACAACCATGAGCATGACTGTGAATGTCAAGCCAACGCCAATCCTTTGAAGTATACTGATGCCTCTTTCATTGCCTGTAACTTTCCTCAGAATTGGAACAATAATCATGTCATATACTGGGATAACTATTATGCTACTAATAGCAGAAATAGAGACCATGGAAGCTGGTGGGATTTTGAAGCTGTTATTTATCTTTAAGTTCATAGCAGCTGCTTGTTTAACAAAGAGAGTTGAGCCTTGTGCTACACATACTCCAACCATCGATGAAGTTAGCCATATAGGAATAACATTCAGAATAAGCTTTGTCTCTTCCACTCTTGTCACTGTTACTAATCTCCAAGGACTGTCTTTCGTCTCATCATGTTTCTCTTCAACTATTGCAGCCTTGTCAAGAAACCTATTCAACATTCATTCAATTGATGAAATATTAGGACAGATTTAACTCTATAGTTCATCATGGCAAAGTAGCAACCATTGAGGATTCTAACAATAAAAATGGTTAAGCTCTATCTGACCAAACAGATGTTTGATGAGTAAACTCTTAAGTTAATCTTAAAGATTATATGTGTCATGTACTTCAGTCCCTTAAATTAGTTCCTGAGTGATATTACAAAAGTGTTCCTTTTAGTCCTTCTATACTTTATTTTTTATTGCATGTTTTATACTGAGAAGACTAAATTAAAAATCATTTTGATAAAATCAAGGATTAAATTGAGACTTTAAAAATCTTAGGAACTAATGACTAATTTGAGGATTTACACTGTTTGATAGTACCTGAGCCTGGAAGTATGGCTTAGATGCCTTCCCTGGGACTTGTCTGACTCTGAGACTTCATACAATAGAGCAGGATCTGAAGGACAAGACAAATGCCTTTTCCTTATGGCTGCAACTAGAACTTGTAGCACTGGTGTGAAAGTTTTTCCTCCTGGACGCCTATACCTGTAAAAAGGCTTCCCAAGATAGAAAGCTATGATAGTGAGAGCCATAAAAGTGGTTAGGAAGAGACAAGCAACACTCCAACTGACAAAATCTTGAACATAAACAATCACTGTTGTCCCAAGCAGCATTGCACAGTATACTGTAAAGGTCCACCAATTGAAGAATGAACTCTTCTTCTTCCGTTCTTCAAGGTGATCTTCATCAAATTGGTCAGCTCCAAAGGTTTGCAAGCATGGCTTGTACCCTCCAGTAGCCACGGCAATACAGGAAAGGGCAAGGAAGAAAACAACTTCATGAACCTTCCTTTGCCGATGGCATATCTTAGTGTCGCATGGCTTTAGACTTGGGATGAACTGAGACATGGTCAATAGGCTTAATCCCTGGATTCACAACTAGAAATGAGTCTTATTTTCCATGGCAAAAGTACATGTGAGATCTTGCATTTGATGTATACAAAGAAATTGAAATTTGTTATCCAACCTTAGGTATGTCAATTTGATCAAAGACATGATCATGAAGTATAAATACACTTGTTGCTAAATGGAAACAAATCACATGCAAGACAAACGTGGAAACTACTCTTGAGTAGCCTTAAGTTGAATTTACCATAAGGTATCCGAGGGATGAAATTAGGACCATAGGAAATCTACCGGTGTAGGCATCACCAACAAATCCCCCAACCAGAGGCATCAGGGTTGTTGCTCCTTTCCAGAAGTTTACATTCTTTGCTGCTGTTTTGAGGTCTTCATGGAGAACTTTTGTCAAATATGTGATAAGATTAGTGAATATTCCAAAGTGGCTTATCCTTTCGCTAAATGCAATTGCTGCTCCAAATTGAAAAAAAAAAATACCAAGTTAATTAGGCTCATATAGTGACAAACATTTATCAATAATAATATAAATCTTCCTAGACTTTCTACTTGTTATTTTTTCTTTTTAACATATCCATATTCATGCTTGAGCGGAATAGGAGAGCAGCAAAGTTCTTCAACCGAGTTTTACTGAGCTGCATTTTCAGGATAAGATTGTTATTTCTTGGGGGGTTTTATTTTTTTTTCCAATGAGAATTATTAGAAAATAACAGTTTTAACTAAATCCAAAAGTTAGCTCGAGTTAAAAATTGTTTCAAACCTTATAAGAATTATATTAAGGATGTATCATATGAGAAATGTTTATGTGAGAGTGAGAAGAGTAAATCTGGACCGTATGAGATTAATCATGTGAATTTTTTAAGAAGTCATCTGACTTTTTAAGTGATCATGTGACTTTTAAAACTTTTAATCTCAACCACTCATGTATGGTTATAAGGCCCGGATTTACCCATCTCACTCTCATATAAAAGTACTTTTCTCATAAGATACATCCCCTTAACAATATTCATAACTGATGTGAAATTTAATTTAACATCTTAACACACCTCTTCTGGACATCTAGTGCGTTAAGTTTGCAGGAAACATCTAAAAGTGACCCAGTCTTTAAGACAGAAGAGATTCTACTACCATATCGCAACTTACACTCATTGAATATAAGAGAGGACAAATGAGAAATGTTATTTCTGTATGAGAAGAAAAGACTAAATAAAGCTCACTGAAATTAAAAGATAAAGAGTCGAATGTGTGGGTGTGTATATATATATATACACGCACACTAGCCTAAAACACAATATAGTAAACAAACAGAACAATTAAACAACCAATTAGCATGTGTTAATTACTACAGCCAAACTGAATCTGTATCAATCCTTTGATGAGCTGTACTCTGCTATTAAGATTGAAGGTTAAAATGAACTACGAACCATTTAATGAAATATAACGACTTTTGTTTTTAAAAATGTAGCATAGCAGATGAAGATATATAATAGTAAAGTAAATAGAAATCTTACTAAGGACAAAAAGAGAAGCTTTCCATGCACCAGTGGCAGCACGGAGAGGAGCTCTGCCTTTATAATCCACAGATGCATCATGCACCCATTTCTCTTCTTCACTTCCTCCATTTCTACTTTGCTTTATCTTGTCAATTTCCTTCTCCATCTTTAAAAATCCAAAACACAGGTTAAAAGGGTGTCTTCACTTTTCTATGGTATGTTACATAGGCAAAGGAAAAGGGTGGGTAATATATATGGTTGATGTTAGTGGCATTTGAATTATATATGGTAAAGATAATTCCTACTTCTGTTGGTTCTGCATTTTTAACATGTTTGGATAGAACCGCTCAAAGTGCAAGATAGTGAGGTGTATTTTTCTGTTGTTAATCAAAATTTTCCCGAGAACACATGCGCTCACACCGTTGATTTCTCACTTCTTAAATATAATTTTAATTCCTATGTAACTATAGTTAATTTTTTATGCTATTATATAATATAAATAATTAGAAATCATCAGTAATAACTACGTTTTCATATTTAAAGTGATTTTTAATTAATTGTGATCAGTCTACAAACCTTTACACTTAGAATGCTTCGCAATTAAACACATTATTTATATGTTATACATTTCAAGAGTAACATTACCAAAACATTTAAGATTTTTTATTGTTGAATAGGATGATAATGTATAAGCAATATGTTTTCATCCTTTTACCGTTGTCAACAACTGATTTTTTAAATATATTATTAAAGGGATTGGGTTCTACCATGTGTATAAAATATATTTTAATACAAGAAATAAAACTCATTTTGATAATCTTTACTTCAATAAAAACATTATCAATTTTGATTTACTCTAATCCAAAATCAAGTTCAAGTCCTATAACAATGTTAAAATTCGGTCCCATAATAATTATACTTAATTCAATTGACTTGGTAGGTTTAAAACAGAGTATATACATATATTCAACAAAAATATTTATACCAATATAAGTATCATTTTAGATTTTCTTTATTAAAACACTTAGTTAGACTAGTATCTAAAGGTCTCCTTTATAAGACTAAAAAAATAAGTTTCTTAAATGAATAACTCATTAAATATTATGATTTGTGAGCGATATAAAACATCTTGGCGTAAATTATACACGAGTAGTAACCCTTGATTTCAGTGGCCGGTTATATATAAAAGCTGCAAGCAAGCATATGGCCTTGTAAATTGTAAAGAGTCGGTGAGGAATCAGCTGAAAAACTAAAGCAAGCAACGAGTGGTGCATTGCTTCACAGTTTTACTCTGCGACTTTTGCTCTTTGTTTAATCATAAAACTTAGTTTTTCAAGATGATAATGATATATAATAGTAAGATACTATGTTACAAATTTAAAAAATATATAGAGATGACATGAATATGGTTTAATGATACCTAGAGTGTTTGGAAAAGTTTTTTTTGAAAGAGATTATTTTTTCGATTTGTGTGAAAAATACTTTTTTAATATTTTAGTGTTTTTATGAAAAATAGATTATAATTTATTTCATTATTTTTAAAAGAAAATTATTATAATTACAATTTGAATTTTTTAGATTCTTTTTCTTATTTTATCATTTGCGTCTTTTCAATTTCATAATTCTTATAATTCTTATATCTATTTTGGTAACTTTAAACTCAAATGGTATTATTTTTAATAAATCTAAACAAAATAAATTAACTAAATAATATATTTTTCTTGACTGAATTTAAACAACAAAATAAATTCTAACATAATTAATTAGATTGAAATAAATACCTGTGAAAAAGATACTACTTACCTAATGCTAGAATGTGAGAATTATAAGATAAGTTTCACAGTGGTAAAAAATGGGCTGGAAGGAAGCCGAAGGTGAGTTACAACCAATGGGCTGGAAGGAACTGATTCCAAATTATTGGCACAATTAGGTAATTAAAATAACTATATGCAGGAGACTGCTCTAGTATTAGTACCCATAGTTTTCTAGGATCACTTAATCAAAAGATTAAATAATTTTTATGGTGTATTAACGGTTTCTAACTTGATGAGTGTTTGTTTCCAACTTTTCGGGCTAGATTTCAGGTATAACAAGGGTTCAAATTCGGTGTTGGAAGGCTATGACAAACGCAATAAGACTAACCCAAAAAAATTCGAAAACATTAAATCTGAATAAAGTTTTGATCATCCGGTCCAATTGTGGGGAAATAGGAATTGTGAAAAAGGTCATATATATGCTGGATTGAAATAAGTCTCACCACGTGGACCTAGGGTTTCTAGGTTTCATAACGTGTGTGTTTTCCAAGTTTATCTTGCCCACGTAAGTCATTCTAAGTGAAGGTTTTAGGTTGGGGCAGGCACCGTGCGTGATATAGAGGGGTCAAGCAAAGGTGGGGTGTGGAGGAGCATATAGTTCTGAATCAATAAAAGTTTCATCCCATATTTAACCTTCCCAACTTCTTAACTAAATTTAGAGGAACGAGGAGGGTAAACATTTCCCCCTTTGAGATGAGACACTAGGGTTGTGTTTACTTATAAAAAATTATTCTAATTGTTTAAAAAAAGTTTTTCGCTTGTTTTTTAAAATTTTTATTTCCTAAAATATCTAGAAAAATTTTAAAAACTCATTTAGATAATGTGGCAGTTTTTTAATTTGGAAAACTAGAAAACTAAAAAAGTTTCTTAAGTGTACTCAGTTTTCTAATTTTTTTCAAATATTCTTTAATTCAAATTAATTGAGATATGCCTTCTATATATTATTTATGATAATATTATATAGTATATGCGTCACATAAAAATTGTGACAAAAATTTAAAGTAATATTAAAATAAGAGCAAATGAGTTTGTGTTTAAATATATTTTGAAATAGTTACAAAGAATAATAAAAATATTATCATGATACATCATAAAAATCATACGAAATATTAAATCTTAAATTTAACAAAAAAAATAAAAATGTAAATTGATAGATATGATGGGATTGGTCTTTCCGCTAATGACTAACTTATAATATAGATAAGGTCTCTACAACCCTCTACCATTTCTTTTGTTAAGCAGGATTGTAGGAAAGCCAATTCAATATTTAAGGATGGTAATACTAATTTAAATGAACAGTACAAGTTGCCTTGTTTCTAATTTTTGAAAACTTGTAGCAGTAGAACTTTTTGAATTAGTAGCATTTTGTTTCATATTCCCATTTTGTTACAACAGTCTTTATCGTGTAATTCAGTTACTTTATCTTGTAATTCAGTTACCGTCTTTTTTATTTTTTTTAATTTTCTTAGAAAACCTTTTAAAAGAGTTTTCTGATTTTCTTAAAAAATAGAAAATCAATTTTATATTTTTCTATAAAAAATTTTAAATAATTTGTAAATAAACAGTTTTTTTATTTTTTTTATTTTTCTAAGAATAATTTTCTATTTTTCTAAGAAAACTTATAAACTAAACGCAACATATGATTGTCATCTTTTTCACAATCCTTTTTTTTAACTTTTTTTTCTTTTAGTTTCCTCTACCTCTTCTTCATCCATTATTTCTTTTTTTGTTTTCCTCTGCATTTTCATTTTTTTCCTCATTCGTTTCATTTTCTTCTTCTTCTTCTTCTTTCTCATCCACCTACCTTTCCTTTTTTATACCAACTTTAACTACCTTTATCATTCTCTATGATGATAGAGCTAACACTTTCCTCAATGGTGGCCCAGGTGTTATCATAATCATCTTCACCAGATTACTTAATGATATCATTTGTAGTTGCATTACTAAAATCTTTTATGCATTAAGCAAAAACATCCTTTAAGTTAGAGGATGTATCCAATTACTGCTAAGAGTAGTTGTAACATCCTAAATTTTTATTAGAGTTAAACCCGGGTCAGGGGAAATTTTTCCCAAAATAAATCATGAAGAACCGGGCCAATTATTTAGAAAATACCTGGATCTATAATAAGCCACTCTCATATATGAAGATATGAGAGCCAGGTCCAATGACCATTAATAAAAGGAAAGGAAGGCAAGAAGAAGGAAAAACCGACCAAAAGCAGCCCAGGGGAAGAAGCAGCCAGCGCTCAAGCGAAGGCTACACCAGTGCCCACTCGCTCAAGCGAGACACAGGTCCGCTTGGGCGAGACGCCCAACTCGCTCGGGCGAGCACACATTCGCTTAAGCGAAATCACCCAGAAACCTTCCCAGCATACTCACTCGCTGGAGTGAATACCTCATTCGCTGAAGCGAGAAGTCACACTCACCCGGTATTCCTTCACTCGGGATTCAGAGTTCACATTCACTCGGGATTGCTCCATCATATTATACTTAGTCATTTCTTTTCTGTCCTCAAAGATCTCATATATAATCCACTCGGGAATGAAGGGTATCCCACTCGGGATCCCAAAACCTTCCTCACTCGGAATATTTCCCAATCAACACCACTCGGTGTAACACGGCCATAAGTCACTTGGAAAATGTCAACCATTAGGCACTCGGCATATTTGAATTCCATCACTAGGTTAAAACTTACAATTCTCTTCATTCAGAGAAATCACAACATCAAGTCCCACTCGGCTATATCTCATCTTACTAACTCGGATTATATATCCTATACTTAGAATATATTTCAAGCTAAACCATTACGACCGCTCTTCACTCAGAAGAGGCCACATATTTAGCCTCACTCGGCTCAGCTCCCACAATAATGTTTCTCTCGGAGCATAAGACCTTAACACAATCGGGAATGTACCCTTCACTCTTCTCTCAGTATATTCTCAATTCTCCCACTCGGGAAAGAAGGTCTATACACTAGAGCCTCACTCGGAAATGGATCTAGACTTCTTACACTTCTCACGGAATTCATTAACTTAGGATCATTCATGCAACATCATTTCCCAGTCGGTGAGAAGCATCAAATCAACATAAATCACTCATATATATATATTCTCTAATTCCAAGTCCGACTACCGATACAGCAATACACTTCCACCGATTCATAACCATGTTATCAACATAACATATATATATATATATATACATACGCATACACTCGGATAATTTCAACTTAACTTTACTTATTCACCAATACTCAGCCAATTTCAATACATGTTATCAATATTCATTATCAACATTTATAATCCGATACCAGTGTCTGACATCAATGTAAATCATATATATATATAAATTGGCACTCGGATTCCTATACATACATAATTGTATTCATTACACATTATTGTTATGAGCCGGCCAAGGCTTTAATACAACAAGATGTACTCGGTACACTACATTATATACACAGTCATTATCACAAACACCCACCACTCGGGTTAAAGGCCCTCACATCAGCTAATCCGACCTGCACATACTGAAAAATGGTGTAGGGGTGAGCTTTACATATTAAATGACAGATATTGGCTCGGATTAATCACATAATCCACAACATGCAATAATATATATCTTCAATCAGCACATCAAATACTGCCATTCAATATGAACAATCACAATCATCTTCCGATCGGTAAATCACCTAGTTCACTCGGTCATAAGCTCAATTCACTCAGTCATAAGTATACTGATCCACTCGGATTTCACTCAACTCCGAGCCTTACTCAAAGAGTCTGCCTTAACCCAGCTCAAGGACTTAATCACGTTCTCACACGTTTTATCATCTGATTGCCGATCGGTATATATACATGCTCCAAACATTCCAGTGGCGAATCGGATGCATATGGTCACACTCACTCGGAGTTCAACTCTAATGCACTCGGCATCTGCCTTGGGCTTCATCAAGCGTCTTATTTCACGCTTAATGCTCTAGGCACTGCCCGAGTCCAACCCAGGTCTCATATCACATCAACACATTCAATTTCATTAAACGCATATTCATCCGATTGCCCACTCGGTATTTAGCATTCAGCATTATATGCACTCGGCATCTTCACAGCAAATCAGATGACTCGGTAACCCATCACATTCACTCGGCAATCCTATGCCATCCACTCGGATTATCCTCTATCACTCAGATTTATCCTTTACAGCAATCATCCCATGGTTTCTCTTACACAGTTCACTCGGAATTATCATGCCAGTCCCCATCCTATGCACTCAGCATACGCATAATCAATATCAAGCATCATATGCATACAATCATACCATTACTCACGTAGGGACCAGTAACAAATTATGCAATGCACTCAGCATTATCATAACATACATCTCAAGCATCTCAACATAGTCATCACCATAAACATCAACACATATATGGACGGAATTCAACAACATCAAGCAATATATAATCATCATACGTGTCCGGGCTACTACTCACTCGGAAATCAATCAAACAAACACATATTGAATACCACACATCACAATACAAGAATTTCACCTGGAAAACCCATCCATGAACTATGCACTTAAGATGCAATAACTCCCCTTACCTGGAATGGAGCTTCCAGGAGCTACATTGGCCACTCGGCCCAGCCACAGCAGCACTCTGCTCGGCTTCCAAACGTGGGAAGAGCCAACATGGCTTCTCTCGAAGCAGATCAGCTACCAAGCACACCATGCCAAGCTTCCAAGGCACCATAGTCCTTACTCGAACAACACCATCCTCCCTACCATGGAGGACAACCAAGCTTCCATGCATGCACCATCCATCTCTGCCTTCTTCACACAAACAGTACAGCCTCACACAATGGATCATCTTTCCATAACCGAGGCACACCAATACGCTGCTGTCTCCCAACCCAGCCACAGATAGCTCACCACATGGAGGAAGAAGGAGAAGAAGAAGGATCACCAGGGAACAGGGAAGAAACCTGAACCCAGCCTCCACACACAGCCATACGCTGATTCCCACCATGCTCCACTCGGTTCTACACCATGCATGTGTGGAAGAAGAAGAAAAGATCACCAGCTCCAATCGTCCAACGTTGCTTCAGAGGAGAACTCAGCCTCCATGACACACAATACCATGTAGTCTTTTCAACCACCACACAGGTCTCTTTCAATCATCAAGCAACAATCCCATGCTGTTCCTCTTCACAACCACTCTGCTCAACCCACACATATTCCACTCAAGTGCTACTCAGTCTTTGAGTAGAATGAAAAGATAAAGAAGAACAGTAAGAAGAAGGAGATGAAGCAGAGAGTGAAGAAGAGTCTCCAGAGAGTCTAGAGAAAATGGAAGAATGGTTCTCATTCACAATGTACCCCAAAGTATATAAGCAGGGGTACGCATATAAAGTGGAAGCATTCATCATCCCAATGCTCTATGACAGCAGCTCCCCACTCCTATCGTATTTTAATTTAATGTCCATCACCTCACCATTAGGACTTGTCTCATCAGCCATCACTATTCCCATTACAGCGTGATTAAAGAGAGAGAAAGAACCAAAGTTCACACACTCACCTCAATGCACATGTGTGGTCATTTGGCCTTATTATCATAACCATTAAAATCATTATTATTATTTCCCTCTCTCTTTCTCTCGCTCGAGCGCGGTCATTCCCGCTTGAGCGAGAACCTACCAGAATCTCCCCTGATTACACATCACACGTCACGCTTCACAGGGGCATTCTCGCTTGAGCGAGTAGCCCACTCGCCTGGGCGAGATCGGGCCAAAGGCCCTATAACCAACACGATTCTCGCTTGAGTGGGAGTCCCTCTCGCTTGGGCGAGAATGTCAAAACCTGGGCAGAAACATGAGTCCTCAACAACCACACATATCAAAATCCATCCAAAGCTAATTAACTCAATTCCATACTTCATATACCCTATAATAGTTGTTTAAAACTTGTCTCCAATGTTCATACACAACAATTTCCATTCTAAGTCATTTACCACATTGTTCACTTTCATAAAAATTTGGGATGTTACAGTAGTACTCTCGCAATGGTAGACCAAAGCATGCAAAAGATTCCTCTTGAACTATACTCCAATTCGTCAATGCGTGATTTAGGTAATGACTCAAGTTATAGTTTGACTTCCTTATTTAGAGACAAAGGGAAGTATCTCAAGTATACTGCCTTCTTTTCCTTGGTAGAGAATCAAAAAATGTCACACAACTCATAGAATGTAGAAGGGTAGGCACTAGGGTTCTCATATCCACAAAATTAGTTTAACATGATGAGGTAAAGAAGAATGAGCTTGAGATCAATGTGCCAGACATTAGGATTTGGTCTAAAAGTGTTATAGACGTGCCTGACCTCTTGAGAATTGACATACTCACCCAAGATGTGCTTGTGATGGTCATCCTAATTCATTGATGATAAAGAGATTAAGGGTTGGACTTTAAAGGGGTAGAGGTATGAGCTTGCAACATACTTATCCTTGTTACTAAACATGCTAACTGAAACAACTAACAAATAAGGTGAGTGCAATCAGTTCACAAAACAAAGAACACAAACATAAAACTAAAACTATGCAAAGAACAAATGATCTAACAAAAGCAAAATGTCATTTTTTTCATTTACTAAAATATGAGTACCTGATAACAACGCTTGAAACTTGTTGGTCATTTTGTAAGTGTACTAACGATGATAGACACAAATGACAGGGGAGGCATTCGGTGGAGGCACGATGACTGACAATGGTGATGGCAAAGGGGTTGGGGCATGTGTGACTTAGGGTTTAGGTTAGAGGTTAAAGGTTTAGACTTGGATTTAGATGAGACGTGAAAGACTTAGAAAAAAATAAAAAATTGAAATCAAATGTTAGAAGTAAATTACAATTTGCCAAAATGAAAAATAATTTACCAAAAAATATTAAAAAGTAAAAGTATTTGATTTCAAGGGTGCAGATATATAAGCAAATTTCTACACTTAAACTTTATAACCGCATATAATAGTAGCCAACATTGTATGTGGTTAAGTTAAAAAACCATAGATAAAAGATAATATTCTTATTGTCTGTGGTTTTGTTTTATAACTGCTAACTATTGTTAAGAAATTGCCTCTGATAGTTCAAAGTCAGACTTAGAAGGGGGTTGAATAAGTCTTACACTCTTTTATGGAAATTTGAACCTTTAATGCGCAAGTAATCAAACTTTTATAAAATAGAATTGCACGAAGGGAATGAAAAGAGAATAGGGAACACCAAGAATTTATATCGGTTCACTTCCAATACGGAAGCTACGTCCAGTCCCTTCTAACTTAAAGGATTTCCACTATTGTAAAATCTTCTTTACAATAACAACATCAGACTAGTGCTACAAGTATCTTGACTCCAGCCACTCCTGGCTTAAACCGAAGTATTCTTTCAACAAGTCATTGGCTCAATAACCCAAGTATTCTTTCATAAGCCTCTTCAGGCCACAACTGTTTCCCAATGAAACTAAGGTTGGTAACTCACAAACTTTTACACAATAACTAAATTTAATGAAAGTGTGTAAGGTTTCTCACAGAACTTAGTGTATAAAGGATATACAATGAGGAATGAATACACTAAGTTAAGAAAGACAAAATACCAAGGTCTACTAGAAGCAGAACAACAATGAAGGTCTTTGTCTTTGAAGAACTAAGAAAAGATTAGAGAGAGTTTGATCACAAGGACTACATATTCTTGATAGGCTTCTATTCTCTATATTTGAAATAGAACTTCTCTAGGAATATATAGGTGAAATGAGATGACCGTTGTTGATCAAGAAAGGAGATATAAACGTTGGAAATCCTTTGAAGGAGTTTTCTTTATGTGTAGCTACCAGACTTTTGATTATCTGAAGGGATGTCCAAAAAGTTTGGTAGCAAGAAACTTCAACATTTGCATGAATAAGATGTTCCTTGATATCTTCAAAGAATAAAGTTAATTGTTGGCTTTATTTCTTCTAGTAATCACGCAGAGATCAACATTGTAATTCTTTTGGTTTAATCTAACACATAAGTTGACTTGGTTCAACTTTTTTGAGATGCTCAGAGTTGTTACGTTGAGATCTTCAAAAAACTGTATTGTCTCTTATTCTTTTTTATGATAAGCATGTTTTTCTTGATAAAAGCTTCACTTCCAATGTATCATCAAAGAGCTTTTAGAACGTTTTGATTTGTACTTTGAAGTAACGTTCTTATTGAGAATTGTGGATGCTCAAAAGTCTAAGGTATGATTGAGTTGATTCATATGATTGAAAGATTCTTGAATCAAAATTTTTGGTTAAAGTCTAAATTTTAACTTTTGAAAGATTAGAATTTTGATTTTTGTAACTTTTGAACTTAGTATATAATTTCTGAAACACTTAAATGAATAGGTTAGATCAGACACAAGTAGACTTTATTTAGTTTAAGTGCCTTGATGTATGTTATTAACAAATCCTAGGGTCTGGATATAATAACATAGTCTGGGGTCTGGTCCTGTAACTTCTTTTTCTAACCAAACTTGTTCTCAACAATCTCTCCTTATTTGTTGATAGCAAACATCAAGTCTTTTTCATAAATGAAGTCCAGGATAAGAGAAGGATGGATCAAAGTATTAAATCATATTCTATATCAGAGCATTTATATAAGAGAGATATCAAAGCATATACTTAGATGTATACTAGAGCTATAAATGAACTTAAGATTTTTAGGAAGATCAGAGCTTTGAAGAATTTTCTTGATAAAGAATTTTTAATTTCTGAAAGTGGTTCATGTAAGTTCTTTATTTGCTTATCAGAAATTTTTAGATAGACTGATTTAAGATTAAAGCAATTAAGAATAAGTCTTTTTATATGAGAGCATCTCATTATAAGAATAAAATGAGCAAGCAGATATCATACCAGAGTAAAAGATTTCATTAATAACAAGGTAAAGGATCAGTACAATAGATTGTATTCAAGGTATAACAAACTGATCATAACAAAACAAAACTTCATAACAAACAAGACTACAATGTTCTCCCCATAAAAATGACTTCTATGTTTTCCCTCTTTTTGTATCAACAAAAAAAGGGACATCACAAAGGATCAACGGTTTAAACCATGGACTAGGGTAGAAAAAATAAGGAGGGAGACTGTAGTAGAAACAAGAATAAAATAATGAGTTTGTCAAACAAAGATCTCAGGGGAATGGAAGTAAATGACAGAAGGGCGATAAAGAAAGAGAGGCTGATTAGGAAAAGATTTGGTAGAGCAAGAGCACTCTTCTCTAATCGTCCAAAGATGATGGCTCCAAAAGGCATTGATAAGTGTGTATTGTGTGTTGCTTTTGGTTGTTTTTAGGTCTAGTTTTTAGGGTTTTTTCATATTGTGCATGCCCGATTCCCTTTATTTTGATTCTTTTCCATACATATTACTTGGTTGTTCTTATTTTGCAAGATCAATGATATTTTAGGTCCCTTTTGAGGAAAAATGGCAAAGTGGATGAAAGAAGAGACTTCTAAGGCCTTTAGGAGTATATTTTGACAAGGTTGGAGGAAACCACTACCAATGGAGGACAACCACTAGAAGAAAGGGAAAAGCAGGTCAGAGGCCACCACTGGTCGTGGTTATCTACCACTGGCCGTGGTGGGCACTATGGAACACTATGGAGCATTGTTAAAGCAAAGAACAGGAAGTCAGAAGCCACCATTGGCCGTGGTTGGCTCTTCTTATTACCCAAAAATTCCGCATTTAATGTTTAAGAGGAACAGGGCTCGACCCACTGGCCGTGGTTATCCACCACTGGCCGTGGTTGTCCTCTACGAGGCCCAAATATCTAATTTGTTTAGGGTTTTTGTGGGGGCACTTGAGGAGAGTTAGAGAGACTTCTTTTGGGACAGTTTTGAGAAACAACTTTTGGGAGATTATGAGGGCTCTTTAAGGAAGAATTCATTAGAAATCAAGAATCAATTCATTAAGGGAGATCAATTCTGCAGATTTGGGAGAAAGAGTTTACAATCCTAGTGAGAGCTAATTTGTAATTCTAGAACCCTAGTTTACACTTTTGATCCTTTTTATGTTTGGCATTGATTTTGTTATGTATGACATGAAGATGACAATCTTTATGGCATACTAAACCTTCATTCTTGGGATTAAAGGATGTAATATGCTTATGTATCTCAATTAATTGTTCTTTACCTTTCAATGATATGATTTCATGTTTCTATTTGATTTATGTATTGTAATGCTTCTACAAGACTTAGAGATAAGCGTAGTTGATTCCAAATTATATGCGCTATGAGAGTAGGTATATTATTCGAAAACACATAAATTGAACCTATGTTTTTGTTTTACGATAGTAAGCGAACTCATTTGAGGATTAATTAGATTCCCATAAAACCTAAAGGGCTTAATTAACGAATTGAACGTGGTTCTTCAGGAATTAGGCACGTTAATAGGCTTTCGAGAGAAAGGTATTAATTAAATTAGGGGTATAAACCTTAGAAACGGAAATCGTATAATTGGATAGGCAATTGACCTTTAATTTTGGTACTAGAATATGAACCCTTAAATCCCAAGACCTTCCTTTAATTGAATTCCCCAAACTTGCTCTGATTTTCTTCTACAAAAGACATTGGATTTTCTGTTTTCTAATTTACTGTTCATTATAGTTTAGCAATTCATTTTAATCGATTTACTAGATAATTGAACCACCGTTATAACTAGTACTTGGGCATAATCTCTGTGGGAACGATATTTTTTTATTACTTCAATACCCCATGCACTTACGGTAGGCTATCAGGCATCTGCATTCCTCTATAGGATGTGTAACACCCTCGGTTAACTAGGACAAACCCTCCTGCTGGGTTATCCTACTTAACTAAGAGGTTACAAGTTTTAAGAAAAATGGGGAAAATTTTTTTTGTGCAAGTAAAATAGTGGTGGATAAGTGGAAACAAGCAGTTGATAATTTACATAGTCATTCACAAACTGTAAGTGATTGTACTTGATCCGGTCTGGATACCGGCCCCAAGGTTATCCGGTCTGGATACCAGTTTTAAGGACAAAAGGCCGGCTCAGCTTTCCTAGAAGTCAACCGGTATCCCAGGATAATGATCCAGTCGGTGAACATGTTGATCCGATCTCAACTGAAGTAAAGTCTTTATAGCCGTCCTAGAGCTCAACCAGTGTCAAGGATATCGATCCGGTCTGTAACACACTAGGACGAATCTCTCTTACACCAATCGTCCGAGGTGACACCCGAGACACCGGGTGACTTATCCGTCCTCCTACACCAGGTGACTGATAACCGATTGTCGCAATGTCATAGCAAGGAAGGCACTCTCTACACAACGGAGTACGTCCCTTTTATTCACCGACAGGAGTGGGTACAATCACCAGTGGAATTTACGGAAAAGGTGATTATCTTCCATCCATGTGACAGAAAAGTACACTGATAATTCACCTACTCTCTTGGTATATTCAGAATGCTGGCCCACTCGGATTGACTCTTTACACACGCTATCAGAACCAGTGGGCCCACTAACACCAAACGATTCATTTCCACGCTTGACTATAAGTAACATGTTGCAATACATGTTCTAGGTTACGTTGTCCTCGCTCTCTCTCTTGCTATTATACTATTTGAGCACTAACAGAGTTTACTTACACTCTTCTAACTTGAGCGTCGGAGAATCTTCACAGGTGACACCACCTGTCGCCCACACCAACGCGAGAGGTCGATGTGAAGGATCTCCAGGACAACAAGACCGACCTCCACATACCGAAAGGTCGGATCACAGAGACCGGATACGCATAACCGGTCTTCAATTCTATTCAATCTTTAACTCTTGAGGCTGTCCCGACACCGGATCCTAGACCCCGGATCAGGATAGATCATTGGCACACCCGGTGGGACTCGGTAGAGTTATTCCCACTTTCTGCAGAAGTTAGTAGTCGACCATGGAAGGTGATGGACGCGACTTGGTGGATGGTCATGTGGAAGATGTGACCCATCAACAAGCTGAGGGGGGATTCATTTTCGAATCACCAGCAACCCACTCAAGGAGGATGGTACCAGTGGCAATCCCTGACTCTCGAGATGAAATTATCAGGCAACTCAGGGAGGAGTTAATGGAGTTGCGAAGGAAGAAAAAAGGAACTGGGGACAGGGTGATGTCTCATACAGAGGACACTCGCCATGCATCTGCAAGAGAAAGATCCACAACTCTCCAGTATTCTAAGATCCCAACCTTTGAGAGGAGGGAACAAACGCAAGATTCTGGGGACACGATCGGTGCAAGGAAGAGGGGGCAGACAAAGATGGTTCAAAGTCCATACCGATTCAATGTCCCTTTCTCCAGGAGACTCATGAACGTGATCATCCCCAAGCACTTGCAAACGACCCAGCCACTTTCCATCAGAAAGTATAATGGGGAAGCTGATCCCATTAAGCACCTTGATGCTTACACGTATGAGGCCATGTACTTGGGAGCTGATGAAGATGTGATGTGCAGGATGTTCCCACGAACCTTAACGGAGGAAGCTCTTGGTTGGTTCAAAAGTTTACCCTCGGAATCAATAAATTCTTAGGAAGAAATGGTGACTTTATTTGAGAGGCACTTCATCATCTCTAGGGGCATTCCAAGGACTTCCCATACCTTGGCTCAGATAAGGCAGAGGGAACATGAAACTCTCAAAGACTTTTTGAAGAGATTTTACAAGGAGGCAGCCTTGGTGCCTAACCTTACGGAGGCTATTCAGCTTCACATCATTGTCAAAGCCTTACGACCTGGATCCGTCTTTGCTTTATCTTTGGCAAAGAGTCCTCCGACGATGTTGGAGGAGTTTCAAAGAAAAGCTTCGAAAGGGCATAGAAATGCACTTGGAGGCTACAGCGGCCAAAAGGAAATCTCTAACGCCACATCAGTAACGGAGAGATAAAAACTGGCCTAGATCGGAACACATGGAAAGACCAGCCCGAGGCAGCGTCTTCGATAATCCGAGTCAGGAAGAACGGATACATGTGTTTGGCAATTATGCTCCGCTAAACTCTAAGCGGTCTCAGATTCTAAGGGAGATCGGATGGCCAACACTTGCTTCATACGGGGTCAGAATGCTGCCCCAGCTTCGCAAACATGGCGACCCTCGGAAATACTGCGAGTTTCATAAGCAAGAGGGCCACTCAACTGATGAATGCCAGGCTCTGAAGAATACTATTGAGACCTTGATCCAAGAGGGTAAACTCAAACAGTATCTTTTCAAAGGAGCTACTTCTAAAAAGCAAAAGGGAATTATGATTGGAGAGTCGGCACAGCAAGATGTTATGTCCCAACAACATCAGGGCCCCCGAGAGGTCATTGATTAGGGATCAAGCCATCGAAACCAAAAGCATCTTCTGTTGTTACAGCTAGTCGGTAAGACAGTGTGCATTCTTTTTCCTTACTTGGGTTTTCCGATCGGTTTTACCAAGAAGGTTTAACGAGGCATAACCCCGACTCAGCTTTCTTTGTCTCTTTTGTATTCTAATTCATAGTTAATGAAGTTTTCCTTGACTCACCCATTGTCTTTATAATTTTATTTAAATGCACAACGCTGTTGTGACAAGATACTTTCAGGACGGATGGTCCTAACAATGTGTTGGTTGTTAGCGATGAACCTCTTCGAAGGTACAAAGGGGTGAGCCTCCATTTGAAGACCGGTGAATGGGTAAAATCCAACACCGGATGAAGAAGAACGGTGAATGGGTAAAATCTAACGCCGATTGAAGGCCCAAATTGTAGGATTAAACCGAACTCTGGGTACGGTTAGTAAGTTTGGCTGAACACCAGTGAAGGCTCAGATTATAGGATTGAACCGAACTCCGAGTACGACTAGTAGGTTTGGCCGAACGTCGGAGAAGAACGGTGAATGGGTAAAATCCAACGCTGATTGAAGGCCCAGATTGTAGGATTAAACTGAACTCTGGGTACGGTTAGTAAGTTTGGCTGAACACCGATGAAGGCTCGGATTGTAGGATTGAACCAAACTCCGAGTACGACTAGTAGGTTTGGCCGAACGTCGGTGAAGAAGGGTGAATGGGTAAAATCCAACACCGATTGAAAATACGGCTAGTAGGATAAAACCGAATGCCATTGAAGACCTGGGTTGTAGGATTGAATCGAACCTCAGGAAATGGGTTGTAGGATTGCACCGAACCCCATTCGAAGGCCGGTGAATGGGTAAAATCCAACACCGAGTGAAGAAAAATGGTGAATGGGTAAAATCCAACACCGAGTGATGAAGGCCGGTGAATGGGTAAAATCCAACACCGAGTGACAAAGGCCGGTGAATGGGTAAAATCCAACACTGAGTGATGAAGG
This sequence comes from Clitoria ternatea, assembly GCA_037962975.1. Classification (NCBI taxonomy): domain Eukaryota; kingdom Viridiplantae; phylum Streptophyta; class Magnoliopsida; order Fabales; family Fabaceae; genus Clitoria; species Clitoria ternatea. The sequence continues at coordinate 127,484,085 of CM075673.1, forward strand.
TCGGTGAATGGGTAAAATCCAACACTGAGTGAAGAAAAATGGTGAATAGGTAAAATCCAACACCGAATGAAGGCTCGAATTGTAGGATTAAACCGAACTCCGAGTACGACTTCTGGAATTGGTCGGTTGCTATTGAAGAATCAATCGTTATCGAATTCACTCAGAAGTACTCCTAGGAATTCCTCACTCGGAAATATTCTCCCTTGGAATTCCTTTCTCGGAAACACTTCAAGTTCGATGCTAGATTCTTAAGTAATCCACTCGGAAATCTCTCATTGAAGTCCAACCCTTGAATTCTGTAAGTTGAGGAAATCTCACTCTGAAGTTTCAGTCAGGAATTATTTACTCGGGAAAATCTCTACCTGAGGCGCACTCATCCAAAGTTGAAGCATTTCTCTGTCCTTAAGTGTTTCACTCGGAAAATGCTTCACTCGGTACCATACTATATGGAAGTCGGAAATGTTCCACTCAGTGCAATCCCACACGGAAGTGTCACACTCGGGGACACCCCTCTTGGGAACGCCCCACTCGAAAATCTTTCACTTGAAGGATCACTTGGAAATCTTCCGCACAGGAAGGGTCAATCAGAAATATTCCTCCCGGAAGTCTTACTCGGATTATAAGACTAAAACTGAACTCTAAGGACGGCCAAAGAAGAATTCCCCCAGGACGGATGATCTCAATCACCAATTCTGTGATTTGATGATGTAACTCCTGGCGTGGACAATTCCCATCATCATCCTTATGATGGAATACTATCAAGACCCAATCTGTATTCCTACGATTGAAATACTTCTTTCAGAACAGATAATCTCAATCACCTACTCTGTGAATCGACGATTGGGATCAAATACGAATTATTGCTAGTCATCCGTCCTGAGCACCGCGGTCGAGAACAACGGATCGACTCCTTCTCTCCCCAAAAGAATTAAGGCTAATGTCCCCTGAGAGGTACCAATCCCTTAACATACTTATACTTGGGGTCATTTATATATTTCTCCGTTCTAAAGCTTATTCATCTTAATTGATTTGATTAATTTTCTGAGGCAATTATTGCAATCCAACCTCAAGATTAATCACACTGAACGGATTATACAATACTGAAAAGATATATACATCTAAGTTATATTACTCTTCATGGCATCACAATGTTGCATAATACACATGTGGAAAAACATAACTTGCATTCTTGAGGGATACGCCGGCATACAGACCTCTCGTGAACTGTGTAGATTATATGAGCAACTTACAGTCCCTCACACAAGCTAGGGGACAAATGATCCGGTCCGGATACCGGCCCCAAGGTTATCCGGTCTGGATACCGATTTTAAGGACAAAAGGCTGACTCAGCCTTCCTAGAAGTCAACCGGTATCCCAGGATAATGATCCAGTCGGTGAACATGTTGATCCGATCTCACCTAAAGTAAAGTCTTTATAGCCGTCCTAGAGCTCAACCGGTTTCAAGGATATCGATCCGGTCTGCAACACACTAGGATGAATCTCTCTTACACCAATCGTCCGAGGTGACACCCGAGACACTGGGTGACTTATCCGTCCTCCTACACCGGGTGACTGATAACCGATTGTAGTAATGTCATAGCAAGGAAGGCACTCTCTACACAGCAGAATACGTCCCTTTCATTCACCGACAGGATTGGGTACAATCACCAGCAGAATTTACGGAAAAGGTGATTATCTTCCATCCATGTGACAGAAAAGTACACTGATAATTCACCTACTCTCTTGGTATATTCAGAATGCTGGCACACTCGGATTGACTCTTTACACACGCTATCAGAACCAGTGGGCCCACTAACACCAAACGATTCATTTCCACGCTCGACTATAAGTAACATGTTGCAATACATGTTCCAGGTTACGTTGTCCTCGCTCTCTCTCTTGCTATTATACTATTTGAGCATTAACAGAGTTCACTTACACTCTTCTAACTTGAGCGTCAGAGAATCTTCGCAGGTGACACCACCTGTCGCCCACACCAACGCGAGAGGTCAGTGTGAAGGATCTCCAGGACAACAAGACCGACCTCCATACACCGAGAGGCCAGATCACAGAGACCGGATACGCATAGCCGGTCTTCAATTCCATTCAATCTTTAACTCTTGAGGCTGTCCCGACACCGGATCCTAGACCCCGGATCAAGACAGATCAGTACTCTTAAACAGAATAAGGCACGCAGGCACACTTAAATATGTAGAGTCATCCTTAGTCTTGTTACTTGTTTAGCTATATTTACTTAACTATACACATCCTATGCTTGTTCTTTTTGGTTGTTCATAGATTTGTGCAGGCCTCTTTATGTGAAAAAGTGACAGCTTTGAGCATATATTTGATCCTGAGATTGAAAGAACTCTGCGAAAGATCAGACGTCTTAGGAAACGCATTGAACAAAACAGGCACCAACCTTCAAGTTCAACGAGTCAAGCACAAATGGAAGATCCCAACAACAGAGCACTTTATGATTTTACAGCGCCTAATGCGATGGGACGAAGATCTAGCATCACCAGACCCAACATTGAGGCAAATAATTCTGAGTTAAAGTCATCCTTGCTCTCGATAGTTCAACAAAGTCAGTTTGGAGGATTGCCATCCGAGGATCTCAACTTGCATCTTTAGATTTTCCTTGAGTGTTGTGACACGCTCAAGGTGAATGGGGTCTCAAATGATGCAATCCGGCTTAGGCTTTTCCCATTTTCTTTAAGGGATAAGGCCAGAGCTTGGTTGTATGCGCTTCCGGAGGGGTCAATCACTACATAGGAGCAGTTGTCTCATGCTTTCCTCAACAAGTACTATCCAAGAAGCAAAACAGATCAATTGAGGAAGCAAATCATCACTTTCACTCAGAAAGATGATGAAACTCTTTATGATGCCTAGGAGAGGTATAAAGAAATACTTTGTGAATGCTTACACCATGGTATTGAACGCTGGTTGACTGTGCACATTTTCTATAATGGGCTCACTCCGTTCCAGAAGGTGACCTCGGATGCCGCAGCTGACGGTGCCTTAACGAGTAAGAACATGGAGGAAGGTTATAATCTTATTAAGGAGGTTGCCCAAAACACATACCAGTGGTCCTCAGAAAGGAGTTCACAAAGAACTCCAGGTAAGTACTCTATTAATGTTCTCTCTTTATTAACTGCTAAAGTAGAGGCATTATTTGTTAAAATTGATAAATTTGATAAATTAGGAACAGGTACTTCTAATCTTGTTTGTGAGCTGTGTGGTGTTTCAGGTCATAACATTTCAGGTTGTCAACTTGGAGTGACTCAAAATATCGAGCCAGAGATGCAACAGGTGGATGCTATTGGGAACTACGGTGGAAATTATGACAATAATTTCTGACAGCCACAAGGACCACTTAGTTTCCAAAATAGACCACCTCCCTATCAAGGCAATCAGAGTAATTTTAGACAACCACAAGGATAATACATTCCACAAAAATCTAAGCTGGAGTCCTTGATGGAGACCTTTGTGACCACCCAATTAAAACAAAATGATGAGTTCTTCGATACTGTTAAGAAGCTGACCTCCAAGGTAGACACTCTTGCCACCCACAATAAAATGTTGGAGAACCAGATTACTTAGCAGGCTTCATCCTCTCAAAGAATGCTAGGAACCTTTCTTGGAAAGCCCAAAACAGGACCATCCAGTCACACCGTGGCTATCACTTTTAGAAGTAGTACACAGTATGATGGCCCAGTTAATATGACTGAGAAGGAGGCCAAGAAAGAAAAGAAGGTGGAAGATTCTCATTCTCATCCACTAAATGAGGAAGAGAAACAAAGTGAAAAAAAAGGAGGAGGTGAAATTATATCAGCCTCTGGTCCCATTCCCTTAGCGCTTGGCCAAGGCTAAGTTTGACAAATAGTTTGGTAAGTTTCTTGAAGTTCTTAAGAAGCTTTATGTTAATGTTCCTTTTATAGATGCCTTGTAACAAATGCCGACATATGCGAAGTTCCTAAAGGACATCTTATCTAATAAAAGGAAATTAGAGGATGGTACCGTAGCACTTACTGAGGAGTGCAGTGCTTTGATCCAAAGGAAACTACCACCCAAGCTTCAGGATCTAGGTAGTTTTTCTATCCCTTTGTGATTGGTGACATGGCTATTGATAGAGCATTATGTGATTTAGGAGCTAGCGTTAGCTTAATGTCATTCTCTATTGCTGAAAAATTGGGATTGGGTGAATTAAAACCTACCAAGATGTCATTGCAATTAGCAGATAGGTCTGTTAAATATCCTGTAGGTATTTAAGAAGATGTGTCTATTAAAGTAGGTAAATTTTTCATTCTTGCCGACTTTGTTGTTTTGGAAATGGATTAAGACTCTATGGTCCCTATTATTCTAGGCAGGCCATTTTTAGCAACCGCGGGCGCAGTAATAGATGTTAAAAATGGAAAATTGTCTCTTACTGTTGGAGACCAAAAGGTAGATTTTAGTTTTAAAGATACTTTAAAGAAACCTTTTGATGATGTTTGCTCTGTGGATTTTATTAACCAAGCGGTGAAGGAGGAAACCCTTCCTAAAGATCCACTTGAATTTGTTTTATCAATTGAGCCTGCAGGAGGTTTGGAAGAAAATGTGCCACTTAAGCATGATACTGAAGTCATGTGTGGGAAAAAGGTAAGCTCAAATGTTGAATTGAAGCCTTTATCAACTTCATTGAGAAATGAATTTCTTGGACCCAACTCTACATATCCTGTTATTGTAAATGCTGAATTGAATCCATGTGAAACTGAGAAGCTTTTGAAACAACTTAGGTTATATAGGAAGGTTATTGGTTATACAATGGATGATATAAAGGGGATTAGCCTTTCCTTTTGCATGCATAGGATAACTGTAGAGGATGAGAGCAGGCCCACAATAGAACCATTTAGGAGACTAAATCCAAAAATGTAAGAAGTGTTAAGAAGGAAATTTTGAAATTGCTTGATGCTGGTGTTATATATCCTATTGCTAGTAGTAAGTGGTTAAGTCCAGTTCATGTGGTGCCTAAAAAGGGATGGATGACTGTTGTGAAAAATGATAAACAGGAACTAATTTCTACTAGGATAGTTTCTAGGTGGCGTATATGCATTGATTATAGAAAGCTAAATAGCGCCACCAAGAAAGATCATTTGCCTCTTCCTTTCATTGATTAAATGCTTGAGAGGCTTGCTAAGCACTCTTATTTCTGTTATTTGGATGGGTACTCAGGTTTACATCAAATCCCCATCCATTCATCTGATCAAGAGAAAACTACTTTCACTTGCCCTTATGGGACATATGCATATAGGAGAATGCCATTTGGCCTGTGTAATGCACCTACGACCTTTCAAAGGTGTATATAGGCCATCTTTTCTGATATGATTGAGAATTTGATGGAAGTTTTTATGGATGACTTTTATGTGCATGGCTTGGATTTTGATAATTGTTTAACCAATTTGTGCCAAGTTTTACAGCGCTGTGAGGAGACCAATTTGGTTTTAAATTGGGAGAAATGCCATTTCATGGTAAGAGAAGGCATAGTTCTTGGACACTTGGTGTCTGAGAAAGGAATTGAGGTGGATAAGGATAAGGTGGAGGTGATTGAAAAATTGCCCCCGTCAACCAATGTGAAAGGTATTTGAAGTTTTCTTGGGCATGTCAGGTTTTATCGGCGGTTCATTAAAGATTTCAGCAAGATCACCAAGCCTTTAACTAATCTTTTGGGTAAGGATGTGCCTTTTGTTTATGACTCATCTTGTCTTGAGGCTTTTTACAGGATTAAACGAGCTTTGATTTATGCTCCTGTGGTACAACCCCCTGATTGGGAACTCCTATTCGAGCTGATGTGTGATGCTAGTGATCACGCAGTGGGGGCTGTGCTTGGGCAGCGAAAGGATAAGAAGTTGCATGTAATCCATTATTCTAGTCATACACTTGATGAAGCGCAGGTAAATTATGCCACCAATGAAAAGGAATTATTGGCTATTATCTTTGCTTTTGATAAGTTTAGATCATACTTGGTAGGCTTGCATGTTATTGTATATATTGACCATTCTGCCATCAAGTATCTTTTACATAAAAAAGAAGCAAAGCCTAGGCTAATTAGGTGGATCCTAATCTTGCAAGAATTTGACTTAGAAATAAAATATAAAAAAGGTACTGAGAACCTTGTTGCTGACCACTTATCTAGGTTGTCATCTGAAAAAGATGAGTTGGGTGATGTTGTTCCCATCAATGAGTTTTTTTAGATGAACAACTACTGAGTCCTAGTGTCCAACAAGTGCCTTGGTATACTGATTTTGTTAATTTTCTTGCTTGTGGTATTTTACCCCCTGACCTTGGTTTTTAACAAAAAAAGAAGTTTCTTGCAGATGTTAAGCATTACTATTGGGATTATCCCCTTCTTTTCAAACAATGTGCAGATGGTTTGATTAGGAGGTGTGTTCCGGAGGACGAAGTCCATGCCATCCTAGACCATTACCACTCTTTTTCCTATGGAGGCCACATAAGCACATCCAAGACAGCTTCAAAAGTATTACAAGCCAGGTTCTACTGGCCACACCATTTTAAGGATGTGCGTAAGTATATCTTGACTTGTGACGCTTGCCAACAAATAGGTAACATAGGTAAGAAGCACGAGATGCCACTTAATAGCATTTTAGAGGTTGAGCTGTTTGATGTGTGGGGGATTAATTTCATGGTACCCTTTCCCTCTTCCTTTGGAAATCAGTTTATCTTGGTAGCAGTTAATTACGTGTCTAAATGGGTGGAAGCCATTGCTTCACCTCATTCAGACACTAAAACTGTTATTAAGCTTTTTAAAAAGATTATATTTCTGAGGTTTGGGGTTCCTAAGTGTGTTATAAGTGATGGAGGGTCTTATTTTATTGAGAAAACTTTTCAGACCCTTTTAAGGAAATATGGAGTAAGGCATAAGGTTGCTACACCTTATCATCCTTAAACTAGTGGATAGGTTGAGGTTTCTAATAGGGAGATAAAAAATATTCTCCAAAAAGTGGTCAATACACCTTGTAAAGACTGGTCTATTAAATTAGACGATTCCTTATGGGCGTATCGTACTGCATATAAAACCCCTATTGGAACCACACCCTTCAAACTAGTATATGGAAAGCCTTGTCATTTGCCTGTTGAACTTGAGTATAAATCATTTTGGGCTGTTAAAAAGCTTAATCTTGATCATAAGGTTGCAAGTGAGCACAGGTTGTTGGAGCTAAATGAACTAGAGGAACTCCGTTTGGATACGTATGAGAATGCTAAGATTTATAAGGAAAAAGAAAAACGCTGGCATGGTCATCACATCCTTAGGAAGACATTCAATCCAGGTAATATGGTCCTGTTATTTAACTCCAGATTGAGGTTATTTCTAGGTAAACTGAGGTCCTGATGGTCGGGACCGTTTAGAGTTTTGAAAGTATTCCTTTTGGCACTGTTGAGTTATGGAGCGAAAAGTCTGGACCATTTAGAGTAAATGGGCAAAGACTTAAGCACTACTTGACAGGCGAGCTCATTCATCAAGCAAGTGCTTTGGATTTTCTTGATGCATTGGATTTGTAAATCCAAATGGTGAATAACGTCTGATTGAAGACGTTAAACTTAGCACTGTTGGGGAGGTAACCTTATTTGTCATTTTATTTTAAGTGTTTTGCATGAATTTGTTTGCTTACATGTTTGGTGTAAAAAGATAAAAAATATATGTTTTGATGTTGCCTTTTGTGGAGTAAGATGTTTGAATTAATCACCATTTTGCATGATTTGGTTGGAATCAAAAGGAGGTGTTTTAAGTTTGGTTGTTTTGCATTTTTATTTGATTTAAAAGTAGTGCCAAATACAGCCTGGGGATTACCACCACTTGTTGTGGTTTATGTTGAAATTTTTTAAAAACTAAGTGTTTTCAGAGGTGCAACACAGTGCCAACCACTGGCAGTGGTTAGGTCCCATTTTTTTTTGCGTACCAAGTTACAATTTTGGCACAAAAAAAGAAGCAACCACTGGCAGTGGTGAGCCACCACTGGCCGTGGTTAGGCCCAGGACTTTGCCCCAAGGTTTATGAAATTTTTCTAAACAAAAATAGAAGCAACCACTGGCTGTAGTGGACAACCACTGGCCGTGGTTGCATACAGGGGCCACGCGTTAATGTTGTTGCAACCACTGGCCGTGGTTCGGTCCAACCCACAAGGAAATGCATTTTAAACCCTTCTTTTGCCTAAACCCCTTATTCCACACATTTTACTTGGTTCCTTTTCACTCCTCACTCCCTTAAAACATCAAGAAACCCCCTCTGTCTTAGAGAAACTCTCAATTTCTTTGAATATCTTGCAATTTGCATCAATTATTTGCGTCATACATCATTCTATCTCTTTAAATCAAGTAAGTAATCTTCACATTCTTAACTATGGGTTTCTCTTTTTGTTGTTTGGGGTATTCCTGCATATTGGGGATTTGGTTTGAAAGTGACACCTTTGTTTAATCTTATGATTCCTTTATCATTTGTGATGAAATTGAATGCTATAAAACCAAGTGGGTACCATTAAAACATTCATGAACTTCATCTAGTGTTCATACCTTTTCATGTACCCTATTTGTGTTTTTGTGCAAACTTTGATCTTTGGTGGTTTGAATGTTTAATTGGTGGATTAAATTCTGAAATCGGTTGTCTATTGTGGCTATTGAACTTGATGGGTGGAAGCATTGCTCTTGAATGTTGCATTTGGTACTCATTTATTTAAGAGGAAAGTTTGATGAAATGCCTAAGAGGAAAATTTTTTGAATCGATGCATGGTTTGAGTATGCATTTGGTCGAGTTCATCTCTCATGGTATTTAATTATTCATATATGCTCATTTATTTATTACATGCCATGAATATATGAGATTACTAGGTGTTGTTTCTTGTCATGATACAAAACTTTGGAGCTTTGATTTAGAATGCTTTTTAACCTTCTTTGCATGGTTTTATTAGGACATCTCCAAGTTTTTATTCAACTCCATGGCACCCTAGATTCCCTCAAAGAAAAGGAAGACCAAAGCTAAGTCTTCTAACGACTCCGATTTGAATGATATTGAATGCCCATTGGAGGGGAAAAAGATGAGGTTGGAATCTTTATTGAGTAGAGAGCTTATTCCCTCTAGATTTTTTTTGTAAAGATACTTTAATGGAATTGGGAGTTTTTGAAGATACATTACGCTTATGTCAAAATGTAGGTTAGGATTCCTTTATTGCATTGTTTGAACCCGTGTATGAGCATACCTCTTTAGAATTCCTAAGTTCAGTGGAGGTGAGTAGGTACCCAACTACTGATGGTTGGGAAATGTCTTTTAGACTGAACAATACTAATTATAAAATAAATATGGATGAAGTAGCTAAAATTTATGGTTTTCCCCTAGGGGGTGCTGTTAGCATCCTAAAGGACTTTAGACCAGGATACTTTTGGTCCTTTATTTCCAGTGCATGGGGTAACTATGATGCCTCCTCTTCCAAAGCTTCCTCTATTCATCATCCCATTTTTCGATACCTTCAACGGTTTATGGCCCGCTCTATTTTTGGTAGGTATGATAGCCACGGTACCGTCCAGCAAGCTGAGGTATTTTTCTTGCACTTTATGCTTAATAATACTCCCATTGACTCTGCTAAATGTTAGGTAGCCAATTTTCCCGAGTCGGCAATGCAACTATGGGTAAAATTGTTCTTGCTGGTTACATTAATCCTATAGCAATGTATTGGGTATAGATTTAGAGTAGTATACTCTTCTTCACTAACAAAAGAGGGTAGATAAAGGTGAATTAATAAATATGGGAATGATTGTACAGGAGCATAATGTTTATTGTTTAGTCATACCTAGTTTTTCTGTGACTCACTCCTTGTTTGACCCTACTTTTACTAGTTTGGAAGGCAAGACATCTTTTCTTTTTGTAGAGATAGATGATCATACTCCCCTCTCTACTGAGATTCCTCCAGAGCAGGGTGAGCCATCTCATTTTGGTGAGGAGCCCCCCCTTCTCCATGCAGCGAATGTACACTTTGCTTTAGCAGATGTCCGTTGAGCAAACCCGTCAGGGGGCCTGCATAGATTAGATTTCTGACCGGGTAGATGCCATGTATGGTTGGCATACCCAGCAGGGTCACTCCCACCCCCTTCTCCATGACAGGTAATAGTTGATCTTTTGTGTTCTTTTACCCCTGGTTCCTCAATTACGGACCTCTTTGGTCCCCTTGATATGGACATTGGGGACAATGTCCAGTTTTAGTTTGGGGTGATAGGTACACAAAAATTCAGCTTGTTCTTTCTTTATTCTTTTTTATTTTTGTTTATTTTTATTTTCTAGTTCATTTGCATGATTGTATATCTGCCATATGCCTTAGCCTAGCATTGATTGCTGATTGCAGTTATTGTTACCTGTATGACATGTGATGTAGATTCATTGGATTTTAAGCATTGCTTAGGTGAATCTGGTAAAATAATATATATATATATATATATATATATATAAAGAAGTAAAAAGTTTTTGATTGCTATTCTTGCCAGAATAATCACTCTGCATGATGACTGTGTTTCTTTGATTAGGCCAATTACCACTGTGAGCTTTTGAGCCAATAGGGTGTTCAATGCATTAAATTGTAAATGACCTATGATTCCTTGACTGAGTGATTCACACATTTTTAGGCACTCTAGAACTTGGCTTTTGACCAATTCAAAACGATTTGTGATGCATGCTTGGAATGAAAAAGGCACTTTAGGTTTTGTTTTCTTTAACCTCGAAATTTGTTGAAAATTATAACCCCTTAGTTGTCCCTTTTGAGCCATGAAATAATAGGATATTTTCTTTCAAAATCTTTAACATTAGGATTTCTAGTTCACATATAGAAGAGGCAAAAAGGGTAAGCTAACTAAAAATGGTTAAATTGAAAAATAAAAACCATGATAGTTTAGGGTGTGTGATTCAAAGAAAAGGAAAGATAAGGAGTTTGATCTCAAAAATTAAAAGAAGAGAAAAAGAAAAATGAATCATACCCTTTATGGTTTGAAAGTATAGAGAGTTATTAAATTGAGGTTTGTTTGCCCTTTTGTGATACTGCTCTTCTTACAGAATTAAGCACTTTGCATTTCCCTTTTTCTTGGTTTTCATTCCTATGCTGAATCCCCTGGCCCCATTACAACCTTTTAAAAGACCTTTTGACCGATGCATGTTTTCTTGATAACTGTGGAGTTTGTGGTCAATTGCCAAGCCTATGGTAGTGTTTAGAATGTTGTGATCTGAGTGGATTGAAACATAAGCATACACATTAAGTGGAAAGTGAGAAAGAGTACCATAGGTCTAATCTTAGTGAATATGGCTTGACTATTGATTGTGGTATATTCTGGTAATTTATGCAATCTTTTAAAAACACAAAAACAAAGAAAATAAATAAACACAAGATTCCTTAAGTTAGCTTGGGTCTGCTGGTCTTTCATGATATGCTTGTATGGATTCAGTGATTGCTTGAGGACAAGTAATGTTTTAGTTTGGGGTATTTTGATAAGTGTGTATTGTGTGTTGTTTTTTGTTGTTTTTAGGTCCAGTTTTTAGGGTTTTTACATATTGTTCATGCCTGATTCCCTTGATTTTGATTCTTTTCCATACATATTACTTGGTTGTTCCTATTTTGCAGGATCAATGATATTTTAGGTCTTTTTTAAGGAAAAGACACCACCACTGGCCATGATGGGCACTGTGGAACACTATGGAGCATTGTTGAAGCAAAGAACAGGAAGTCAGAAGCCACCACTGGCCGTGGTTGGCTCTACCTATTACCCAAAAATTACGTATTTAATGTTTAAGAGGAACAGGGCTCGAACCACTGGTCGTGGTTGTCCCCTACAAGGCCCAAATATCTAATTTGTTTAGGGTTTTTATGGGGGTACTTGAGGAGAGTTAGAGAGACTTCTTCTGGGACAGTTTTAAGAGATAGCTTTTGGGAGATTGTAAGGGCTCTTTGAGGAAGAATTCATTAGAAATCAAGAATCAATTCATCAAGAGAGATCAATTCTGCAGATTTAGGAGAAGGAGTTTGCAATCCTAGTGAGAACTAATTTGTAATTCTAGAACCCTAGTTTACACTTTTGATTCCTTTTATGTTTGGCATTGATTTTGTTATCTATGACATGAGGATGACAATCTTTATGGCACACTAAACCTTCGTTCTTGGGATTAAAGGATGTAATACGCTTATGTGTCTCAATTAATTGTTCTTTACCTTTCAATGATATGATTTCATGTTTCTATTTGATTTATGTATCGTAATGCTTCTACAAGACTTAAATATAAGCGTAGTTGATTCCAAATTGTATGCGCTACGATAGTAGGTATATTATTCAAAAACACATAAATCGAACCTATGTTTTTGTTTTATGACGGTAAGAAAACTCATTTGAGGATTAATTGGATTCCCATAAAACTTAAAGGGCTTAATTAACGAATTGAACGTGGTTCTTCAGGAATTAGGCATGTTAATAGGCTTTTGAGAGAAAGGTATTAATTAAATTAAAGGTATCTACCTTAGAAAAGGAAATCGTATAATTGGATAGGTAGTTGACCTTTAATTTTTGTATTAGCATATGAACCCTTAAATCCCAAGACCTTTGTTAATTGAATTCCCCAAACTTGCTCTGATTTTCTTCTACAAAAGACGTTGGATTTTCTGTTTTCTAATTTAGTGTTCATCATAGTTTTAGCAATTCATTTTAATCGATTCACTAGATAATTGAACCACCGTTATAACTAGTACTTGGGCATAATCTCTGTGGGAACGATATCTTTTTATTACTTCGATACCTTGTGTCTTTACGGTAGGCTATCAGGCATTTGCATGATCCTGTATAGGATGTATAACACCATCGGTTAACTAGGACAAACCGTCTTGCTGGGTTATCCTACTTAACTAAGAGGTTACAAGTTTTGAGAAAAATGGGGAAAATTTTTTTTGTGCAAGTAAAACAGTGGCAGATCAGTGGAAACAAGCATTTGATAATTTACATAGTCTTTCGCAAACTGTAAGTGATTGTACTCTTAAACAGAATGGGGCACGCAGGCACCCTTGAATATGTATAGTCATCCTTAGTCTTGTTACTTGTTTAGCTATATTTACTTAACTATACACATCCTGCGTTCGTCAAGTACTCCCAGCTGGTCCAACTTACAGCCACTCCTCGTATTATTAATAAGTAGAAAGGGATGAGTATATACTCTAGACCCCTAGGGTTTCCGGTGCGGGCATACCCAGTCAACAGATAGTATAATTCAATTAATTCAAAAACAACACATGTACAATCTATGGCAATCAATAATGTTGCAATGAGATGCATGAGTTAGGTTTATTTTGAATTATCTGGTGTTAAGTTTCATGATGCATGTGGGCCTAATAAACAAATCCATCATCATCATCATCATCATCAAATCCATTGGAAGCCGTCCTGCTCAGGCTGTCCCTGGGCGTAACGTTTCCACACTAGAGCAATCGGAGCCCACCAAGTCCCTTACATATCATATCTTATCACTGGGTATAAATGGACTCACAAGTCCTACTTATAAACATGGATCCATCTCATCTGACCATTCACATCTTATAATAATGAGACTTGGCTCTACACAATCACAGTTACACTCCATCTTTAGTCAAAGTACATTAGGCTTGTCGCGGACCATCCGACATTGGGCACGAATCCAAGCCATTGGATGCCAACCCAATTGTACTCCCAAGGTTCTTCATAGGGATCGAACGCAAATGTTCTCCAGCGTACCTCGGTGTATGCTTTAGTTTTCACAAGAATCCTTTTCATGATGAAACATGCATATTTTTGTTATTACTTTTGACCCCTGGGTATCTATGTGTTTCCTACTTTGAGATATTTGTCCTCAAGTTATTAGGTCCCACCTATTTTTCAAACGTTGTAGTTTATTTATATTTTGTTTAAAAAATATACCGACTATATCTTGGCTAAAATAACGTTCAAGTTGATGAGTAAATAATGTGTTTCTTATTTTAATAATAACAATAGTAAGAAAATAATTCCAACAATAAGGCGGCAGAGCTAGCCATTATAGTACAGAAATATAAATGACCAAATTTTAAATAAAGAGAATCAATAAGGTTGTGAGAGCGGCAGCAGAGCCGACCATTATGCCCAAAATATGAATAATATAAATTAAATAAATAAGCAAATACCAGGAGCGGTGGCAGAGTCGGCCATTATGCTCAATAACGTAAGTGACAAAATGTAAATTAACAAGGAAAATAATTAGAGCGGTGGCAGAGCTGACCATTATGCTCAATAATAGAAGTAACAAGAAAATAAATAAGATAAACCATTAAGAGTGGCGGCAAAGCCGACCATTATGCCTGATAGTAATTAATAATAAAATAGTAATAATAATAATAAAACAATAATAAAATTAACAATAATAATCATATTAGTAGTAATGATATATTTAGTGGCAATATTATTTCTTGATTTCGTTTTCTTTAGGTATCGGGGTTAACGTGTTGAGGACAAATATAACGATATGGGTATTAGTCCACACTTCTGAATGATTATTACAACTTTGGACATAGCATAAATTTACATAATAAAGGTCGTGTGCATGTCCATCCTTATATCCTCATTTATCATATTTTTCAAAACTTATTTGTTGGACTCCACATAGACACCCATGGTCCTTAATATTTTCACAACTCAGTACCTAACTTGTCCACTTAATCATCATGGTTAGTAATGGCCAACACAACTAATTAATCATATACACGACAATAAAGTATTAATAAAAATTTAAGTGGCTTAATTTAACGGCAGGAAAATATCTTAAATTTTAACCAAAGGTTCCTTAACCTTTTTGAACACACGGTTCACCCTAGGATACCCGAGAATATACCCCCTTACCTAAGGTGTCGTATTCTTTCGGATACTAGACGAAGGGGTGAAAACTCAACTTTCAAAGTGTAGCTCCGATCGACGATTCGTCTCTGCGGTTGAACTCTATGTGATGATCAGAGCCCAGAATGACCAAATACAAATTATCCATCAAGAGGTGAGGGAAGTGGCATGATGGCTGCCCATGGTGGTGGAGGGTAGTTCGCAGTGACTAGAGTTGAAACTGATTGGTAGAAATCAAAGCAAATGAAGATCGAAGGTCGTAGGAAGAAAGAATGGTGAAAATGGAAGTTGTGAGGAGTCATAGGTGGTATTGGAAGTTCATGTTTTGGGGCTATTTCAATGGTGAGGATGGTGGTTTTGTGGTGGTGGAAGTGGTGGAGAAAGATGAAAGACTGAGGTTCACGGTGATTGGAGGTAGTTTCGGTGAAAAACAGAGGTGATTTCAGAGGTTGGTTTTAAGCATCAATGGAGGAGAGAGAGAGAGAGAGAGATGATGTGATGGAGAAGAAGAGAATGAGAAGTTTTGAGAGGGGGTGACTTCCTATTTATAGGAAAATCTAGCCGTCGAGTCTAGATTTAATCAGTACCGGATGAAACCTTAGTTACGATTTTTAATACTTAACTTTGAGAGAAAAAGTGACTTTTTACTACATCCAGAATCTGAAAAGTGTCCACATGAAAGTTGTAGATCTTATTTTTCTCTTCAAAATGATACATGGTACATAAAAGTCTGACACCAGGAGCAAGAGTTATGCCTGAAACAAGGAAAAGTGCTTTCCGGGGCTCCAAAATTATTTTAACTTGAAAAGATGGGCTCACCAAGAAAAATCCTTTGAGAATCATCTTTTGAGATCTTCATCAAAGTTGTAGCTTTTTTGATAAAAATCCATGAAAAAAGAAAGAAGTGATTCCAACATCGTATGAGGGAGATGTTCACGTTTTACTGCTGCTGGGTCACTTAGTTACGAAAATGAAACTTCCTTGAGAAGCTTAGCTTTTCGAGGACGATCGGGCACGAACTAGCTTTCAAGTTCTTCAGGAGAATTGTGGAGAGGTTTGATACGAGGGTGTAGAAATTGCAACAAACCAATTTTAAGCTCATGTGAGAGAGTTATGATTTTTCTTGTAAATTAATGAAATATAATGGGATTAAATAACAGGTTTTCAGAGTACAAAAGCTTGGTTCTTCAAGTTGGTGATGATAGGTTACGAATTTAGGTTTGAGACTAGAAATAGAGATTGCTAGGTTTTTCATAACGAAGAAACCAAGACAAGAATTGCTTGATTCTGATATCATATAAGAAAGTTAGGCTTAAAACACTAAAAGTGTTTGAGCTAAACTTAGATGTTTCGGTTTAACTGGCTAGTTTTTCCAAGAAATAGGGTTGATGGGGTCCGAATTAGAGTTTGAGCTCTTCAGGAGTCGTGTTTGAATTACCAAAATAGTTTATAAGGGACTGCCCGTGCTGGGATCAGACATCCCGAAGTGTATAAACGAATAACCAAGGGCCCCTTTTCGGTATAAAACGGTGTGCAGGAACTGACTCGATTCTTCCTCATTTTACATGAACGATTGTACTATTCTAACTAGATTGTTATCTAGGTACTAGATTTGGAATTAGATAGTCAATTCTTGACTACCCGCAAGGTCCCTTATTTACTCTCCCCAATATTATATTATTATTTATCATTAAGTATAACCCATATTATTATTATACACAATTAATATCTCTTTTTATCGAGTTTTCTCAACTCGATTACATTTTTCTTTTTATAAAAGGGTCTCTTCCCTGGTTATCACTTAAGAATTCTTGTGATTGAAAATCTACAAGGTTAAGGCTGCTTACTAAAAACAGGGATGTTACAGGATGGGGCGCAGACAAGATACTTTTGAGAGAATGTGCAGGGAGCTCACGAGGTCTAAGAGGACCTTTGTAGTGAGGCTTATACTTGGGGAGCATGGGATGCTTCATCCTACCTAACTAAATATTTAATGCTGGGTTCTACAAACGATCTGGTGCAATCAAAATTTTCTTCCCAAGGGACATAACTTTGTGAAACTTATGATATTACAATCCATGTTTCATGTCCCTAATAACAGTGGTTTCTTTAGCCTTCAAAGCAAAATACATTGTAATGTCTTCTTTTGAGAGGAGGTATGAAAGGTTCACGAGTTTTCCAAAGTGCATGAGAGGTACTTAGAGATGGGCATCAGGAAGGATATGGACTCTTCTTTTGGTAAACCAGGAGAATTGACAATGGCTAGGTTGTGAGGATTAAAATAACCTAGATCACCTTCATCAAAGGTGGGTTTGAAGTATCTGAAGAGAGGGACTTTAAGGGTGATAAAGTGAAAGGGAGAGAGTTTAAGTGGTGAGGGTAGCTGTGGAACAAATAAGTGCTAGTCTTAGTTTAGTTGGGATCTAGTTAGTCTGGTTTGGCTAAGAGGCAAGTTGGGCTAACTGGGTAGTCTGGTCAAGTTGGGGTGATGAAGTAAATTCAAGCTGGGATGGGCTACTTAAAGAATCAGACTTTGGTCTTTTTACACTTGACTCAGATTCAGAACCAGCCCTCTTCCTTTTGCCTATAACCTTGGCTCTGAAACTAGTTTCATCACTTTGATATTCTCCAACAACCTCATAGAATCTGTCGATCTAGTCCATGTGGTTCCACTTTAGAGCATCATAGTCTGGGAAACTCTTGAGGTGTCTAGAGATGAATTTGATGTACTCAATAAAAATAGGGTATCCACCACATTTCATCAATTCCTCTTTATTTGCCCTTATGGCATTCAGGTAGGCAGACCTAAGTTCATTATACTTGGCTTGCCACCTAGTACAGTCTAACAATGCATAGAAACAGTAAGATGTTGTGTAGTAAAGACATTCATGAATTGCTTATAGGCTTCAATAGTGAGAGAGGATAAGGGTCTTCTACTGTTGTTGAGATTACTGCTATTGAGAAGCTTGCTTCTTTTTGCTCTACAGTCTGCCGATGGTTATATAATCATTAGAATCTGATAATTCATCTACATCTTTTGTGCCTTCAAGCACAAACTTCTTAACAAATAAAGGTGGAGAAAAAGCAACTGAGTGAGGCTTTACATCCAAAGGTGAATCTGAGTTGTTAGACTCATCAGAACTGTCTAAGGCCAATTTCTAGACTTCTTGGCAGGAAACTTGACTCTGTCACTTTTTCTCTTGGGGGCTAGCTTGACTTGCACAACTTTAAACTTTTTCATCTCGATGTCTACTAAGGCAGACCTCTTCTTCTTTTGAACTGGTGAAGGAAGAAACCTTTCCAAGGTCTGATCAAGTAGAGGTGAGAATGTTGGTAGCTTACTCACCAAGGATGTGGATTGAATCATGTCATTGATAGTTTGAGATTGCATATTCTCCAGTGTAAATACCTTCGTAAGCACTACTGGGTAAGGAATCTTCTTCTACTTCTTCCCTACTGAAGAAATAAGGTAGGTCACAATGACATTAGGCAGACTAACCTTTTCCTTCATAAGCATGTGGTACATATAGAACCTATCCAGCTTGGTGATAATGTTTTTGGCACATTTCCTTTGGCAAAATACTTGCCTCATAACCAGGTGTAGCATCTTCAGTTTATGAAGGATGTTGCCAGAAACAGTCTTGGCTGGGAGAGTGGCACCCTAAAACATCTTATTGATTTCAAGACTTGAGACCATTTCATACTCAAAATCATCAACAAATATTTCTGACAGACGGGCACCTAGTGTTAGTAGCTATAAAATCTTCTGAAATCTCAATGCTTTTTCCCTTAAGCTTCCCCAATATAATGAACTTGGATTTGTCAACAGTAATGCTCTTCCAGAAGTTCAACACTAGAGAGGAAGAATAGGGCTCCCTGTCTAAGTAGAACTTAGTCCAACCAATACCATCTATTTCTATAGTAATGTCCCTGCCATCTAACTTGTGCGTGAAAGTATAAAGATTCCACAATACCCCTAACAGAAAGATTGAAGGCCATTGCTGTTGCTCAAAGATGTGGAAGAAAACGTTTAGGGTTTAGGAAATGAAAGGCTTTCAAAGAGAGTTATTTTTCGAAGAAGAAAAAGTTATAAGGTTTTTTGCAAGGTGGGAAATGAAATGAAAATGCACATATTTAAAAGGTAATAATTTCCCACTAGTGAGGAGAAAGAAACATGTCATAGGTGGTAGTTACACAAAAGGGTATTAACTGCTGCCATGTTGTACGTTTTAAAGTAAAAGATAATAAAATGTGAAACGCTTTTAGTTAATATGGATCCCAAAAGATTTAACCTTTTTCTTCTCAGTAAATAGAAGCAAATTATTATAGTTTCAAACATATCAAGCAACTAAAGCATTCAATATTAGATTTAGACCAATCGTACAATCAGACTTTTCAAGTAACATTTAGATCAAACATATTCATGCAATATTTCTTAAATTCAAATTATACTTCATAAAAGCAAACTTGGCCTCAGCTAAAGGCTTTGTGAAGATGTCTGCCCATTGATGGCCCGTTTCCACAAATTTCATGTCCAAAATCCCTTTGTACATAATCTATAATAAAGTGATATTTCACTTCTATATACTTAGCTTTGGAATGTTGAATGAGATTCTTTGAAAGATTTATAGAACTTATGTTGTCAAAAAACACAGGGATCTCTTCTTATTTGATTGAATAATCTTCAAGTTGATATTTTATCTAAAGAAGTTGAGAACAACAGCCTACTACAAACATATACCTAGCTTCTGCTGTTAAAAATGCAATTGAATTTTGCTTTTTGCTTCCCCATGATATCAGATTTTTCCTAGGAAGTGACATCCACCACTTGTGCTTTTTCTATCCACTCTATCTCTTGTAAAATCTGTAGCACAATATCTAGATAGAGAGAAAGAGTTTGTTCTCTTGTAGAACAGCCCAAGGTTAGTGGTTCCAACAAGATATCTCAGAATCCTCTTTATAGTAGACAGGTGTGATTCCTTAGGGTCTGACTGATATCTTGTACGCATGCAAACACTGAACATTATATCTGGTCTGCTGGATGTAAGATACAAAAGTGAACCTCTCATTCCTCGATATAAGGTCTGATCCACTGATGTACCAGACCTATCTTTATTAATTATGTTTTGGATGCATAAGAGTGCTCATAGGCTTAACATCAGTCATTTTAAACTTTTTAAGCAATTCCTTGTTGTACTTCTATTGATGAATAAAAATACCATCACTATTTTGTTTGATCTACAAGCCTAGGAAGAATTTATGTTCTCCCATCATACTCATTTCAAATTCAGCTTGTATCATTTCAAAAAATTCTTTGCACAAACTTACATCAGTAACACTACAAACAATATCATCCATATAAATATGCATAATTATCAAGTTTTTATAAGAGATTTTTCTAAACAAAGTTGTATCTACTTTTCCTCTAGTAAAGCCTTTTGAAAGCAAAAAGGTACTGAGTCTGTCATACCAAGCTCTAGGGACTTGTTTCAGACCATACAATGCTTTACTAAGCTTGAAAACATGATTTGGAAAAGATACATCTTCAAAACCAGAGAGTTGTTTTACAAAAACTTCTTCTTCGATAAACCCATTTAGAAAAGCACTTTTAACATCCATATGATATAATGTAATTCCTTTAAAGGCTGCAAATTCAAGAAGTATCCTTATAGCCTCAAGTCTGACTACAAGACCAAAAGTTTCAGTAAAATTTATACCTTTTTGCTAATTGTAGCCTTGTGCTACAAGTCTGGCTTTATTTTTTATTACTTTCCCATCTTCATCAAGCTTGTTTCTGAAGACCCATTTAGTTCCAATGATGTTTTTATTTTTGGGTCTTAGGACAAGACTCCAAACCTTATTTCTATCAAATTGATTCAGTTCCTCTTGCATGGCAATGATCTAATCAGTATCTTCTAGTGCTTCTATAACAAATTTTGGTTTAAGTTCAGAAACCAAAGCAATGGTGGATTGATTGAGAAATCTAGATCTGGTCCTAACTCCAGCTGATTGATCTTTAATTATGAGATCTGAAGGGTGATAAGCTTTGAACTTCCAGTCTCTTAGCTTCTCTAGTTTAGACACTATTTGATGTTGTTTAGATTTTTTGTCTATATTTTCAATTGGTTCAGGTTGAGCAGGGTTGGTCCTTGTTGATCTTGTTCAGCTTCTTGCTCCTATACACCTGCATAATCAAGGTTTAGATCTGCAGTCTCCTGTTAGTCTCTTAAAGATCATCAAATCTTACATGCATTGAATCCTCAGTGATCTGAGTTCTTGTATTAAAAACTGTGTAGGATTTTGATGTGGTTGAATATCCAAGAAATATCTCTTTGTCACACTTAGAATCAAATTTTCCAAGATGATTCCCTATGTTAAGAACATAACAGGGACAACCAAAAAGATAAAAATATAAAATGTTGGGTCTCATTCCTTTCTATAATTCATAAGGAGGCTTATTCAATATTGGTCTGATAAAGGTTCTGTTTTGAATGTAACAAGAAGTACTCAACCTCTGCCTAGAAATATTTTAGAATATTGCTTTCACAAAGCATTATTCTGGCCATTTCTTGTAGAGACCTATTTTTCTTTTCCACAACACCGTTCTGTTAGGGTGTCCTCGGAGAAGAAAAACTATGTGATACCAAACTCATTGCAAAATCTTTTAAAAATTTCATTTTTAAATTCTTTGCTATGATCACTTTTTATTGTACCAATACATAATCCTTTCTCATTCTAGATTTTCTTGCAGAAAATCTTAAATACTTTCACAGACTTATCCTTGTGTGTTAGAAAATATACCTATGTGATTCTTATGTAATCATCAATAATAACAAATTCATACTTCTTTGCTGCCAGACTGTATACTTGAGATGAACCAAACAAATCTAAATATAACAGTTCCAAAGGTCTGGCAGTCGAAACAACATTTTTATTTTCAAAAGAGGTTTTGTGTTCTCTCTCTCTTTGACATGCTTTTATTTCTTTGAAACAAATGAGGGAGATGAAAATTGCTTGAAATCATTTTTCTCTATATAGCCCAGACTTAGTTTGCTATGGTCACCATGTGATTTCTATAACAGCCCTAATTTTTTCAGAATAGGATTCTAGACTCTCGGTCCTCTGAGAAGTGCCTTACGAAGTCTTTTAGGAGAGTCGAGGCTTTGGCCTAACCCCTAGATTGTTCTAAGCACAAGGAAGAGAGAGACTGAGAAGATGTGAGTAGGAAGTAGCTCAGTCAAATGAAATAAGTGAGTGAGAGAGGATGTGTATAATAGTGACATTTAGAGGAATTTATTAACTTGATAGTAATTTATGTGAAGAGGTAATTGTGTTCGATTTAACATTAGAACTATTTATAAGATGTGTATATATATGTATATTCTTATTATTGATGCTAGAAATAATGATTTATGAATGATGTTTAATTTTGGTAATTTATAGATTGTGTTAGTCAATTATGTGTTAATTTTGGCCGTAACTGATTGAGAATATTTAGATTTATTTAAGTATCAAGTTAGATTTTAAGGTTAGATAATTATTAGAGCCCAAGATTTCATAAGATGCTAATTAATCCCTTTAATAAAAGGGATTAGTAGATAATACCTTATTTTGATATTGACTGGTTAATGAATTTAATTAATTAAGATAAAATGAAATGAGTAGATAATATTTATTTAGTTAAGAAATTGATTACTTATTATTAATATTTTAATAATAAATGTTGCCCGATTCCCTCGGATTTGAACAGTGGGACCCAGCCTAAGGTCGGACTCTGATGGTTTGACCCGAGATGAGTGATCCAGTAGGGAAACTAGTCCTATTAGGATTGTTTTGTAAAGGATCAAGGGTGTCTGAATTAGCCTGATCGGCCTAGTCACAACCTTTAACGTCTCCTACGTTTGACCGTTCATATACCTTGGGATATTCGATGGTAGCACGGTCAGTCTCAGGTGACTCGTTTTGACACTTTAGAAACTTTTCCTGGAGAGGCCGAAGCCCGGTTCAGACTCTATCACCCTCGTTTTTCTACAAATCAGTTTCTTTATAAATCGTTTTAAAACTTGACCTAAATACCTTTAGTGTTTTTGACCCAACTTTTGCATACAAGCTTGGAATTGAACAATTCTGGTCTCAATCTCTTTATTTTGAAAGGATCTTCAACCTCTGTTTCTATCCCCGAGCTCCGATTCCTACTCCGTCAACCCCGGAATCGAAGATTAAGTGTGTTCGCCTCAAAATTCCATTGTTAGGACTTTTTCCCTGCATATGGTTCAGGAAAAAACTCATAACTCTCTTATACGATCTTCAATTCATACAAAATTAGTATCAAAATCTCCGTAACAAAATTATCTATGTTTTTCATAAAGACATTAAAGGCTAAATCTCTCTAGATTAATACAGTTTAATAAATCTTTGCAACCCCTTAGTTGTCTCGTCATCATTCTGATAGTCTTCGGTAAAATCGCATATCTCCCTTGTTCGGTGCTTGAATTGCTTCATTCTTTTTACTATGGATCCATATTAAGAATATATATAATTATTATGAAAGGCACAAAATCAAATTCTCAAAGGAGAATTTATGGTGAATTTATTATCGAGGCCCTAGCTGATTCAAGAGCTTTTGGAGCAGTCTGTAGTAAATCAGATATATCTCGGGATACCTATCTCTGATCATCAAGTATTATATATTGATTTAAAGAGAAAAAAAGATCTATAACTTTTATGTGGGAAGTTTTTCCTATTTCCTAATTAACATCCTTATTTTTCGGTTCATAAAAACTCTACACGCTTTAATTCTTTGTGTAACAAATTAAATTTCCGGCACCGCTATCATGTGATACCTGCCCGCCACACCTCACCACATCACGCTACCTCATTAGATAGGTGTCACCACCAGACTTTCAAATGAGGACACACAAAGGAAGGACCCTCACACTACCCTAGAGAAAGGACTTGAAGCTTACAAAGGTCCTCTCACAAGGGCCAAGACCAAAAAGGCCAAAGAGAGCATCCATCAGGCCTTATCCTCCTTCCTTTCCTTGAGTGGCCCCAAGCCCAATAAAGACTTCTTAAGGATTTATTCATACTTTACTTGTAATATACTTCTTAGTTAGGTTCTATAGGCTTATAGATTCTATTTGGGCCTTGCAAGGTCAAATAGGCCACTTTTGGGCCTTGTACTCTCACCTTGGGCCATGTATAGGCCATATCCTTCTCCACTAGTACTATTGGGCCTAGGAATAATGGAGAGGCCCATTTAGGAGTAGTCACTTGGCTGAATTCTCTAAATATCTAATAAAGAGCTCTCCCTTTGTATTTTACACACAATTAATGCCAATTGAGATTTCACACTTTCAAAGTGAGTTTTTAGTGAGAGAAGCTCTCCCTTCTCTCTAGGTTAGAGTGAGCTCTAGCGAGCTCTCATCCAAGGGGTTTCCTCCCTCTTGGTGGTGAGTTAGAGGAGTTATCTTCTTCTAGGAGTGGCCTCCCATTCACCTCCTCCATTCCATCTTCCATCCTCCTCCTTCCTTCCTTCCATTTCCACCCTTTCCCTTCTCTTTTCCCTTCCAATTCCGTGTAGTTTTTAGTCTTCTTTCTCATTTCCAATTTAGTTTTCCAAGGGAAAGATTCTTCCATTTAATGCTTGTAAAGGTTAGAAGAAGAGAAGATCCCTAAATCCACCCTTCTTCAAGAAGCTAGAAGAAGATCCTACATCATTTGGTGTCACTTGAGCTTGGGAGGTTCTTCTCTATTCTTCTTCTTTTTACATAATTCAGTTTTCTTCTTTAGATTGCTGGCTGGAATTTTGTTGTTATGCCTTATACTTGCCTTGTTGATGCCATGTTAAAATAGAAAACTCATAAAAAGTTGTTGTTCTTTTGAGTTTTTGTGCTAGTTTATTCATTTCTTTAGTTTTCTTGCATATTGTTCTTTTCAATTTGGTTTAGTATTGTATAAGTTCTAAAATTTTAGAATTGGAACAATTAGAATTTGGTTGTTAGTTTGTTAGTTTGATTGTTAGAAGTTAGTTACTTGTTAGGTGTTAGTTAGAGCCAAGTTAGTTGTTAGTTGTGCCAAGTGGAACCTTTGTTTAGTGTTCTAGGCTTTTGTGTTGTTTTTCCATTACTAGAGGTGCATTGCCGTGTGGTGGAGTTTAGTTCAAGCATCTTGACTAATCTCCCAAAGGTTCCATTCTTGTGTTGTTAGGAGGTCTCATCTTAAGACTCTCCAAAGGTCATCTCATTTTAGGCTTGTTAGTATTCGCTCTTAGTTTCTTTCTAGGTTAATTTTTGTTTGTGAATGTACATTAGGAACACATCATATTTCGGTTTTCATATTGCTTGCATAGAAGAAAATTTTTGTCAAAAAGTTTTAAATATAGTCCTTCCATTCTCTTTGGAAGAAGGTTGCATTGTTTTTCCTTAAGCAAGAAAGTGACATTTGAAATTATTTAGCCTTAGCTCACTTTGGTTTTTGACATTGAATAGTGGTGTTATACATTGAAAATTCAAGAGGCAAGATAAGAAAAAGAAAGTACCAAAAGAGAAAAAAGAGTTAGAAAACCCTATACTACAAAATTGAAAAAAGGGTGTTAAAAAGAAAAGAAACCTCATTAAGAAAAAAGTGTAAAGTTCAATACAAAGGTCCAATTTCGAAATTCAATCTACTTGAAGTGAGTTGTTTGCTAATTACATTTTCCAATACATTATCATTCAAAATTCAATCTAAGTTTAGGTTTCCCTTACTTTTGTTGATTGCATTTTGTTCTTTGCTTGTTTAGTTTTGTCACAAATTTTTGAATTCCTTCCATAATATATCCTTTATTCATTTGAACATTTATTTCTTTAGTGTCTTGTCAATCAAAAATACAAAAATATTTTCCATTTTGAGTAGCCTTTCTTCTTAAGCCTTTTTAGTTTGTCATTTTTCCTTCTCAAGTTTTGTCTTTGAAGTTGTCTTTTCTTCAAACTTCTTGATAATTCCCTTCTCTATACCATTAAGGGTAGCATATTGGAACACTTGAGGTGAGAGTGTAAATTGCTTGGGTGAATTTGATACCAAAGAGAAAGGGTAAGAGTTGTGAGGATACACTTGAGAGATACACTTGTGAGGTTAATTTTTTTTTGTGAATTCATTAACATCAATTTCGTTTAGATTGTGTTCTTGTCTTGTTTTGCTAGGTGAGGTGGAGCTTACACATCAAGGAAGAGCTTGAAGAAATTGTAAAGGAAGCAAAAGCCTTGTAACTAGTAGAACTTAGGCAAAATTTTCAATTCTTAGGCTTTGTGTATTAGGTTTTGTCTTGTATTTTGGATACATCTTTGGACATTGGACTTTTGGACACTATTAACTTTCATTTTTATTTGGTAATCTCAGCTAGATAGTAGAGCATTTGAATTTGGTTGTTAACTACTTTTAGTTAGTTAGTTGTTAGTTATAACTAATAGTTGTTAGTTAGTTGCTTGTCTTAACTAATTAGGTTAATTAGTTAGTGGTTGGAACTAATTCTAGTTACTTTAACTAATCATAACCGAATTAGTTGAGGGTCTTAACAAATCCATAACTGAATTAGTTGTTAGTTAAGGGTGGTTAGACTTAGTTACAACTTCCATAACTAAATAACTACTTCTAGTTAGGGTTTGTTAGTAGTTGGTTAGTTAGTTGAACTAATTTTGTTAGGTTAACTAACTAGTAACTGAATTTGGTTAGGCTTGTCTAGGGTTAGTTAATTGTTAGAAACAACCTAGGACAATCATAATCAACTAAGGTTAAAACCAACCTAGGGACTTACATAAGCAACTTAGGACTAACCTAGCAAAAGACAACCTAGGATCCTCTTTTCCCTTAGGATAGAAACCTAGTATTGATATTTTAGGATTATTGTGTGTTTTCTTTCACTTGTTTTGCATTCATCCTCCTCGACTAGTTTGTCTACACATTCTTTGTTTTTTGTCTTGAATTTCTTTGACAACCTTAAAAGATGTCTTTTAGTGATAGGGAGAATAAAACCATGCTTCATAACATAATGGATAGCTTGAATAACATCAATGCTAGGCTAACAAATCTTGAGCATAATGAAAACCCTAGAGCTAGGCATAGAAATCAAAGAAATCATAGACATAACAATAGTGATAGTGAAGAGGAGCCTAGACAAAGAAGACACCATGAGCATAAAAGAGAAGACATAGGCTTAAGAGAAGTAAAATTAGAAATACCCCCATTTCATGACAAGAGTGACATAGAGGCTTATCTAGAGTGGGAAATGAGAGTAGAAAAAATATTCAACTCTCATCAAATAAAAGATGAAAAGAAAGTTAGGATAGCCACCCTCTCATTTCAAAGCTACGCCTTAGTATGGTGGTCTCAAGTATGTAAGGAGAGAAAGAAAGATAATTTTCCACCAATAGATGATCGGTTAGACTTAAAATCTCTATTAGGAAAACGTTATGTTCCTAGTTACTATAGAGGGAAGCTATTAGCAAAGATAAATAGACTCACCCAAGGGTCAAAAAGTGTAGAAGACTACTACAAATCATTAGAGATAGCTATGATTAGGGCAAACCTAGAAGAAGATGAGGAAACCCTAATGCATAGGTTCTTACATGGCCTCAATAGGAACATTAAAAATAGAGTAGAACTCTTTCCATATATAGACATTAAAGAATTACTTCACCAATGCACTAAGGTAGAGAGCCAATTTAAAGAGAGAGAAGCCTATAGTGGGGAAAATAAAGCCTATAAATCTAAATGGGTAGGACAAGATAACAAGGGTAGATTTGATAGAAACCCTAGGGAGAGGGAAGTGGGCACTTCATCTTCCAAACCTCAAAGTGAGTTGCATAAAAATAGGAAAGTTTTTAGGAATCAAAGAGAAAAACATGAATCCACATCTAAACCATAATCCTCTAGATCATCTACCATTAAATGTTTTAAATGCCTCGGTAGAGGTCACATTGCTTCTGACTATCCAACAAAGAGAACCATGGTTTTGAAAACTAATGGAACCTACTCAAGTCAATCAGAGTCTAAGTTTGATTCTCACTATTCAAGTAATGACTCAAGTAGTGATTTCTATGACAGTGTGCATATCTTAGAGGATGATGGTGAGCTTTACATGATTAGAAGATTGCTTGGTAGTCATGTTAAGCTAGATGATACTACACAAAGAGAGAACATATTTTATACAAGATGTTACATAAATAATAAATTATGTTCTCTCATTGTGGATAGTGGGAGTTGTGCTAATGTAGTGAGCCAAATATTAGTCAATAAGATGGACTTAGAACTAATAGATCATCCTAGACCTTATAAGTTGAATGGTTAAATGAAAAGGGAGAGATGTTAGTTAATAAGCAAGTCTTAATAAATTTCACCATAGGCAACTCATATACTTCTAGGGAGACCTTGGCAGTTTGATAGTGACATGGCTATCACCCAAGAAGAAGCCATGGACCCTACACAGTCTTTGGAGGTTGCCTTAGATGCTTTCAGGGGCCCTATGACTAGGTCAAGGGCTAAGAGAGCCAAGGAATGTCTCTAAAAGCATTAGCTTCTTCCATACATTCCTTGAGTGGGCCCAAGCCCAAGGAGGAGCTATTGAAGACCCTTACCCTTTTCTCTTACACTATAGAAGGGTAATGGGCTTGGTGTGGATGTTTGGGCCTCCTTTGGGCCTCTTCATTGGGCCTCATATATCTTGTACATATTTTCCATTCCTTTATATTCTAGGTATATTAGGACTATATTTTAGGAATTAGTTTGGGCTTTGTATAGCCATTAAGTTTGGGCCACTTTTGGGCCTTGTACCTTGTTGTATTTTGCTTTTGGGCTTGTATTAGGCCAAGTAGAGTAGGATTTAGGATTGGGCCTTAGGAGCTAATCCAAGGCCCATGGTTAGAATGGCTTGGCCAAATTTTTTAAGGAGCTATATAAGCTCATCTCCTTTGTAATTAGCTCATAACTTGAATGATTAGAGATTTTAGAGTGAGAAACTCTCCATTCTCTCTAGAAAAGTAGAAGCTTTAGGCTCCTTTCCTAGTGTCTTATCCTTTGGACCTTCTCCCAAAGGTGGTGACATTCATACCTTATCTCTCTACATCCTAGACAGTGGCGGCAACATCTTCCATTCCTCCCCCCTCTATCTCCTCCATTTCTAAGCCAAATCCTCCCTAGATCTAGGTTCTTTCTTCTTCTAGCTTCCACCACAAGCAAGCTTCCACCACAAGTTTCTTCTATCTTCCTCCATAAGCTTCTAAAACTGTGACTAATCCTCTCCATTCACATCAAGAATTTCGGATCTAAGAAGTTCAAGAAGAGAAGATCCATCAACAATAAGCTAGGAATTGAAGAAATTCCTACAACATGTGGTATCTAGAGTCTCAACTCCTCTTGAATTTTTTTCTTAGATCTGTTTTGGTGATGTTTTATTTTTGCATTTTTGATTCTAGATCTGAATTCCTTGATTCCTATACATAAATTTTCATATATCATATGCCTAAAAACCCAAAAAAATGTAAAAGTTATGCTTACTTGAAATCTAAGATCTAGACCTTTTGGCTTTGAATTTTCCAAACATCCTTCACAAGTATTGCTACTCCACTCAACCGAAACATAACCTCAAAGTTTCATAAAGTTTGAAGAAAAATTTTTAAAAGTCAAAAAGTTGACCTTAGATGCCTTCTACTACAAGTAACATACTTTGCCTTGTGTTTTCTTGACTTTTCTTTGCATATTGTTCAATTTTTGTGTCATTTGATCATTTGGAACTTTAATTTCAGTTCTATACCTGCACTAAACCGTGTCATATAATTGCTTAGTTTAGGTCTTAATTGCTTGCTTAGGTATTTCTTAGTTGCCTTAGATTGAGCCTTGAGTTTGGAGCTTGTTTCTTGTCACTTCTAGGAGTTTGTTGGGTTGATCTTTGCTTGAGTCATTTGCTGGATTCTTAAGTACCTTAATCACATTTATTAAAGTACCTAACAAGCTCCATAGAGTCTTGTGGTTCACCTCTCTTTAAGGTGACAAGTTGTGCCTAATTGTTGTAGGTTGTTAGATCTCTTTAGGTTGAGTTTTTCTAGCTTGTTTTTGAATTTTCCAGCAGCTGTCCACTACTCTTTGCATGCTGTTTGTGTCTTTCATTTGATGTCATTTGTTGCATAAATTCATGCCTTCCATTGCATATTTGATTTAGAAGATGATACTTGCTTTACACTAGCTTTAGTTGCCATTTTTGCCTATTTTTGTGCATTACTAGTACATGTTTTGTTGTTGCAGTAGGTGCCTGTAAAAACAGAGAATATAAAAACAAAGGAAAAAAAGTGAAAAAAGTTATAAGTGCATTGGCCATTAATTCCATAATTGTTTAGGCCTTTTTCCTTACAAAAAAGAGTGAAAAAAGTGTTGAAAAATACTTGAATTAGAGAAAAAAATACAGTCCAGCACCTATATTTTCATTTGTGTAGTACCTAATTGACTTCTTTTAGTGCCTAATTGTACATTTGTTTGAGGCAAAACCATTAGCAATATACTTCTAAAGCTTGTGAAAAGTTTTGAGCATTCTAGTGTTCTAGGTAGCTTTTTGTGTGCCTACTTTCTTTTGTGCATTTAATTTTAGTTTGTCTTGTTTTCATTCTAAGTTTGTCATAACAATTCCATACTCTTGTGTGCCTTTCTTTCTTTACACTTTTGTTGCTTGTCACATTCTAGTTTGTCACTTTATCTTTTCCTTTGGTTTAGCTTCCTAATTTGCTTTTCTTGCTTGACTTGTTGTCTCTAGTTTTGTCATTTGAGCATTTCTCTTTCATGGCATTCTTGAGATTAAGGCTTATGAGTCATTACATATTTGGGTAGCATATAGAAGGGATTGAGATTTGATCACTAGATTTGACCTAAAGCAATCTATAATAATAGAGAGAAATGGACCTTGAGTGAAACACCTTGAGAGCTTAGAGTGTAAACACAAATTCTTTTCCTTTTCTTATACTTTGTGCTAACCATTACTTTGAGTTTCCAAGTTTCTCTTTTGTAGCTTGTTGGAGCATCTTGGTGGACTTGAGCACTTTGGAAGACTCTTGTATTGGAGTGCACCTTTTGTATCACTTTAGGACTTTTCATTTGCTTTGTATTTGTCTTTCCCTTGTATTTTTTGGACTTTAAATTTGATTCTTTGTGTAGTCCTTGTATTTGGACTTTAGAGACATTGGACATTGGACTTTAAACTTTCTTTTACTTAGTTGATTAGGAGTAATTGCGCTTAGGACTTAGTTTACATTTTGCACTATCCGACTAGTTTGCTTTAATTGCTTTCTAGTTAGCATAAGTGCGCTCTTGCATGCTAAGTTTAGTTTAAAATTCTTGCACCTCGACTAGTATTGTCTAAAAGCTTTCTTCTATTTTTTCTTCTTTGTGGGCGATTCAAATAAAGTGAGTGAAACGACTAGTATCTCATCACTAACATACTTGCATTATAACATATCTTCATCTAGTGAGAGAGGTAGAGAGCAAACCCCCTCACACATGTGTAAAATCTTAGAGCAACTTAGTAACATGGCTACTAGGCTAGATAACATAGAAAATAGGGAGGGTAGAGATAGAACCACTAGGCATCATAGACATAGACATAGACACCATGCTGATAGACAATTTGATGACACTAGTGAAGTTGAACATAGGCAACATAGAAGACATAATAGAAACCATGAGGAGGGTGGCTTGAGAGAGGTCAAGCTCGAAGTCCCACCCTTCCATGGAAAAAGTAATGTAGAGGCCTATCTTGATTGGGAGATGAGAGTTGAGCAACTCTTCACCTCCCACGAAACTAAGAATGAAAAAAGTTAGGATTGCCACCCTTAGCTTTCAAAATTATGCATTAGTATGGTGGACCCAAATCCTAAAGGAAAGGAAAAGAGACTATCTCCCACCCATTGATGAATGGGAGGATCTAAAAGCCTTACTTAGGAAGAGATATGTCCCCTCCTATTATAGGGGTGAACTATTGGCCAAGCTCAATAGACTCACCCAAGGGTCCAAGAATGTGGAGGATTACTATAAGAGTGTGAGCACTAAACCATAAGTCCTAATGAGTGTGAGCACTAAACCATAATGGTGGTGATGGTTTAATGAATTGAAATTGTTGATTGATGATCACTTTGAAGAGGCTATGTTGGAGCATGTTGAACCTTGAGTGGCAAAGATAACAATTGGATGGGTTGTGTGATATTGGATGCCTTTTGATGAGGGATATGATATTGTTGAT
The DNA here is from genome assembly GCA_037962975.1 of Clitoria ternatea. Classification (NCBI taxonomy): domain Eukaryota; kingdom Viridiplantae; phylum Streptophyta; class Magnoliopsida; order Fabales; family Fabaceae; genus Clitoria; species Clitoria ternatea. The sequence continues at coordinate 127,516,252 of CM075673.1, forward strand.
GATTGAGTGTGGCTTAACCTTAAGAATTAGAGAATCATGGTTTCGGGAAAGGAATTCCCGAAACCTAACACAATGATATGAATTGGTGTCTTGTGGTGGCTCATAAATTGAATACATGTATATTTATGTGTGTTGATAGGAGATTATATTCCAGACAATGTGGTGGAACTTTCGGAGCGTGTGAATCATTATGGTTTTTCTCTCAAGGTAGGAGAGGAGTTTACATTTCAATTGCATGAGTAGAATAATTGGTGATTGATGTATATATGATTTATACTCATGCTTGCCTTGCCATGAATATAATGAAATGATAAGATGCTTGGTAATGTGATAAATGATATGCTTTTCAATTTGATGACTTTGGGAGTCATGTATATATGAGATGATGATGATGAATGTTTAGTGGTCCCTTTTTATGGGCATGATTTATTTGTTAGTGGAAATCCATGGATGGATAAATTGTTTGATTCATGAAGTTATATTCATGTGGTTTATGCATAAATAAGGAACTAATAGAGCCAAATAGAGTTTTATGAGAGTTAGATATTATGTGATAGTTCCAATAGCCCACATATGTAGTTTATAACTTGTAGGAATTGGAATAGGTGAATTCCATTGAGAATAGGTCCTTGAGTTGCATAAAACGACCTCAAAATGGCTAAATCACATTCATGTGCATAAGTTCCTCATTTTTGAGAATTTTTGAGTGTGGCTAGTGGCCATACGTCACAAATAATGTATATAAGTTGGTGTTAAAGTTTGGTGGGCATTGGAATTCGTATGAAAAAGTTAAGGGGATTAGAAGTTCAAAAATATGGCTTTTTCTGCATAAAAAGGGGTTTGTGCTATCATGAATCGATTCAAAATAGTGTTTGAATCGATTCAGAGGCTACAGGATAGGCTTGAATCGATTCAAGACTCACTGGATTTACTGTTCCTCAATTTCATAATGCTTGAATCGATTCGTACGGGGTTTGAATCGATTCAAGGCCCTCTATTTCCACTGTTTTGGGCACCAGGCATGTATGAATCGATTCAAGGCCCTCTGTTTGTCAATTCTGAGATTTTGGGATGCATGAATCGATTCATGCAAGGGCTGAATCGATTCATGGCCCTATTATGACCACTGTTATGTTATTTTTTCAACTGTTGTAATCTCTTTGTTGTTTTTGGCCCGTTTGGGCATCTTAATGACATTTTTGGCCTCTGACTTCTTCATGAAAATTGTAGATAATAATGTTACGTAGGTGTAAAAATTAGTATTTCCTCAATTGGAGTTTTCTAACTCTCATAAGGTATAAAATACCGAACCTACTGCATTGTAAAACTCAAGTTTAAGAGAGTTATGAACCCAACTTTTTATGATTGCCAAATTGGGACTAATAGGTGATAATTGTGACATGTCCCTCTATTTTTAAGACTAAGAATGAACCTTTCACATGTCTTAATGTTGAAATTTATCATGGGCTTATTATTGCCCAAAACCATTTTTATTATGTAAAAAAAAAATAAATGATTTCATTAGGGGTACATGTATGGTGTGTCTTAGTGGTGATTGGGGAACGGCTTAAGGCCTTGGCAAGGTATACGTATGCCTATGCTATGTTATGAATACATGTATGCTTCTCCACTATTGATATATTATGAATCATGATGAAAAGTAAATGATATGGTAATATGACACACCTTGTGTGATAATAGAACTAATGAGGGGACAATTGAATGGCAATGAGTTACGTAAATTAATGAATTTGATATGATGTTGATGATGATTAAAAGTGGATGATACCACATGTATTGAATGATGATTAATGATGTTGAATGAAAAGGGATATTGTTGTTGAACATACCCTTGATTAAATGATGATTATTATTATCGATGATGGCAGTGCCATTGTGTTTGATACAAGTGTAACCTTGTATATGTAATTTGAATTGTACTGGCAAGCATATGATGCTATGAAATTGAAGTGTATTTGTTAACATGTCTTGTTGATTTCCATGCGTGGATTAATGCTATGATGCTCGATATGCTTTTGATTACCATGCGTGGTTTGATGTAAATGTGAATATAGAGCCTTGAGAGGCGTTATGATTAATTGTATGCCAATGATGACAAAACTAAATATATAATATACCAGTGAAAGGGTTAGAAATCCTTGCAAGGTTAAGATTTGGCATATGCATTATTGCATTTTGCGTTCATGGCATGGCATAGCATTGATTATGTGGTTGCGATCACAGTGAATGGTCTTGTGGGACTATATGAAGTGAGTACCCCATGCATGGTGGAAACCAATATGTGAATGAATAAAGGTGGTTGCGATCACCAATATATTGAGAATGATGAATATGGTTGTGATCATGAGTATGTTGAAATGAGAAGGATCCTGTGGGATTTTATGAAGGGAGTACCCCATTCATGGCGGGAAACCAATGTGACATGATGAAGGTGGTTGTGATCACCAGTATGTGGAAATGAATTTAGTCTTACGAGACTATGAAGGGAGTACCCCATACGTGACGGGAAACCAATATGAATTGATTGATATGTGGTTGCGATCACAATGAAAAATCCTACGGGATTCTACGAAATGGGAGTACCCCATGCATGGCGGGAAACCAATATGAGATTGATTATAAGTGGTTGTGATCACTTGAGATACCATGTACGCATGGGTGATTGAAATGGATCCATTGCATATGCATTAGATAGTTGACATATGCATTAGCCATAGGTGCATGGCATTTGAGATGGAGATAACCAAACAGAGATGAGAACCTCTTGAGAGAGTGTTAATTGATTAAAGATTTAAATGACTTAATGATGAAAATTGTGAATGCCCATAATGATGTAGGGCTATGTGAATGTGTATGTGCTTATGCTTGACATGAATTATGAATAATGAGGCTTGTATGCGTAAGATAATATTTTGATGATGGTTCAATAATGGATTGATGATTTATAGCAAAGCACACATGTTGTTTGAATGCATGTACACATAATCACAATGTATTTATATTCATCATTTTGAATGTATAACTCACTCTCCCATGTTGTCTCCTTTTTAGCATTGTGATGTAGAGTTGTCATGGGACGAGAGTGTGCCTTTGAGCTAAAGTTTTTGAGGAAGGTAAATAGTTGTAACGAAAAGCCTTGACCAGCAGCGATCGTAAAATATATTATAAATAATTAAATCATGAATGATGATATCATTGATGGATGATTTGTGAATGTGTATTGCTTAATATGTGAATGAATGATTATGATAATATATATTAATGGTGATGATATTTGAATTGATACCATTTGGTGATGAATGTCTCAAGTAGAGGCTAATTATGATTGATGATTTATGATTACGATTAGGTGCATAGTTGATTATGGCCTAATAGGCTTATATTATGAAATTGCATGATTGCTTGAGCCTTTTTCCATATCTTCATAGATGGAACTAGGCAGGTACCCTATATACATATTCTTCTTCCGCTGTAAACTCAAACTATTTTGTATACATATGTGGGCGTTGTGATTAACGATCCAGTTTATAAACTATTAAATCTCACTCTTCGGTTTTTTATGGTTCGAGTCTTGATGTAATCTTTATGGTGTTTTTGAAATTATTTTAAACGTGAAAAATTTACCCGTATTTTTATTAATTATTATCTTGATTACATAAAGATTCGGGTCTAGAAAATCAGGGTTGACATATCCCCCATGCAACGGTCCATTTTTCATAAGATCCCGCAAGACTTTTACCATCTCAATATACCAAGTGATCGTAACCACTTATAATCATTCTTATATTGGTTTCCCCCACGCAAGGGTTAATGAGGACATACCAAGGGAGGACCCTCATACTACCCTAGATAAAGGACTTGAAGCTTACAAGGGTCCCCTCACAAGGGCAAAGTCAAAGAAAGTCAAAGAGAGCATCCACAAAGCATTAGTTTCCTACCTCTCTTTGCTTAGTGGGCCCAAGCCCAATGAGGACACCTTGAGGATATACTCACACTTTTCTTGTAATATATTTCCTAATTAGATTCTGTAGGCTTATAGGTTTTAATTGGGTCTTGCAAGGTCAATTGGGCCACTTTAGGGCGATGTACTTTATTTTGGGCCATGTATAGGCCATCTTGCTTTCCCTTTTCTCTTTTGGGCCTTGGATCCTTGAACCAAGCCCATTAGCTCATCCCTTGGCCAAAATCCTCTAGGTTTATATAAGGGCTTCTCCTTTTGTAAAAAGCTACACATTAATTTATTTTGAGATTTTGACACTTTGAGTGCAAATTTGTAGAGAGAGATTCTCCTCCTTCTCTCTAGGATTAGAGAGACTCTTGCAAGCTCTTATCCAAAGGGCCTCTCCCTCCCTTGGTGGCAAGTGGAGTTATCTTCCATCCTTTGGAAGTGGCCTCCATCACCTCACTTCATTTCCTTGACCATTCCTTATCATTTCCACCTATTTTTCTTTCATTTCTTCTTTCTTTGCCTTTCCATTTTCGTCCAACCTTAGCCTTACTTGGCCTTTTTGGTTCCGATTTCACATTGAAGAAGAAGACATTTCCACTTTGCTTGAAGATTAAAGAAGGAAAAGTTCCTAGATCCACCCCTCCAAAGGAGATTAGAAGCTTCTCCTACATCATTTGGTATCAATTGAGCTTCGAGGTTCTTTTCCTACTTCTTCTTCCTCTTTTCAATTCTGAATTCAATCTTGTTCTTAGCTGTTTGTGTTTTCATTTTCATGGTTAATTGTTGTTAGATGCCATGCTATATTAGAAAAAGCATAAAAATTATGAAGTTTCTTTGTATGTTAAGTCATTTTCCTTGAATTTTTGCATCTTGAATTTGTAGAGTCTAGTTTTGTGATGTCATATGCCTTAGTGTACGTTTAAAATTCTGAGTTAGCACTTGTTCTTATTTCGGTTTTGAAGTCATTGTATGCTTGTATTGGTTTGTTGAAAGCTAGAGCCAAATAGGTTATGTTTGTGCCATTTGGAGCCTTTTTCTAGTGTTCTAGAGATTTTTGTGTTGCTTCAACCAATAGTGTGCAAATCCGTGTGGTTTGAGTTACTTTAAGTATCTTGAGTAACTCTCAAAAAGGTTCCAATCCTTGTGTGTTGGGAGGCCTCACTTTAAGGCTCTCCAAAGTTAGCTCACTTTTAGGTTCTTAGAAATCTATTCTTAGTCTTCTCTAGGTTTAATTTTCAATTTCAAGCACATTAGGTTTTGTTTGTAATTCAGTTTGTATTTTGATTTGTATAAAAGAAAAACTTGTTAAAAAGAATCATTCACCTTCCATTCTTTTTAATGGAAGAAGGTTGCACTTTGTCCTAAGCAAAAGAGTGACAATTGAACTTAGTAGAAGGCTAGGTTGTACTTTAGGTTTTATGGTCTAAAAGTTGGTGTTAGTATTACAAAATTGTAAAAGGCAAAATAAAAAGAGAAAAGTAGACAAAAGCCAAAAGAAAAAGAAAAAGAAAACCCTACATCTCAAAGTTAAAAAAGGGTACCAAAAAGGAAAGATTTGACATAGACCTTCTTTAGCAAAGTTTTGGAAAGTGAAACACCAAAAGCATAAGTCTTATTTTGAAATTACAAAGCCATTAAAAGTGTTATGCTAGTTGATACATTACAAAATTTGTCAATTAGACTTGCTTGCTTAGTAGTGCAATTCTAGAGTCTCTAGGCTTAGGTATGCTTTAAACTTTGTTCTTGCATTTTATTTGGTTGCTTGTCTTGTTTTTTCATCTTTAAATTTTAAATTCCAAGCGTGTGCTTTTATTGATTTGAACTTTTTCTTGCTTTGGTCTTGTCATAATCAAAAATCCAAAAAGAATCCATTTGAGTAGCTTCTTCAAATTTACCATTTTTAGTTTGTCTTCATTCTTTCTTAAGTTTTGTCATTTGAGTTTTCTCCCTTTCAAAAATCCGAGATATCTTTACTCAATACCAAGGAAGGATAGCATATTGAGACACTTGAGATTGGTGTACAAATTGCTTAAGTCTCTTGATTCCTAAGAGAAGGGATACACTTGAGAGATACACTTGAGAGGCTTTGAATTTTGCTTGTATTTTCCTAACCAATTTTGTGTGGAGTCTTTTGTTTGTGTTATTTGTAAGTGTGGTGGAGCTTCTACATTCCAAGTGAAGGCCTTGAAGACCATTGTAAAGGAAGCAAACGTCTTGTACTAAGAGAAGGGATACACTTGAGAGATACACTTGAGAGGCTTTGAATTTTGCTTATATTTTCCTAACCAATTTTGTATGGAGTCTTTTGTTTGTGTTATTTGTAGGTGTGGTGGAGCTTCTACATTCCAAGTGAAGGCCTTAAAGACCATTGTAAAGGAAGCAAAAACCTTGTACTAATTAGAAGCTTAGGAAATTTTTTGAATTCTTAGAGAATTGTAGTAGGAATTTGGTCTTGTATTTTGGACATTAATTGGACTTTAGACTTTGAACTCTATTAGTTTTCATTCTCTTTGGGAAATTTTCGAAATATATAGAAACATTTGCATTTGTTTATTAATTAGTTATTTGTTAGTTGTTAAGTAGTTAATTGGTTATAACTAGAAGTAGTTAGTTAGTTGTTGGTCTTAACTAATTTTGTTAGTTATTTAGTAGTTGGAACTAATTCTAGTTAACCTAACCATATCCCAACCGAAATCTAGTTGGCATAACTAATAGGTAACCGAATTTAGTTAGGAGGTTAAGTGGTTAGACTTAGTTACAACCATAATAACTAAATTTAGTTAGGGTTAGTTGGTGTTAGTTAGAGTTAGTTGATTATTTGAAACTAATTAGTTACTTCTAACTTCGCATAACCGAATTTGTTTTAGTTTGTTAGGGTTAGTTACTTGATTAGTTACAACCTAGGATCATCATAAGGAACATAGGTAAAGACAACCTAGGTCTTGTATAACTAATCATAGTACTACATCCTAGGATACAAACTAGTACAAGACAACTTAGGTACTTGTTTCCCCTTAGGAAAGAAACCTAGTACTTGTATTTTAGGATTGTTGTGCATTTTCTAATAATTGCCTTGCATCAAGCATCCTTGACTAGATTGTTTACAACTTTGTTTGCCTTGTCTTGTTTTCTTTGACAACCTTAAACCATGTCTTCTAGTGATAGGGAAAACAAATATATGCTTTATAACATAATGGAAAGTTTGAATTGTATTTGTATGTTGAAACAGGTTTTGATGAATGACAAACAATTGAAGGATCAAGAAATCTAAAGGATGTTGTACAAGCAATTAATCAAAAATCATCAAGAATGATTCGGGACAAGAAATAATTATTTAAGTACCAAGGAACCAAGAACCATCCAAAACGCATGTAAATATATCAAAAAAAATGCAAAGAAACAGGTCCAGCAAAGCAAGGAATCGATTTAGAAACTATAGGAATCGATTCACGTTGAAAATTGCAAAGAGGAATCGATTCAAGCACTCAAGGAATCGATTCAAGGGGCTGGGAATTGATTCCCCTCTGTAGGAATCGATTCATGCACATAAAAACTTCAAGGAATCGATTCGAGGACTATAGGAATCGATTCATGCTCAAAAAGGCCTCCAGGAATCAATTCAAGGCCTGCAGGAATCGATTCATGCTATTGGGAATCGATTCCCCTTGCCAGGAATCGATTCATGTGATGATTCTAGTGAAAAATGACCTGGAAGAATCGATTCATAGATGGAATCATGTGCTGAATCATGAAAATTATCAGTACGCCTTTTCAGAAACTCAACTCCGCTGATTCCTCTCTCGAGACTCTCTAATTGAAATGGCGTTGCATTTATTGAGGCAGACAATTACACTTCTCAAGTCAGGAAACATGGATCGCTGGCAAATTAAGTCTTCCAATGCATTGATTAAGGAACCGGTTACAATTATGTTTTTGGCAGCATATACCTTCCTCTGCCTATAAATAGAAAGGAAACTGAAGAGGCAGAACGCACCACACAGACAGCAAACGCATTCCTTGCTTTCTCCCTTGTTCTCTCTAAATTCCTTGTCTATTAACTCTCTGACTTGTTCTTCTATTTGAAATTATTTTTGAGAGTTATATTGTGAGAAAAATATTTTCTTGAGTGTTAAAATTTGTATATTCTTTAAAAAAAGAAAATATTTCTCAAGTGCTTAAATTTGTATATCCACTCTATTGAGAGAGTTACACTTGTAAAATCATATACACAAAATCTGAAATACTTGTTGGGTTGGGATTCAACCTTGTAATTGAGAGATTGTGAGATTGGGTGGGTAGCCCTTTAGCTTGTGAGAATTAAGTTCTTGAGTGTGGGACACTAAGAGACTGTAATTGCTCAAGGCGTGTATCTCAAATTCTTAATAGTGGAAATCCTCTAAGTGGGTTACTTGGAGGCGAGACGTACACCAGTGTGGTGGAACTCGTATATATCGGTTTGCAAATCTTCTCTTCCCTAATCTATTTAAATTTGTGCATTTAAATTGCCTGCTTAATTTGTTACGCTTAATAACTTTGTTATTCAAACTTCTTTATTATTCTCATTGAAGATTAAGTTTATCATCTTCTTTATATATATTTGTCAAAGAACCTATTTCACAAGCATTTCAACAAAAAATTTTAACACTCAATTCATCCCCCCTCTTGAGTAATTGAGGCCACTTGGTTAACAAGTGGTATTAGAGCTTGAGTCTTGGTAAATTAAGCTTAACAGCTTCAAGAGAACGAATGGCCTCAAATTCTTTAAACCTTTTTCCTGAGGGTGGAGCTACAAACCGACCTCCTGCTTTTAATGGGGAAGGATATGCTTTTTGGAAAGAAAGAATGAAAATTTTTGTTTAATCAGTTGATCTAAGAGTTTGGAATGCTATTGAAAATGGTCTTTTCATACCTATGCATATTGTTGATGATAAACAAATAGAAAAACCCATGGATAATTGGACTAGTGATGAAGAAAAGAAAGTACAGTATAATTATAAAGCCAAGAATCTAATTACTCTAGCCTTAGGTCCCAATGAATTTTTTAGAGTAGTAACCTGTAAATCTGCCAAAGAAATGTGGGATACTCTTCAAATTACTCATGAAGGAACTAGTGATGTTAAGGATTCTAAAATTAGTACTTTAAGTAGCCAATATGAAAGCTTTAGAATGAATTCCGGTGAAACCATATTAGAACTTCAAAAAAGGTTTACCTTGATTATTAATCATCTTATTACTCTTGGAAAATCTTATACTAACAAAGAGCTTATCCATAAAGTTCTAAAAAGTCTTACCAGGGAATGGTAACCTCTTGTCACCGCTATCAAACAATCGCCAAACATAAATGATATGTCTCTTGCCACATTATTCGGTAAGCTTCAAGAACAAGAACAAGAATTAAAAGACTTGAAAATGGCGGAAGAAGAAGAAAAGTCTTCCAAGAAGAAGGGGCTAGCTCTTAAGGCCACCTCTATTGAAGAAGACAAATTTGAAAGTGATCAAGAAGATGATGATGATGAGTTAGGCCTATTTGTGAGGCGGTTTGGAAGGCTCATGAGAAACAAAAGATTCCAAAAGGGCTTAACCTCTAAAGGTAAGAAATTCGTTCCCAAAGATAATAATTCCTTACCAACTTGTTTTGAATGTGGAAAGGAAGGACATTTCAAGGCGGACTGTCCAAATCTCAAAAAGAAAAATAAGGATCAAAAAGGAAAAAGGAGAGCATACATAGCATGGGATGACAACGAGGTGAGTAGCTCGGATGAATCGGAGAATGAAGAAGCAAACCTTTGTCTCATGGCCAATCACCAAGATGAAGAAGATGAGGTAAACTTTCATGACTTAGATAAGGAAGAATTACTTGATGCCCTTGAAGATTTGTATGATAAATTTACAAAAGTCTCTAATAGGCTTAAATTGTCTAGAAAAACAAGTGATACTCTAGAAATGCATCTCATGGAAGTTTGCAAAGAAAATGAATGTTTAAAAGAAGAGTTAGAAAATGTCCAAGCATGCTCTAAGCGTAAACCTTGTGAATTCGCTAAGAAATGCATTGATCTAGAAAAGAAGGTCCTAGACTTAAACAAAACCTTAGAGAGATTCACTAATGGTAAGGATAATTTAGATGTACTTCTTGGAAAACAATGTTGCATGTTTAATAAAACCGGATTAGGATATAATCAAGGATCACATGATTACAAAAAGGAAAAACATTACAAAAGTTTCTTTGTACCACCTAGTAAAACTTCATCACCTTTCATGATATGTAATCATTGTGGTTTCAAAGGACATAATGCATCTAATTGTAATGTTAGAAAACTAGGACCAAAGGTTGTGAGAAAAGTATGGGTTCCTAAAGGAACATTACCTCAAACTAACCTACAAGGACCCAACATAAAATGGGTACCAAGTTCTCTAACTTGACATGTTTTGTAGGTATGCTTTAAAGCAAATAGCACCCATTGGTATTTGGATAGTGGGTGTTCAAAACACATGACGGGAGACAAAAGTAAGTTTACATCATTTACTCCATAAAATAAAGGACTTGTCACTTATGGAGATAACACAAAGGGAAGAATACTAGGAATTGGAAATGTTGGTAAAAATTCTTCCACCTCTATAAATGATGTCTTATATGTTAAAGGACTTAAACATAACTTGCTTAGCATTAGTCAATTGTGTGATAAAGGCTACAAAATTGTTTTTGAATCAAACGGTTGCATAATTGAAAATAAGCTAAACAAGGAAATAAAATTCATTGGTCAAAGAGTAGATAACATTTATATGATTAATCTAGATTGTCTTGCTTCAAATGATGTGCAATGCTTCATAACTAAAGAGGATGAATCATGGCTATGGCATAGAAGAATTGCTCACATTCATATAGACCATTTAAACAAACTTGTTTCAAAAGATTTAGTTATCGGTTTACCAAAATTAAAATTTGAAAATAAATTTTGTGACGTTTGTCAAAAGGGAAAACAAGTAAAGGCTTCTTTTCAAGCAAAATATATTGTTTCAACAACTAGACCTTTACAACTTTTACATATAGATTTATTTGGACCTTCAAAAATCAAAAGTTTTGGTGGAAATTATTATGGTCTTGTGATTGTGGATGATTACTCTAGATATACATGGACATTATTTCTTACTCACAAAAACGAAGCATATCAAGCATTTAAGAAACTTGCCAAGATCATTCAAAATGAACAAAATTCTAAAATAGCATCCATTCGATCTGACCATGGGGGAGAATTTGAAAAACAATCCTTTGAAAAATTTTATGAAAAATTTGGCATTGAACATAATTTTTCGGCTCCAAGAACTCCACAACAAAATGGAGTAGTTGAAAGGAAAAATAGATCGTTAGCGGAGCTCACAAGAACTATGTTGAATGAAAGTAATATTGCGAAACATTTTTGGGCCGATGCAGTAAATACTGCTTGCCATGTTATGAATCGATGTTTGATAAGGCCTATATTAAAGAAAACCCCTTATGAGCTTTATAAAGGAAGAAAACCTAACATTTCTTATTTCCACGTATTTGGATGTAAATGTTTTGTTTTAAACAATGGAAAGGATAATCTTGGCAAATTCGATGCAAAATTTGATAAAGCAATATTTTTAGGTTACTCATCTACAAGCAAAGCATATCGACTCTTTAACAAACGAACTCATACAATTGAAGAGTCTATACATGTTAAATTCGATGAACTTAACCAAAATCTTCCGAGAGAGAAAATTGATGATCTTGTAGGTACCTTCCAAGAAATAAACTTGGAAGACAAAGAAGAAAACAAAAATGAAGGAAATACATCACAAAATGGTGAACCTCAACAAAAGGAGTGGATCACCGTAAAGAATCACCCATTGGACAATATCATAGGCGAGATAACAAAAGGTGTAAGTACTCGAAATGCTATTAGAAATGCATGCAATCACTTAGCTTTTGTATCACAAATAGAACCCAAAAATATTGATGAAGCTATTATTGATGAACATTGGATATTGGCAATGCAAGAAGAATTAAATCAGTTTGAAAGAAATGAAGTTTGGGAACTTGTGCCAAAACCCAATAATCATCAAATAATAGGCACGAAATGGGTTTTTAGAAACAAGTTAGATGAAAATGGAATAATAACAAGAAATAAAGCTAGATTAGTTGCTAAAGGATATAATCAAGAAGAGGGAATAGACTATGAAGAAACGTATGCTCCTGTAGCTTGATTAGAAACCATAAGATTATTGTTAGCTTTTGCTTGTTGTATAGATTTTAAACTTTATCAAATGGATGTCAAAAGCGCTTTTCTAAACGGTTATATTCAAGAAGAAGTTTATGTTAATCAACCTCCCGGTTTCGAAAATCACAAATTTCCAAACCATGTTTTTAAATTAAGAAAAGCTTTATATGGTTTAAAACAAGCTCTAAGAGCTTGGTATGAACGACTCAGTAAGTTTCTTCTTAAAAATAATTTTGAAAGAGGAAAGGTTGATACAACACTATTTATAAAACGTAAAAACCATGACATCCTTTTGGTACAAGTTTATGTTGATGACATAATATTTGGTGCTACTAACGAAATCCTTTGTCAAGAGTTTGCTAAGATTATGCAAGATGAATTCAAAATGTCCATGATGGGAGAACTCACATTCTTCCTTGGGCTACAAATTAAGCAAACAAAAGAAGGAACATTTATCAGTCAAACAAAATACTGCAAAGAACTACTCAAAAGATTTGAAATGGATAAAGCAAATGAAATAGCCACACCAATGAGTACTTCTTGCTAGCTAGACAAGGATGAGAAGGGTAAGGACGTTGAAATAACTAAATACCGAGGTATGATTGGATCCTTACTTTATTTAATAGCTAGTAGACCTGATATTATGTTTGCGGTATGTATGTGCGCTAGATATCAAGCATGTCCTAAAGAATCACATCTCACAGCCGTAAAAAGAATTTTAAAATATCTTGTGGGTACTCAAAATGTTGGTTTATGGTATCCCAAAGGTGATGAATGTATTCTTGTAGGATATTCTGATTCTGATTTTGCTGGGTGTAAATTAGATAGAAAAAGTACTAGTGGTACTTGTCATATGCTTGGAAGCTCTCTTGTTTCTTGGCATAGCAAGAAGCAAGTAAGTGTCGCGTTATCCACAGCTGAAGCAGAATATGTTGCAGCTGGAAGTTGCTATGCTCAAATCCTATGGATGAGACAACAACTTCTTGATTTTGGTGTTGTTTTAAATCAAATACCCATTAAATGCGACAACACCAGAGCCATTAATATCTCCAAGAATCTGGTTATGCATTCACGAACAAAACACATAGAAATCCGTCACCATTTCATACGAGATCATGTTTTAAAAGGAGATTGTGTTCTTGAATATGTTGAAACTTCTAAACAATTGGCGGATATTTTTACTAAACCCCTTCCAAAAGAACAGTTTATAAATATTAGAAGGGAATTAGGCATTTTAGAAATTGTTTAAATCACAAATTTCATTCTGTTAAATATTTTCACAAATCTTTAACTTAAAGATTTATCTTCTTTCACACAAATTCTATTTTTGAGAAATATTAATATACACTATTTTGAGATATTCATCATAACCCCATTTATTGTTTAAAAAAATCTTGATTAAACATATTTGTAAGACAAATTAATCTCTTTAAAATAGATGATCTCAAATTAAATGCAAAAAATTGGCAATTGATTTTATTGACTTTGTGATGAAATAAAATCAAATGGCACTTGCAAAAATTTTTCCTTCGAAATTCAAGCAATCAAAATGCACTCTTGTGATCACCTACAAATCATTCTCGAGAAAAAGGCTCCAGCATGCTTCAAAACCTTTCATGAGAGCAAGTCAAGAAAAACCATTTCCTAAAGCATCTTGACCAATTCACGTGAACAATAAAACCAAAGAGAAAAGCATTGATTCCTTACATCTCAGAAGCCTTCATGTGAAGAATAAAACAAAAAAATTTCATTGCCAAATGCATTCACGTGAACCACTATGACTTTGTAGCGAAATTGACCAAGATCAGCTAGGGGAATCGATTCCCCCTCACTTGACTTATCATTTGAATTGATTCCCACATACTCCAAGCGTCCAGAATTGCAAAGCTTATCTCGTGATCAATAAAGACAAAATCCCCTTTCCAATGCATTTGTCATTCCCAAAGAAGCAATCACATGAAAATTGGCAGAAAAATACATGGAGGAATCGATTCCCCCTCACATGAACCGATTCCCATGCTCAAAAATGCCAAAGATGAATCGATTCCCTACACTGAATCGATTCACGTGTCATGCCTTATAGAAAATGAATCGATTCCCCTCTAGGATGAATCGATTCACGCCTTAAAATCATGTTGTTTCACGCTGTTTCCTCTATAAATTGACATGATTCCTACGTTTTTTTCTCACAATACTCCTTGCCACTTCCAGTCTTTATTTCTATCATCTAAAATCCTCTCTACTTCGTCTATCTTTTTCAAAAACATGGCCTCCACAAGCAGGAAGAAAAGAAGAGGAGATGCTGGATCCTCTTCCTCAAACACCAATGATCTCTCAAGACTCTTTGAGAATAAACTCCAACTTGACAGGTACCTCGAAAAATTTTCAGAACGACTCCTCATACCTGCTCATTGGCTTGATGTTCCGCTCTTCGACGAACATGATTTTCCAGTACTCAACATCCTTAGGCAACAAAATCTCTTGGAGTTCGTCGCACTCGAAGAAAATCACATTTATCCTGAGTTGATTAGAGCTTTCTACTCAACATTGAGGATCTCTAATGGACGCTACATAGCCAAAATTAAAGGGGTAACCATTACCATTGATGACAATGTTCTTCATCAAGTCTGGAAGCTTCCACTAAATAATGTTGATTTCTTTGGCTCTGAACCATCTCCCGATTGGGAATACAATTCTATTGATGCTCGTGCTATTCTAAATCTATCTTCTACTTCCAAAAGCACCGTTGGAGAGCTAAACATTGATCATCGCCTTCTGCACTACTTTTTGGTCAAAATCATTCTTCCAAAAGGGTCAAACAATACTAGAGTAAGTGAAAACCAAACTCTTATTCTTTGGGCTATGCTCCATGAAAAAGAGATAAATTGGACCAAACTTATTCGGACTCATATGCTTGACTCTAAAAGATTCACAAAACTTCCTTATGCGGTTTTGATCACAAAGCTTCTCAAACACTTTAATGTGGATCTTTCAAATGAAGTAAAAGAAGTAGTTGGGCGTAAAGGTAAAATAGGAAGCACTCATTTTGCAAAAATGGGTTGGCACAACCACGATGGTGCTTGGCAATACTCTCCTCCAAATGCACAAAGCCGTGACGACAATGATGATCAACCCCATCAACAAGCATTTCCTCCACCTCCTCCAAATCCAAATGATGACTTCTTTAATAGGTTGACCTCTCATTTCGATACCCGCTTTGATGCGATAAATGCTCACTTTGATGGGATGACTTCTCGCATTGATGGAATGGAGAACAATATGAATGCCCGTTTTGACCAAATAGATGACAACATGACTACCTACTACAATAAACTCTCGCAACAGTTTTCTGAGTTTCGATTTTTTAATCCTTGAAGACAGTCTTTGTTGTATTCATCTTTACTTGAATCCTATTCAATAAAATTTCATTGTTTTATTTAAATTCTCTTTGATTTTTGATGATGCCAAAGGGGGAGAATAAAACATCTCTATTAAATTGCATGATTAAGGGGGAGCCAATATGATATGACATATGATATGACATCTCTATTAATGCATGAAATTATAATTACATTTGATAGAGGGAGTTCCATACCTTAAAAATATAACTGTTATGAAACGAACACCCCAGAGATGAACAATTGTTGTCATCATCAAAAAGGGGGAGAATGTATTTGTATGTTGAAACAGGTTTTGATGAATGACAAACAATTGAAGGATCAAGAAATCTAAAGGATGTTGTACAAGCAATTAATCAAAAATCATCAAGAATGATTCGGGACAAGAAATAATTATTTAAGTACCAAGGAACCAAGAACCATCCAAAACGCATGTAAATATATCAAAAAAATGTAAAGAAATAGGTCCAGCAAAGCAAGGAATCGATTCAGAAACTATAGGAATCGATTCACATTGAAAATTGCAAAGAGGAATCGATTCAAGCACTCAAGGAATCGATTGAAGGGGCTGGGAATCGATTCCCCCTGTAGGAATCGATTCATGCACATAAAAACTTCAAGGAATTGATTCGAGGACTATAGGAATCGATTCATGCTCAAAAAGGCCTTCAGGAATCGATTCATGTGATGATTCTAGTGAAAAATGACCTGGAAGAATCGATTCATAGATGGAATCATGTGCTGAATCATGAAAATTATCAGTACGCCTTTTCAGAAACTCAACTCTGCTGATTCCTCTCTCGAGACTCTCTAATTGAAATGGCGTTGCATTTATTGAGGCAGACAATTACACTTCTCAAGTCAGGAAACATGGATCGCTGGCAAATTAAGTCTTCCAATGCATTGATTAAGGAACCGGTTACAATTATGTTTTTGGCAGCATATACCTTCCTCTGCCTATAAATAGAAAGGAAACTGAAGAGGCATAACGCACCACACAGACAGCAAACGCATTCCTTGCTTTCTCCCTTGTTCTCTCTAAATTCCTTGTCTATTAACTCTCTGACTTGTTCTTCTATTTGAAATTATTTTTGAGAGTTATATTGTGAGAAAAATATTTTCTTGAGTGTTAAAATTTGTATATTCTTTAAAAAAAGAAAATATTTCTCAAGTGCTTAAATTTGTATATCCACTCTATTGAGAGAGTCACACTTGTAAAATCACATACACAAAATCTGAAATACTTGTTGGGTTGGGATTCAACCTTGTAATTGAGAGATTGTGAGATTGGGTGGGTAGCCCTTTAGCTTGTGAGAATTAAGTTCTTGAGTGTGGGACACTAAGAGACTGTAATTGCTCAAGGTGTGTATCTCAAATTCTCAATAGTGGAAATCCTCTAAGTGGGTTACTTAGAGGCGAGACGTGCACCAGTGTGGTGGAACTCGTATATATCGGTTTGTAAATCTTCTCTTCCCTAATCTATTTAAATTTGTGCATTTAAATTGCTTGCTTAATTTGTTACGCTTAATAACTTTGTTATTCAAACTTCTTTATTATTCTCATTGAAGATTAAGTTTATCATCTTCTCTATATATATTTGTCAAAGAACCTATTTCACAAGCATTTCAACAAAAATTTTTAACACTCAATTCACCCCCTCTTGAGTAATTGAGGCCACTTGGTTAACATGAATAACATCAACAATAGCTTAAATAACCTAGAGCATAATGAAAACCCTAGAGCTAGGCATAGAAATCAAAGAAATCAAAGACGTAACAATAGTGATAGTGAGGATGAACCTAGACATAGAAGACTCCATGAACATAAAAGAGAAGACATAGACTTAAGAGAGGTAAAACTTAAAATTCCCCCTTTTAATGGCAAGAGTGATGTTGAAGCTTATTTAGAGTGGGAGATGAGAGTTGAGTAATTGTTTAATTCTCATCAAATAAAAGAAGAAAAGAAGGTTAGAATAGCCATTCTCTCATTCCAAAATTATGCCTTAGTATAGTGGACCCAAGTGTGTAAGGAGAGAAAGAAAGATAACTTCCCACCAATAGATGATTGGTTAGACTTGAAAGCTCTAGTAAGAAAATGTTATGTTCCTAATTACTATAGAGGGGAGCTATTAGCCAAGCTAAATAGACTCACCCAAGTGTCAAAGAGTGTAGAAGATTACTATAAAGCTTTATAGATAGCCATGATTAGGGCAAACCTAGAAGAAGATGAGGAAACCCTAATGCATAGGTTCTTACATGGCTTAAATAGGAACATCAAGAATAGAGTAGAACTCCTTCCACATGTAGACATAGAAGAGTTACTACACCAATGTACTAAGGTAGAGAGCCAATATAAAGAAAGAGAAGCCTATAGTGGGGAGAATAAAGCCTATAAGTCTAAGTGGGTAAGTCAAGATAATAAGGGTAAGTTTGAGAAAAACCCTAGGGAGAGAGAAGTGGGAACTTCATCTTGCAAACCACAAAGTGAGTTGTGTAAGAATGGCAAAATTTTTAAAAACCAAAGAGATAAGCAATCAACATCTAAACCACAATCCTCTAGATCATCTACCATAAAAATGTTTTAAATGCCTCGGTAGAGGTCATATTGCTTTCGACTGTCCAACAAAAAGAAAAATGGTTTTGAAAACTAATGGAACCTACTCAAGTCAATCAGAGTCTAATTCTGATTCTCACTCTTTAAGTGATGACTTAAGTGGTGATTCCTATGACAGTGAGCATATCTTAGGGGATGATGGTAAGCTTTACATGATTAGAAGATTGCTTGGTAGTCATGTTAAGCTAGATGATACTACACATAGAAAGAACATCTTTAATACAAGATGTTACATAAATGACAAACTATGTTCTCTTATTGTGGATAGTGGGAGTTGTGTAAATGTTGTGAGCCAAAGATTAGTAAATAAGATGGGCTTAGAACTAATAGATCACCCTAGACCTTATAAGTTGCAATGGCTAAATGAAAAGGGAAAAATGTTAGTTAATAAGCAAGTCTTAATAAACTTCACCATAGGCACATATAATGATAAAGTAAATTGTGATGTAGTACCTATAGAGGTAACTCATATACTTCTAGGAAGACCTTAGTAATTCGATAGGAAGGTCATCCATGAGGGGTTCACTAACACCCTCACATTCAAACTAGATGGTAAGAAGATAATTTTACACCCCCTAACTCCATAACAAGTAGCCAAAGATCAACTACAAATAAAGCTTAAAAGAGATAGAGAGTTAGGATCTTCTTCATCTAATCATGTAGAAAAACATAAGAAAAACAATAAAGAGGATAAAGGAAAAGGAGTTGTCATCTATGATGACTCTAGAGCCAACTATTTGGCCAACAAACATGATGTGAAACATGCTATGTTTTCACAAAAACAATGCTTCATCATGTATGCAAAAGATATCCCTAGCACTTCTTTTTGTTCTGTGGGAAATCCTCCTCCTTTGCCCAAAGGGATTCAAAACATCCTAAATGAATTTCAAGACCTCTTTCCAAAGGATATCCCAAAAGGCTTACCTCCTATTAGGGGCATTGAAAATCAAATAGATTTAATTCCCGGTGCTAGCTTACCTAATTGGCCTCCATATAGATGTAACCCTAAGGAAAGCCTTGAGATTAAAAAACAAGTGAACAAACTATTATCTAAGGGATGGATTAGAGAGAGCCTAAGCCCATGTGCCTTACCTATTTTACTAGTTCCTAAGAAAGATGGTTCATGGAGAATGTGTACCGATTGTAGAGCCATAAACAACATAACCATCAAGTATAGGCATCCAATACCAGACTTGATGATATGCTTGATGAACTTAGTGGTTCTATTATATTTTCTAAGATTGATTATAAAAGTGGTTATCACCAAATAAGAATCAAAGAGGGAGATAAATGGAAAGCCGTTTTTAAAACCAAACTTGGATTATATGAGTGGTTAGTTATGCCCTTTGGCTTGACTAATGCACTAAGCACATTCATGAGGTTAATGAATCATATTTTGAGGGAATTCATTGGGCATTTCGTTATGGTCTACTTTGATGATGTTTTGGTATACTCCAAGACCATGACCTCTTATCTAAACCATCTTAAAAAGTTATGCTTGCCTTAAGAACAAATAACCTCTATGCAAATTTTGAAAAATGTTCTTTTGGCATGGATAGCATTGTATTCCTTGGATTCGTAGTTAGTTCCAAAGGTGTTGAAGTTGATCACTCTAAAGTGAAGGCAATCCAAGATTGGCCAATACCTAAAATTGTGAGTGAGGTTAGAAGTTTCCATGGTCTTGCAAGTTTTTATAGAAGATTTGTGAAATACTTCTCTACCTTAGCCTCTCCCCTAAATGAATTGGTGAAAAAGAATGTTCCTTTTATATGGGGGCCAACGCAAGAGAAAGCCTTTCTAGATCTTAAGGAGAAGCTCACTCATGCTCCAATTTTAGCACTTCCAAACTTTTCTAAAACTTTTGGGCTTGAGTGTGATGCTTCAAATGTGGGAATAGGAGTCGTTCTCTTACAAGAAGGTCACCCCATTGCTTTCTTTAGTAAAAAGCTTAATGGGGCAACTCTCAACTATCCCACATATGATAAAGAATTTTATGCATTAATTAGAACCCTACAAACTTGGGAACACTACTTGATCCCAAAAGAGTTTGTTATACATAGTGATCACCAATCACTAAAATTCATTAAAGGGCAACATAAGTTAAATAAAAGACATGCTAAGTGGGTTGAGTACTTGGAACAATTTCCATATGTCATCAAGTACAAAAATGGAAAATCTAATACTATGGCCGATGCTTTATCAAGAAGGTATTCTTTACTTACCTCTCTTGGAGCCAAAGTTATTGGACTTGATGAGATTAGGACTTTGTATCCAAGTGATATTGATTTTTCAAACATTTTCAACTCATCTTCCACTTCTTCATCTCATAAAGGCTTCTACATTTTAGATGGCTACCTCTTTAAAGCCAATAGACTTTGTATTCCTAGGAGCTCTTTAAGAGATCTTTTACTCAGGGAAAGCCATGAGGAAGGCTTGATGGGCCACTTTGGAAGAGATAAAACCTTGTCTTTATTGCATAAACACTTCTATTGGCCTAAGATAAAAAAAGATGTTCAAAAATATTGTGCTAGGTGTATTGTATGTAGGAAGGCTAAATCCAAACTTTCACCTAGTGGGTTATATACTCCTTTGCCAACACCTAGTGCACCATGGATTGATATATCTATAGACTTTGTGTTAGGTTTACCTAAGACCCAAAGGGGAATGGATTCTATCTTTGTGGTAGCGGATAGGTTTAGTAAGATGGCTCACTTCATCCCTTGTCATAAGGTAGATGATGCTAGTCATATTGCTAAACTCTTCTTTAAAGAGATTGTAAGACTTTATGGTGTTCCTAAAACCATAATTTCTAATAGGGACACCAAATTCCTAAGATATTTTTGAAAAACTCTTTGGTCAAGGCTAGGAACAAAACTTCTCTTTTCCACCACATGTCATCCTCAAACGGATGGACAAACAGAGGTAGTAAATAGGACCCTTTCTCAACTTCTTAGGGTCTTAGTGAATAAAACTGTTAAGTCTTGGGATGAGTGTTTACCTCACATTGAATTTGCATATAATAGGGTACAACACTCAACAACCAAGCATAGTCTATTTGAGGTTGTGTATGGTTTTAATCCTCTCACTCCATTGGACCTTTTGCCTATTGAGGTTTCTGACTCTGTCTTTCATATGGATGAAGAGGCAAAGGCCAAATTTATCAAAGACTTTCATGAGAAGGTTAAGATCCAAATACAAACTAAAAATGAACACTATGCTTATTGTGCCAATAAGAAAAAGAAAGGAAGTCACCTTTGAGGTTGGAGATTGGGTTTGGAAACATCTTAGAAAGAAAAGATTTTTAAACTTGAGAAAATCCAAACTCGACCCTAGAGGTGATAGCCCCTTTCAAATAATCAAAAAAATGAATAATAATGCTTATGTCCTTGATTTTCCAGGAGAATATGGTGTGAGTGCTTCTTTCAATATCTCTGATTTATCTCCTCTTGACTTAGATGAAGAAGATGATGCCTTAGATTTGAGGACAAATCCTTTTGAAGAGGGGGAGCATAATGAGGACACACCAAGGGAGGACCCTCACACTACCCTAGATAAAGGACTTGAAGCTTACAAGGGTCCCCTCATAAGGGTAAAGTCAAAGAAAGTCAAAGAGAGCATCCACAAAGCATTAGTTTCCTACCTCTCTTTGCTTAGTGAGCCTAAGCCAAATGAGGTCACCTTGAGGATCTACTCACACTTTTCTTGTAATATAGTTCCTAATTAGATTCTGTAGGCTTATAGGTTTTAATTGGGCCTTGCAAGGTCAATTGGGTATGTATAGGCCATCTTTCTTTCCCTTTTCTCTTTTGGGCCTTGGATCCTTGAACCAAGCCCATTAGCTCATCCCTTGGCCAAAATCCTCTAGGCCTATATAAGGGCTTCTCCTTTTGTAAAAAGCTACACATTAATTCATTTTGAGATTTTGACACTTTGAGTGTAAATTTGTAAAGAGAGATTCTCCTCTTTCTCTCTAGGATTAGAGAGACTCTTGCAAGCTCTTATCTAAGGGGTCTCTCCCTCCCTTGGTGGCAAGTGGAGTTATCGTCCACCCTTTAGAAGTGGCCTCCATCACCTCACATTATCTCCTTGACCATTCCTCATCATTTCCACCTCTTCTTCTTTCATTTCTTCTTTCTTTTCTTTTCTATTTTCGTCCAACCTTAGCCTTACTTGGCCTTTTTGGTTTCAGTTTCACATTGAAGAAGAAGATATTTCCACTTTGCTTGAAGATTGAAGAAGGAAAAGTTCCTAAATCCACCTCTTCAAAGGAGATTAGAAGCTTCTCCTACATCAAGTGTACGGTAACACCTTAATTTTCAATTAAAGGATAAAACGGGACCATGAGGAAAAAATTTTTTTTTTTGAAATTAGGGTGGATTCAAAGGCAATGTTCAGTTGAGAATTAAGGAGGGTAGGATTAGGAAA
Source organism: Clitoria ternatea (assembly GCA_037962975.1). Classification (NCBI taxonomy): domain Eukaryota; kingdom Viridiplantae; phylum Streptophyta; class Magnoliopsida; order Fabales; family Fabaceae; genus Clitoria; species Clitoria ternatea. The sequence goes on from CM075673.1 coordinate 127,538,895, forward strand.
GGAGGAGGGAAGAAATGCAACCATCCATGAGACAAACAGCGGAAGATGCAGGACGTGAGTATACCCAACAGCGCCTACTCGCTTAGGCGAGGTCTAATATCGCTCGAGCGCGACAACCCCACTCGCTTAGGCGAAGTTCGCATGGCTTAAGCGCGACCCGCCAGAGACCTTTCCCTAGCTCACACTCGCTGGAGCGAGCACCTAGCCGCTGAGGTGAATAACTCCACTCGGTATTCCTATCACTCGGGTTTTCGGAATCTATGTTCACTCGAAAAGTCCTTGCTCTCGCTCCTCAGTCCATTTTATCACTCGGGTATTTCACTCGCTTTGCACTCGGCACACTTGATACTTCTTACCCAGGTTCCCTTACTAAATCAAGGTCACCCATGGATTCTCTAGCTCCTGATAAGTTTACTATAATGGGTTTTACTCAGAATCTTATAGGTCACTCCTCAGTCGGAAACACTCACTCGGAATCGTGTTACTATTCTTCACTCGAGAAAGTCCTAACAGTTTATTACTCTGAGGGGTTTCGGGTCAATCCCATTCGGAATTGTACGACCCCAATCACTCGGTACATCTAAACCTTTCTTCACTCGGGTAAAATCACTGCCTCGCCTCCCCACGACAATAACTTAACCCCATTTTTACTGGAAGTCATACCAACCTCACACACTCAGAAAACATGAATATATATATATCACTCGGACAACATGCACGGCACAGAGTAAACATACAGTTTGATATAGATATATACATTTATAGAAGTGTATATAAATAATTACAAGCATGTTGTCATACTCTCAACCCGAGAGTGATCAAATTCTAATTTAAAGAGACTAAGACCAAACACGAGCCAGCCAAGGCTTAACCAAAACCTTATACACAGTATCTATATATACACAGGTATTTCCACAGTGCATAAGTATTCTACTTGGCATGCAGCACCACCTTCACTCGTTGCTCCGAGAGACATTCACTGAAAAATATTGCCACAGTAGGGGTGAGTATCTTAGATATTAAATGATAGATACTGACTCAGATTACCCCTCAGTTACGCATCAGTATCACATACTCATATATATATAGCAATAATCAATAACATAATAAAGTCAATCATTCAAATACACACAATGCACCTACCGATCCGATTCCATCAACTATCACTCGGTTATATGCACCTACCATTTCATTATCATTAACGCATGCGTAATTGACCTCCAATCAACATCAGCAATACATGTATACAGATTATTTCACTCGGTTCTGCATTTGTGTGTTATCGGTTTTCATTCGTTGCAACGTAGGTTCCTAGCCTTTTATTCAGCTCCCAGCTGACTTGGCCATTTTACAAGTACCAAACCGTTTGCCCACAAGGTGACACCAACGCTCTCAGCGCCAACGGCGGTGTTCACAGGCAGCCCTGAGTCCCACTCAATAGGCCACCTTGAGTCCCGCTCAAGGATTTAACAGCGTCCCACCCTTTAATAACCGATGGTAGTGTCCCACACTACATGCTCCCAGCATTAACGCATCCCATGCGCCACACGCGGATTCATCACACAACACAGAGTGCATATACACAATCTTTCACTCAGCAATACATGCATCACATGCAATCGATTTCATAACTCAATATATTAATACAATAACATATGCATCAGTGTGATATATTACCAGATTCACTAAGTCAACATTTTATCACATGCAGTCAGCATTTTAAACTCATAACAACTTGCATGCCACATAAATCACACGGTAATCATCATCGGTACTTCAGCACATCCTCTTTATACAATCATTCAACATTCTTAAGGCTATCAACACGCATTTCATGGACGGAACTAAACATGCAACACTCAACTCTCACTCATCATGCACCCGGGTATCACACACTCCTCATGCAAGCACAACACATAATCAGAATATAGAAACAGCAAGCGTTAACACCCGGAACCCGTCCATAACCCATGCATTTAAGATGTAAGATACCCCCTACCAACGAGGTACTCCGAGAGGTTCCTTAGTTTCTGACGTTGATCTTCTACTCTGTTCGCCTCGTCCCCGCTCCCACTCGCTTGGTTTCCCTTGAGCGCAGTCGTACCCGGGAACAGAAAGCTGTTCGTCGTCCCTTCGATGATCGTTCCTCGCCGGCCGAAGGAAACTCTGACCTTCTGCGGCACCGTCGCCGTGGGTTCCCAAAAACAGAGAATAAGGAACAGGAAGAAGAAGGAGAAGACGAAGAACGAAGAAGGCGAAGACAGGATGAGGAGAAGAGAAGAGAAAGCGAAGCAGCAGAGTAAAATGAATAACCACAGTGGCGCAGGCATATGTATATGCGTACGAAGAGAAGGAGAGTGGGGTGGGAAAACATGAATCACAGCCCCACTCACGTGACTCGCCAATCATAAGTAACCACCATTACCAACTAAGTATAATTAATTTGCCATTATTTCTTAAGTTAGATTAATTAAGTTGATTATAATTAACAAATAATTTCCTAATTTGAAATTATAATTTTAATGGTTCAATTTCATTCGGTATTTAATTTCAAAATTGGGATGTTACAATTCTCCCCCTCTTAGAAGAATTTCGTCCCCGAAATTCACTCGGTAACTCACCTTGATTGAATAACTCGGGGTACTGATGCCTCATAGCATCCTCGCGTTCCCAGGTATAAGAGGTATACCCGTCTTGTTGCCACTCTACTTCTAGCAGTTGTACGTCCTTGCTCCTCAAACGCTTTACCGATCGGTCCACGATTCTAATCGGTACAGTTACAGTGGTCAGGTCCTCTTTAATTTCCACTTCATCATCCGGCATTGTGTGAGTCGGTAATGCTATTTGGTATGCCATAGAACCGACTCATTCCAATATCTCATAAGGCCCAATGTATCGGGGGTTCAACTTTCCACTTTTCAAGGCTCGCCCGACTCCCTTGCTCGGTGAAATCTTTAGAAACACTCTATCTCCGACTGAAAATTCTAGTGGTTTGGTCCGTGTGTCATAGTAGCTTTTCTGTCTGTCCTGAGACGCCTTTATCTTATCCCTAATTATCTGGATCTGTTCTGAGGTTTGCTTCACAATTTCCGGCCCCAGTAGTAAACTTTCACCCGTTTCCGACTAATAGAGTGGGGTTCGGCATTTTCGGCCATACAGGGCTTCATAGGGCGCCATACTAATACTGCTATGGTGGCTATTATTGTACGTAAATTTGATCAAGGGAAGGTACTGTTCCCAACATCCGCCATGCTCCAACACACATGCTCTCAGTAAGTCCTCTAGACTTTGTATCGTCCGCTCGGATTGTCCATCCGATTGGGGGTGGTAGGCGGAGCTTAACCAAAGTTTCGTGCCCAACTCCTGGTGCAAGCTGGTCCAAAACCGGGACGTGAATCTAGGATCCCTATCCGATACAATAGAAGTTGGCACTCCATGCAGTCAGACAACTTCACGAATATAAATCTGAGCCAACTTATGTAACGGGTACCTCATGTTCACAGGTAGGAAGTGTGCACTTTTCGTCAATCGGTCAACAATGACCCAAATCGCATCATGACCCGCTCGGGTTTTTGGCAACCCCATGACAAAGTCCATGGCAATTGAGTCCCACTTCCATACGGAAATCTCCAGGGGTTGCAATGTACCATACAACTTCTGGTGCTCGATTTTCGATTTCTGACAGGTGATACATCGAGCCACATATTCTGCTATATTTCTCTTTAATCCGGGCCACCAAAATTGCCGTTTTAAATCGTGGTACATTTTCGTGGCACCCGGGTGAATACTTAGCAGACTCTTGTGGGCTTCATCAAGCACCATCCTTCTCAATTCACCCTCACCCGGTACATATATCCGACTCTTCACTCAGAAAATTCCGTCCGGTCCCTCGGTCAAAGACAAATCTTTACCCTTGGCCTGAGTCCCCTTCAATTCAGCCAAGTAGGGGTCTAATCTCTGTTGCTCAATTACCAGTTTCAGAAATTCATTGGCAATCTTCAACGTACCGAGCGTTATTTTCCGAGAAGAAGGGACGTCAACATGCAAATTCATGTCTCGGAATTGCTCCAATAACTCCACCTCCTTCACCATCATTACTACCATATGGAGGGATTTCCGGCTCAACGCATCGGCAACAACGTTTGCCTTACCCGGATGATACTTCAGCTCGAAGTCATAATCCTTTAAAAATTCCATCCATCTCCTCTGCCTCATGTTCAGCTCCTTTTGGTCGAATAAATATTTGAGGCTTTTGTGGTCGCTGTATATTTCAAACTTAGAACCGTACAAGTAATGCCTCCATATCTTCAACGCGAAAACTACAGCTGCCAATTCCAAATCATGGGTCGGATAATGCTGTTCATGAGGTCTCAATTGCCGAGAGGCATAAGCTATCACTCGGTCTTTCTGCATCAGCACACACCCCAGGCCGAGTCCCAACGTATCGCAATAGACTACGAAGTTCTCTTGCAAGTTTGGTAATGCCAACACTGGAGCAGTCGTCAACTTATTCTTCAACCCTCGGAAACTACTCTCTCACTCGGAACTCCAAGCGAAAGGGACGTTTTTCCGAGTCAATCTAGTCAGTGGTAAAGCCAGCTTAGAAAAACCATCAATAAACCTTCTATAATAGCCAGCTAGGCCCATAAAGCTTCGTATCTCCGAGACCGACTTGGGTCTCTCCCATGCCATTATAGCTTCCACCTTTGATGGGTCTACCGAGACACCTTCCATGGAAATTACATGTCTGAGAAAGTGGATTTTATCCATCCAGAAATCGCACTTTAAAAGCTTTGCAAACAATTGCTTTTCCTTCAATACTTTAAGTACCGCTTGGAGGTGTTCTTCATGCTCCTCAGGGGTCTTAGAATAGATTAGGATATCATCAATGAAAACTACCACGAATCGGTCTAGATATGGGTGGAATATGTTGTTCATGTAATTCATGAATACAGCAGGGGCATTTGTCACACCAAACGGCATCACTACATATTCGTAGTGGCCGTACCGAGTCCTAAAGGCAGTATTTGGAATATCCGAGTCCTTCACCCAGATTTGGTGGTATCCCGATCGTAAATCGATCTTTAAGAAGACCGAAGCACCACGCAGTTGGTCAATCAAATCGTCGATTCTGGGCAATGGGTATCGGTTTTTAATCGTGAGCTTGTTTAGCTGTCGGTAATCTATGCATAATCTCATGCTGCCATCCTTCTTTTTGACAAGTAGTACAGGTGCGCCCCATGGTGATACACTCGGTCTAATGAATTGTTTCCCGAGTAACTCATCCACTTGCTTTTTCAATTCAGCCAATTCTGATGGGGACATTCTATAAGATGCACTGGAGACTGGCTCGGCTCCAGGAATTAAATCTATAGAGAATTCGACTTCTCTAGCTGGAGGGACTCCTGGCACATCCTCCGGAAACACCTCGGGGAATTCATGAAAAGTCGGAATATCGTTCGCTCGGGCTCTATTCTCTCCCTCAGTCAAACAAAGCATCACAAATAACTGGGCTATACCTTGTACCATGTAATCTTCATCATTCTGCCTCTGAAAAATTACTCTTTAGTTTCGACAGTCCACCAATACCTTATTGGCTGAAAGCCAATCTATGCCAAGTACAATGTCGAGGTCCTTTAAAGGCACGCACACCAAATCGAAGGTGAAACTCCGATCGCCCAACACAAAAGTTACATCCTTGCACATCGATGATGTCAACACCTTAGTGCCAGTCGGATTGGCTACTTCCAAGGTCCGATCCATATACACAGTCGGCAACTTTAAACGTCGCACACACTCATCGGCTATAAAAGAATGGGTTGCTCCAGAATCGAAAACTACATTAAGTGTATACATACCGAGTGAGCACTTACTTTGCACCAAGTCATTCGCTTGTGCAGCTTCTTCAGCGCTGACGGCGTAGACTCTCCCAGCAGCCGGTTGGTCGGTATTTCTCCTTCGGTTGTTTGGAGCAAACATCATGTTTCCTCTGGCTCCATTGCCTCTGCCCCCCGATCTTTGACTATCGTTTCCACGGCTCCTCCCTTGGAAACCTCCCTGGCGCACATTGGCATTTGCGTGACGTAGTTGGGGACAGTCAGGGCGAATGTGCCCCCTTTTATTATAATAGAAGCACACCATCCCACCATCGCTGTTGTAGTCTCAAGCGTAATGATTTCCTCCACACTTAAAACATTTTCATCTCCCGTAGCTAGTCGTCTTTCTTGCTGGCTCTGACCCCCAAGTCTGGAAAAGGATCTGTTCCTACCAGCGTTGTTCGGCCTCTTGAAGCGGGATTGCTGGGGCTTCAAGTAATGATCTGCTTTGCTACTCTGGCCCGAGTGGGCCTTGTCATCCTCTTCAAAAATTCTGCACTTATTCACCAATACAGAAAAACTCCTAATTTCTTGGTACCTGCAGGCTCTTTTAATGTCTGATCTCAATACGTTCTCAAATTTAAGGCATTTGGAATTCTCCGTTCCGGGTTGTTGAAAGGGCGGGTAGAATAGGCACAATTCTTCAAATCTAGCTGCGTACTCTTCCACAGACATGGAACCCTGTTTCAGTTCCATGAATTCCAGTTCCTTCCGACTCCTTATTGTGTCGGGGAAATATTTCTCTAGGAAGCATGTTTTGAAATTTTCCCAGGTCAGCTGGGTATCAGCATCAGTCAGTCGGTTTCTGGTGATCTTCCACCAGTTCTCTGCTTCGTCCTGCAGCATGTACACTGCGTACTCTACCTTCTGGGCCTCGGTATAGTGAAGGCCCCCAAAAATCCTCTCTAACTCTTGAGTCCATTTGTAAGCTGTCTCAGGGTTGAGTCCTCCATGGAACTCACTCGGTTTCCTTTTCAGAAAGCGATCCAATACTTGGCCATCTTCAGTTCGAGGATGGCCCTGCCTCTCAAACACATCAGCAAAACGTTGGAATGCCGCGGCTATGGCTTCCATGCTTTGACGATTCTCCATGACTTATCCTAAAATTAACACCCTTTCAAGGATAAGTTTACAAGGTTACACTCTACCGATCGGATCTCATCCCATCATCCAACTATAGCACACTATCACAAAATCTTTTAACATCACATAATTAATCAGACCAGGAGGGAAATAATCTCCTATCCTCAGATCAACATCTCATCATCAACCACATTCAACAGATTACACTCGGTAAGCCTACCTTGGCCTTAGACCTTTTAGGTCTGCTCTGATACCAAAATGTAACACCTTAATTTTCAATTAAAGGATAAAACGGGACCATGAGGAAAATTTTTTTTTTTTGAAATTAGGGTGGATTCAAAGGCAATGTTCAGTTGAGAATTAAGGAGGGTAAGATTAGGAAAGGAGGAGGGAAGAAATGCAACCATCCACGAGACAAATAGCAGAAGATGTAGGACGAGAGTATACCCGACAGCGCCTACTCGCTTACGAGCGCGACAACCCCACTCGCTTAGGCGAAGTTCACATGGCTTAAGCGCGACCCGCCAGAGACCTTTCCCTCACTCACACTCGCTGGAGCGAGCACCTAGCTGCTGAGGCGAATAACTCCACTCGATATTCTTATCACTCGGGTTTTCGGAATCTATGTTCACTCGGAAAGTCCTTGCTCTCGCTCCTCAGTCCATTTTATCACTCGGGTATTTCACTCGCTTTGCACTCGGCACACTTGATACTTCTTACCCAGGTTCCCTTACTAAATCAAGTCTCACCCATGGATTCTCTAGCTCCCGATAAGTTTACTATAATGGGTTTCACTCAGAATCTTATAGGTCACTCCTCAGTCGGAAACACTCACTCGGAAGACTCTCACTCGGAATCGTGTTACTATTCTTCACTCGAGAAAGTCCTAACAGTTTATTACTCTGAGGGGTTTCGGGTCAATCGCATTCAGAATTGTACGACCCCAATCACTCGGTACATCTAAACCTTTCTTCACTCGGGTAAAATCACTGCCTCGCCTCCCCACGACAATAACTTAACCCCATTTTTACTGGAAGTCATACCAACCTCACACACTCAGAAAACATGAATATATATATATATCACTTGGACAACATGCACGGCACAGAGTAAACATACAGTTTGATATAGATATATACATTTATAGAAGTGTATATAAATAATTACAATCATGTTGTCATACTCTCAACCCGAGAGTGATTAAATTCTAATTTAAAGAGACTAAGACCAAACACGAGCCGGCCAAGGCTTAACCAAAACCTTATACACAGTATCTACATATACACAGATATTTCCACAGTGCATATGTATTCTACTCGGCATGCAGCACCACCTTCACTCGTTGCTCCAAGAGACATTCAATGAAAAATATTGCCACAGTAGGGGTGAGTATCTTAGATATTAAATGATAGATACTGACTCGGATTACCCCTCAGTTACGCATCAGTATCACATACTCATATATATATATATAGCAATAATCAATAACATAATAAAGTCAATCATTCAAATACACACAATGCACCTACCGATCCGATTCCATCAACTATCACTCGGTTATATGCACCTACCATTTCATTATCATTAACGCATGCGTAATTGACCTCCAATCAATATCAGCAATACATGTATACAGATTATTTCACTCGGTTCTGCATTTGTGTTATCGGTTTTCATTTCGTTGCAACGTAGGTTCCCAGCCTTTTATTCAGCTCCCAGCTGACTTGGCCATTTTACAGGTACCAAACCGTTTGCCCACAAGGTGACACCAACGCTTTCAGCGCCAACGGCGGTGTTCACAGGCAGCCCTGAGTCCCACTCAATAGGCCACCTTGAGTCCCACTCAAGGATTTAACAGCGTCCCACGCTTTAATAACCGATGGTAGTGTCCCACACTACATGCTCCCAGCATTAACGCATCCCATGCGCCACACACGGATTCATCACACAACACAGAGTGCATATACACAATCTTTCACTCAACAATACATGCATCACATGCAATCGGTTTCATAACTCAATATATTAATACAATAACACATGCATCAGTGTGATATATTACCAGATTCACTAAGTCAACATTTTATCATATACAGTCAGCATTTTAAACTCATAACAACTTGTATGCCACATAAATCACATAGTAATCATCATCGGTACTTCAGCACATCCTTTTTATACAATCATTCAACATTCTTAAGGCTATCAACACGTATTTCATGGATTAAACTAAACATGCAACACTCAACTCTCACTCATCATGCACCCGGGTATCACACACTCCTTATGCAAGCACAGCACACAATCAGAATATAGAAACAGCAAGCGTTAACACCCGGAACCCGTCTATAACCCATGCATTTAAGATGTAAGATACCCCCTACCAACGAGGTACTCCGAGAGGTTCCTTAGTTTTTGACGTTGATCTTCTACTCTGTTCACCTCGTCCCCGCTCCCACTCGCTTGGTTTCCCTTGAGCGCAGTCGTACCCGGGAACAGAAAGCTGTTTGTCGTCCCTTCGATGATCGTTCCTCGCCAGCCGAAGAAAACTCTGACCTTCTGCGGCACCGTCGCCGTGGGTTCCCAGAAATAGAGAATAAGGAATAGGAAGAAGAAGGAGAAGACGAAGAACGAAGAAGGCGAAGAGAGGATGAGGAGAAGAGAAGAGAAAGCGAAGCAGCAGAGTAAAATGAATAACCACAGTGGCACAGGCATATGTATATGCGTACGAAGAGAAGGAGAGTGGGGTAATCACAGCCCCACTCACGTGACTCGCCAATCATAAGCAGCCACCATTACCAATTAAGTATAATTAATTTGCCATTATTTCTTAAGTTAGATTAATTAAGTTGATTATAATTAACAAATAATTTCCTACTTTGAAATTATAATTTTAATGGTTCAATTTCATTCGGTATTTAATTTCAAAATTGGGATGTTACATGTACTCCCTTTCATAGTCCCGTAAGACCTTTATCATTGTGAGCGTAACCCCGTATAAAATGCTATGTCATGCATGCTATGAATGCAATAATGCACATGCTAGCCTTGGCTTCACAAGGATTCCTCACCCAGTCACTTAGGGGTATAATTTACACTTAACATTATAGTTAGTGGCACACAATCATATATAACATTCTCTAAGGCATACCACTTATAGTGTTCAAGATTATACTAGCCAAAGATTCTTATCAATGTCAATCCACACATGGAAATCAAAGAGCATGTCAACAAATATACTCCGAATTTATATCCTCATCAAATGTGCCAAACCAACATCTAATCATCCATATGAGTTAATTTATATCACACACAAGAGGTAGTATATCCACTCAAGGAAAAACATGCAAATATGCATCAATATATATTATCAATATATAATTGATCATGCATTTAGAAAATATACTCCTCTTCTACCTCAAGAGAAGTATTCCTCCGTGTTAGATGATCCCGCTTTAAAACAGTTATCAAATCCTACATTAAATACATATAGGACCACATCAATCACTCATTCAACATCATTTTCAAATTTCTTGCATATCGCTAATGCATACATACATATGAGTCTTATTATATCATAACTTGTAATAGGTTTCATTTTGTTACTTCCTTAGGTTTCGGGAATTCTTTCCCTCAAACCAAAATTCATTATATTTAAAGGATAACAATACAATAACTTAACTTACTAATGTAGGCACTTCTTCTAACCACTTGAAGAAGGGTAGATCTAGGGTTCTTCTCTTCTTCTAACCTCCACAAGCCTTGATTGAATAAACTTGCCCAAGGGAAACCGAATGGAAAAGGTGCAAAAGACTCAAGAACCATACAGAATTAAGAAGGGAAAGAGAAGGAAAAAGGATGGAAATGAAAAGAAGGAAGGAGGAAAGTGGAAGATGGAATGGAGAAGGTGGGTGAGAGGCCACTCCAAGAGGAGATAACTCCCTTGAACTCGCCACCAAGAGGGAGGAAACCCCTTGGATGAGAGCTTGCTAGAGCTCACTCTAACCTAGAGAGAAGGGAGAGCTAACTCACTTAGAAAGTGTAAAATCTCAAATGGCATTAAATATGTCAAAATACAAAAGGAGAGCTCCTTATATAGGTCTTGGAGAATTCAGCCAAGTGATCACCTAATGGGCTTCTCCATGCTTTCTAGGCCCAATGGTGCTAATAAAGAAGAGTGTGGCCTATACATGGCCCAAGGTAAGAGTACATGGCCCAAAAGTGGCCTTATTGACCATGCAAGGTCCAAATACATCCTAAATGCCTAGAGAACCTAACTACTAAGTATATTACAAGAAGAATATAGGTATATCCTCAAGCTATCATCCTTGGGCTTAGGCCCACTAAAAGAGTAAAAGGAAGATAAGGCTTGGTGAATGCTCTCTTTGGCCTTTTTGGTCTTAGCTCTTGTGAGGGGACCCTTATAAGCTTCAAGTCCTTTCTCTAGGGTAGTGTGAGGGTCCTCCCTTAGTGTGTCCTCATTAGTTACTCACACATATCAATTTCTCACCTAATATCCTTAGTGGGTTTTCACACTTTTGGGTTTTAACCACTATTATTAACCACCTACCATAATTAATGGTTTCCACACTTCATAAATAATCTTTAACCATCACTAATGGCCATCTCTCTTCATTAATGACACTCCCCGACATCATTAAATGCATATACCACTCACATTCTACATTTCCCCTAAAATCAAGGGGTAGGACCAAAAACTAAATAACCATCATGTATGTATATAATTTTCCACCATTTACCATGGCAATTTTGTATACCCCTATCAATGCTCATAAAAGTTCACATTTATTTCACCCCACCTTAGGGTTTATATATTTAATGGTTCCCACAACAAACCTTATGCATTAAGATACTCTCCCACACAGCCTAGGGCTTTATCACATTAAAAATGGTGAGTACTTACCTCAAGCCAAGAAAAGAAAGTGGGTACCAAGAGAGAGAGAAGGTGACGAAAATGCAAGAAGAGGGAAGAGAGCTTCAAGCCACCACGACTCTTTCTTGACTAATAGAAGATTTCAAAAATGAGGGGGATAAAGATGCACAAACCTTGTCTAGGTTTTAAAGAGTGGAAAAAGATAAAGATGAATGGGAGAAAAGAGAAGTGAAGAGAGCCAAATGTGTTTTGCAAAGGAAGAGGGAAGGTAATGTGAAAATAAGAGTGAAAATGGGGTTTGTCATTTAAGTTTTTAACCCATCACTTAAACTTCTCTGTTTTATAATAAACAAGATCTCAGTTTGGGCTCAATACTTCATCTAAAAATTATTCGTAATATATATTTAGATTCACAATAATATTCTTAACGGCTTTGACCAATGGCATCTCAATCGATGATACTTGGTCTGACACTCATATTTTAACTGGGTATTAATTTTAGCTGTTTAAGCTTAGTAAATTATGAAAAATCATAATAATCCCAATTAATTCATTTCTAAACTTTTGGAACATTAATCTTTTCATATATAATTATTTGTCATTTATTTCTCTCAATTAGATATTTATATAAAAGTTAGGATGTTACATCTCCCTCCTACAACCATCGGGAGCCACCACAACAACCACCCTAACCCACTAAAATCACGGCCACACCATCACTCATTGTAACATACCTGTTAAATTATTATTGGAAGAAATAAATTAAATATTTAATTAAGTTATAATTATGGGAAATATGGATTTTGAGGTAAATCAGTGATTTAAAGTGATATTTTAGAAGGATAAGATAATTTAAAAATGAAATTTAAAGGAAATGGCATCAGGGACCTGACGCGTAGCTTGGCTATGGCGCGTAGCGTCAGGTGGGAATTAATAACCTGACACGTAGCGCCAGTGGGGCGCATAGCGTCAGCGTCGTGACCTATTTTAAAACGAGCCATGTAAAACAGAACAACAAAACATCTTCTTCTTCTCATTTTCTTCCTCCTCTGCATGACGAGAACTTGTTGAAGCTTGTGGTTTTCTTGCATTCTTCGGTCTTGGGGAGCTAAGGTAAGTCATTGGGGCCCTTGATTACATTTTTCTTCTTCTCTTCCTCTTTTCCTCTCTAAAAATTGAATTTGCATGTGGCCATGGGAGTTTGGATTCTGGGTTTTGATGGACTTGAGAGCTTGGATTATGAGTTTGGAAGGATAAGGAAGGCAATGTACTAACTAGGTTGGTGTTTTGGTGATCGTAGGTACCAGAACGAGCATCGGAGGAGCGATTGGTGAAGCGAGTATCAAATTCAAAAGAGGAACTATGAATCAAGTGACCGGAGGATGTAACCGACACCAAGAACAAATTATTGAAGCTTGGAATCGAGGTAAGGGGGTGTTCGAGTCGTAAATAATTAGGATGGATATGTGTAGTAACTTTGGGGAGTTAGGAATTAACTAGGAATTATTAGAAATAATGTAAATTCATTAGTTATGAGTTATATAGCTGTTTATGTATGTTTATGTACGATTAGCTAGTTAAAATATTAAGAAAATAGTTAGAATAATTAATTATATGAAAGCAAGTAAATAAATACATGGATTATATAAACCTATGAGATGCCTTGTAAATTGTAAATTTGAAGGAAAGATGATTGCATCTGTGAGAAACATGTTAAATTGACAATGAAAGAAATGTGAAATTGATATGTTACTTAATGGGAATAATAAAATGATGAGTATGAAAATATGACAATATGGCTTGTGAGGGTTGGGTCTGTGTGACTACCCTGTGTAGTGTTTGTATGTCAGCTTCTGACAAGTATGAATATATTTGATGATGTTTAAGGCCATGTTGACATGATTTCATATGTGATTATATGGTATGGGACGACCAACGATATGATGTACCCCTTGTTTTCTGGCTCCCGTGGTTTTTATACCCAGTTGAGCTACCCAGTGGTCAGGTCGGACCTAGTGGTTGAGGTTGGGAGCCAAGTCGGGCTTAGTGAACCAAGTCGGGTTCACGGGGTGTCAAGTCAGACCCCCAGCTGAAGGTCGATCCTTTAGTATGTGGATACTAGGAGCCAGTTATGCATATGAGTTAGTGGTGTTATATACATGAATTAATGTTTATGATGTTTTATGATGAAATTGATGATTGATTATGAATATGAATGAGGTGTAATGTAGGATGTATGCTTAGTATGAGTTTGGGAATAAGACCATGTATGTAGTTTATGTTGACTTGTAAATGATATTGTGGAATGTGTAAATAGAGTATTATGATATAGAGGCAAGACATATGTATATTAATACAATGGAACTGGGTAAGTTAATTAATAATGAGAATATTAGGTATTAAGTATGTACATCCATCATTCTGTCCTATATTAATTACGATATCTCAAACACTCACCCTTGCTGTTGTTTATTTAATTTAGTGATCAGTGACAGGGAGGATGCTGAAGCCCTAGAGGTACGCCAAGTGGAGAGTTGATGCCAAGGAACGGAAGGAATTGTAAAATGAATGACTTTATGTTATGGATTTATTATATTCAATGATATACCATGCCTTCTGCGGTTTATTGAAATTTTGGTGTTGATATTGAATTGTGCCGTTGTGAGTTTTATGCATCTTAGTTGACTTGATGTTTGCAAATTAATAGTATGATGATCATGATGATGTTGAGTATTGATGAGATTAATGTGTGTTGGCACAAAGCCAATGTTGTGCATTTGATAATTGTTATGGGTAGGTCTTGTGTATGCTTGTGATGGTAGTGTAAAATGTGACCGTGATGATTGATGATAATAATGATGGTCATAATTATGCGGAATAAATCATAATGATGATTATGTTGTGATTGGCGTGAATTGTAATTTATGGCTTGAAGCCATGGATGATACATTTGGAAAATTGTGATGAATAGGTTTGGTTGGTGTTTGAGAGTCATGGGTGTCGTGATCGATGGAGTAATGAATTTGATACATTATTTATATAGTGGAAGCTAGTTGTTTTTAGGTGGAATCAAGGAACTAAATGGGTAGTTTTGTGATCTAGCGGGTTTTGGAACCCCCGGAAGGGACCAATAGGCTCCCTAGGTGGTTTATAAGTTGTGCCAATGGGACTTGAATAATTTAAAAGTCATTTAGGCAAATTGACACATGGGTTTTGCATATAGTTATGTTAAACTACATTTTGTGTATAACTCGTGCATATGATGGAATTTTGGTGAATGGACAATGCCAACAGTTCCAGAATGGGGAAAACATGTGGCCCATGAAGTCTCGTGGCAATCGGATCTGAAACGGGCTATTTGGGTAGGTTAGAAGTTGGCCGATTGGCCTAAAATGTTTATCATCAATAGGTGTTGCTACTGTCAAGTTGATGCTGAGGGCCATCTTGACACGTAGCATCAGGGATATATTTTGGGTTTCCTGCGTAGCGTGGGGCTAACGCGTAGCTTCAGGCCCCTGTTCCAGTTTTTGAGTTTCTCTTATTTTAATGGCTTGTGGGAGTTTTTAATTTATAACAGATTTTATTTAGATCCTTTTTACTGAAAATGATTATTTTATGAATATAAGGTAATTAATTTAATTATTTACAAAAAATTTATTGTGAAATTTAATTAAACAGCTTAAAATAATTGTAAAATTGACCTAGGACATCACAGGTGGTATCAGAGTGGTTCCTTTCAGGAGGTGGGTAGATGTAGTGAATTGTGCGAGTCCTTTATAGGACTATTCTTGTATGTTATTGCATTTTTTTTGTAGTTGGTTGTGTTGTTTATAGGTTAACTTGGCATCATTCTCTTGGCACTCTGGCAGCATCGTGTTATTTATATATGTAAGGTAATTATTTTACTCCCTCGTAAATTATTGGTTGTTGATGGTGATGTGTTTGGGTATTGTAGAATTGAATCATGACGGATGGATCTAGTTCAGGTGGAGGTGATGACTTCTTTATAAGGTTTTCACAAATGATGAGGAGGGTTGAATCTGGCCCAACTCTTGATAAATTCTTGAAGAGAAACCCACCTACCTACAAAGGAGGTCATGACTATGATGGAGCTCACATGTGGTTGCGTGATATTGAGGAAGCCTTTGAGTATTTCGATTGTTCTAAAGAGCAGAAAGTGCAATTTACCACTTACCAATTGAAAGATGAAGCTCATGTACAGTGGTCAAGAACCAAGGTACAAATGAATGCTACTGGGGAGCCATTGATGTGGGTGAACTTTCGACGGTGATTTCTTGCAAAGTATTTTCCAGATAATTACAAGATTCAAAAAGAGATGGAATTTCTGAAACTTGAACAAGGCAGAATGGCTGTAGTTGAATACACAACAAAGTTTGATGAGTTGTGTGATTTTTACCATTAGTTTTCTTTGGAAAGAACTGAGGGTAGTAAATATACAAAATATGAAGCTAGTCTGAGGATTGAACTCCGAGGTGTAATTATTCCTCTTGAAATCCATGACTACCCTACTCTGGTAACAAGGCCAGACTTACTAAGGAAGTACAGTTGCAGAGAGCATCCCAATCAAGGGACAAGAAACCATTGAAAGCAAAAGGGTTCGGTTTTAAGAAGATAGGTCAGTTTTTCCGGGGTGGCAAGTCTTCTGCTTCATCATCTTCTTCTTCTGGTCGTGGTTCTACCAACCATTCTGGTGGCCAATCAAGAAGCCGTGCATATTATAACTGTGGCCAGGAGGGTCACCTCTCTAGGCATTGTCCTGCTAACCAAACTGTTTGCTTCCAATGTGCTTAATCGGGGCATTTGAGGCCTGATTGCCCACAAAGGTAGCAGCAGGGTGGACTAGGTAACCCGGCAAATGCTTTTATGGTCTGTGGTAGTAATTTTCAATGAGGAGGCCAAGGCGGTGGTGGCCGAGGAGGTTAACACCCAAGGCGGTTTGATGCTCAGTCCAGTGGTGCTCAGATTGTTATGGCTCGACGTGTGTTTGCTTTTGATGCATTTGAGGTTGTAAGAAATGACAACTTGGTTCATGGTAAGTGTGTTATTCATGGCTATCTAATGAATGTTATTTATGACTCTGGTGCTACACATTCTTTTATTTCTGAAAGTTATGTTCAGCGACTTGGCTTGTTGGCGGTGTTAATGAAGAATGCTCTTAGTGTCTCTACTCCTACTGGCTCCACATTCTGGGCAACCACTATGTGTAGGGAACTAACAATACAAATTAAAGACCGTTCCTTTTTGGTGGATTTAATTTGTATGCCATTAAATAATTTAGATGTTATTCTGGGTCTTGATTGGTTGGCCACTAACCACGTTATGGTGGATTGTTACTGTAAGACTATAATCTTCTCTCAAGAACTTGACACTAAGAATGTGGTGAGTGATGTTTTGGTAACCTATGTTATTCTATTTTCTTTGGAGGGGCGGTATAATCTTAAACCTGCTGATATTTCAGTGGTTTGTGACTTCCCTGATGTGTTCCCGGAAGATATTCCAGAATTGCCTCCCGGCAGGGAGATTAATTTTGCTATTGATTTAATTTTCGGGGCGGAACCAGTGTCTCGTGCACCATACAAAATGTCTTCAGTGGAGTTAGTTGAAGTAAAGAAACAGGTGAATGAGTTGTTTGAGAAAGGGTTCATTTGACCGAGTGCTTCACCTTGGGGCGCTCCTGTGTTACTTGTGAAGAAAAAGGATGATAGTATATGAATGTGTATTGATTATCGTTAGTTGAATAAGTTAACCATCAAGAATAAATATCCCTTACCGCAGATTGACGATTTGTTAGATCAGTTGCGAAGTGCTGTGGTATTTTCTAAGATTGATTTAAGATCGGGGTATCATCAAATCAGGGTGAAATCCGAGGACATCCCAAAGACGGCGTTCAAGACTCGGTATGGTCACTTTGAGTACATGGTAATGCCTTTTGGAGTGACTAATGCTTCAGCTATCTTCATGGATTATATGAACAGGATCTTCCAGCCTTACTTGGACCAATTTTTGGTGGTATTCATCGATGACATTTTGGTATATTCAAAATCCATCAAGGAGCATGCACAGCATCTTCAAATTGTTTTGCAGGTATTACGTGAGAAGAAATTGTATGCTAAATTATCGAAATGTGATTTATGGGAAACAAGTGTACAATTTTAGGGGCATGTGATCTCTTGTGATGGAGTGTTTGTTGATCCATCTAAGATTGAGGCGGTTATGACTTGGGAGAGGCCTAAATCTGTGACCGAGATTAGGAGTTTCCTTGGATTGGCAGGTTACTATCGTCGTTTTATCAAGGGATTTTCACGTATTGCACTTCCCTTGACCTAATTGACGAGAAAGGAGACTCCATTTGTATAGACAGAGAAGTATGAATTAAGCTTTCAGACTTTGAAGCAATGCTTGACTTTGGTGCCGATACTTGCATTACCTAATGTGGCAATGGAATTTGTGGTATATTATGATGCTTCTAAGTTTGGTCTGGGATGTGTATTGATGTAGGATGATAGGGTAATTGCTTATGCTTCCAAGCATTTAAGGCTGCATGAGCAGAACTATCCAACTCATGATTTGGAACTTGCTGCTATGGTATTTGCATTAAAGATATGGCGACATTACTTGTATGGTTCTCGTTTTGTGGTATTTAGTGATCACAAAAGCTTGAAATATTTATTTAATCAGAAAGAGTTAAACATGAGGCAAAGGCGATGGGTGGAGTACTTGAAGGACTATGATTTTGATTTGCGATATCATCCTGGCAAAGCAAATGTTGTTGCTGATGCTTTGAGAAGGAAAATCTTTCATGCATCTTTCTTAATGGGAAATAAGCAGAAGTTACTTGAAGATTTTCGTGACATGAACATTGGGGTTGTTGTGTAAGCCCCAAATCTGAAGGTAATTGGGATGTTGAAGATCTCCAATGAATTTTTGGAATCTTTAGCAGCAGCTCAAGAGGATGATGAGGAATTATTGGAATTACTGGATGCCCAGGCTAGGGGCAAGAATACGGAATTGAGTAGAGGTAGAGATGGAATTTGGTGGTTCAGAGACCGTGTTGTGGTGCCTACGGAAGGTGATTTCAGGCAAGTTGTGTTGTCTAAAGCACACAAGAGTTCATTGAGTATTCATCTTGGTATCACCAAGATTACTGATAAGAGAGAGGGGGTTGAATCAGGTATGAAAAAGAACCAGGGGGGCCAGAAGATGTTGAGGACATTGGTTTAGGTAATGAGAACTAGGTTAATAAGGATAATGATGCACAAGAAGGAGTTGATGAGGAGGATAGATCTCTACAACGTGATGAAGGTGTTTGTTTGGGTGTAGATTGGTGTAGTTTTGTAGATGAGGAGCGGTGTGGTGACATTGACATGGACTATGACACAGATGGAGTTAGTGGTTATATGGATTTAGAAGAGGATGAGGATGATGGTGATTTCTAGTTTCATGCATTTGATAAGGACATATTAGGGAGGAGGTTTAAACTCAGGTTGGGCATGAAGTTCAGTTCAATGGTTTAGTTCAAGCAAGCTATATTAGAGTATAATGTGCATATGGGAAAGTAAGTGAAATATATCAAGAATGACCCATACAGGTGTAGAGTTGTTTGCAATCAGGTTGGAGGCTTATTATTGACCTTTGTAAGTCGGGTTGGGAGGACAAACATTATTAGGTTGAAGAAATTCTTGAATACATGTAGCAGGGATTTTGAGAACAAGAATGTTAATTCTAGGTGGGTTGTAAAAGTGGTTTTGCCAAAGATGAAGAATAGTAGAAACATGATGCTGGAGGAGATTAAGGCTGAGTTGAGGATTAGTCATCAGGTAGGGATAATTAACTAGACAACATATAATTCCAGAAGAATGGCAATTGAGATGATGGAATGAGAGGCTAGTAAACAGTATAAACTCCTTTGGAACTACAGTGCAGAGTTAAGGAGAGTCAGTAATGGGGCTACTACCTGCAAGCTTCAACTAGTTACCTTAGATAATGGTTTGCAACCAAGGTTTAAAATTTACTACTTATGTCTGGATGCTTCTAAGAAGGGCTTCATTAGTGGATGTAGCCCATTCATAGGAGTTGATGGATGTCATTTGAAGATAACACATGGTGGAATCCTCTTAACAGCTGTAGGTAAGGATGCCAATTATCAGTGTTTTCCACTAGTTGTGGGTGTTGTGGAAGTTGAAAACAAGAAAGCTTGGACATGGTTTCTCACCTTATTGATGGAGGACATTGGAGCACATACAAGATATTCTTTTATTTCAAATCAACAAAAGGTATGTATCTTTTTTTTATAATTAATTGTGATCCTAATATGGTATGCGAATTAATGGTCTGAACTTAGGGCTTGTTGTATTTCTCACATAGGGACTATTGTAAGCCATTGATGATTTAAACTTCAGGTCTGAGCATAGGTACTATGTAAGACACCTACATAGAAACTTGAAAAAGAAGTTTGGTGGTGAAGCACTATTGAAGGAATTGATGATGGGGGTAAGTAAGGCCACATATGTACAGGTATGATGATAATGCAACAAAAATGCATTATTTAGGATTTTCAATGTTTATGGTTTAGTAGTCTGAACTTTTATCATGTGTTTACAGGCATGGGAGGCAAAAATAAATCAGATCAAGGACTTGGATGAAAGGGCTTGGGAGTGGTTAATGGCTTTGTCTAAAGATGCTTGGTGTAGGCACCAATTCTCACATTACCCCAAATGTGATATGGTTATGAGCAACCTTTGTGAAGCATTTAACAGTGTCATCTTACTAGCAAGAGAGAAACCCATCCTGAGCATGTTGGAGTGGATAAGGACTTATATCATGGTTAGATTTATGAGGCTGAGGACCAAAGTTATCAACATCAAAGGAGAATTCATGCCTAAGCCCATGAAGAAGTTGGATAGAGAGCAACAGTTTTCTACCAATTGGTTCCTACAGTGGTCTGGAGGTGGGATATTTGAAGTTACACATGCAATGTTCAATAAGAAGTTTATGGTTGATCTTGACAAAAGGAATTGTGCATATGGATAGTGGGAACTTGTAGGGATACCATGCAGGCATGCCATATGTTGCATATTGGAAAGAGGACAACAATCACTTTATTATGTTAATGGTTATTACTCCAAGAAAATGTATGAAAAATGTTATGTCAATGTTGGAGCAATAAATGACCCAGAACTGTGGCCAGCCAAGGAAACTTAGGAGAAGGGATCTAATTGATGAAGACAACCCTAACACACTAAGGAGATGTCCAGCATGATATCAGTGTAGAAACTGTGGGGAAACTAGCCACAACAGGTCTACATGCAAACACCCACCAAGACAAACTAATGTAAGTAAACTATTTGTCCTTCATTGACACTATGTTTTGCATGGACCAATAACATATTTTTATTTGTGCCTATAGGAACCTGATCAACAACCAGGAGGTGACGACCATCAAACATCAGGTGTAAAAGAACCAGGAGGTGCAACAGACCCACATGAGTCTGTGATAAAGCCTAGTCTTCAATCTTGTAGGCCAAGAGGGATGGATCTAGCTATCTTTCTACAAAGACCAAGGAACAAATTCAAAAGCATGGAGAGTGTATGAAACCAAAAATTAACAATGCCAAAAGCTAAAGTAAACAAAGGTATTTAAATAGGATAAGGGTGGAAGGGAAGGTTAATGGTGGAAATGGAATTGATTAGACACCACCTTGGGGAAGGATAAGTCCTACTCGCCACTCTAGAGGATGAGAGCTTAGATATAAGAGCTTGCTAGAAGGGAAAACTCACTCTAGCCTAAAAGAAAAAGTATGCACACACTATCTCACAAAAATTTATATATTCATCAAAATCTAAGGTAAAGATTACATAGAGAGCATGTCCTTATATAGCCCACTAGGGAGTTAGGCTAAGGCATGGAGTATTGGGCTTCTAACATTTTCCCAGGCCCAATTACTCAAAATAGGAGAAGTATGACCTAAATACAAGCCCAAATAGAATTTACAAGCCCAAAAGTAACCCAATGACCATGCAAGGCCCAAATCCTAACAAAATAATATCTAAAATTATTTAGAAAAGATAAAATGAAGCTTTTTGGTCATGTCCTTATCATGTTCCCCTTCTTCAAAAAGGATTTAACCTCCAATCCTTTAGATTTAAAGGTAAATCAACAGGAAACCTTCAAGGGAAAACAAAATGAGACCAAAATGAATAATAGGAACCATGGTGACAGCAAATCAACCAGGATCAAATACTAAATGTATTAGACCAAAAAGAAGTAGAACATAAATATCAACAAAAAATGCAATGAGGTGAATCTATAGAAATACGCATACCATACTATGAGGTATCCCTAAAATCTTATGGAGAAACCAAAGTGAAGCATGTGTAAGTGAGATGACATATGAAGGAAATGTAGAGGTGTGGTTTGTAACATAAGACAAGTGCATACCATGCAAAATCATGTAATTGGATGCCCTAAGAGGATCATATTGTGTAATTGAATCTAAACTAGCGCTTATGACACTAATGGCATGATAAGATGCTATTATTTCCTTATGAAAACCTTTATGTAAATGAATGCTATAATGATAAAAATGAAGAACTGGTTCTACAAAAGTTCTAAGGAAAATGATACTTGGTGAAGAAAAAGGTAAACATATATATATATATATATATATATATATATATATATATATATGTCCTAGAAACAATCAAAACAAAACAAGAAATAACTCCTAGGAAGGTTAACTCAAATTAGTAGAAACACATCCCTACACTATATGAACCTATACAAACTTTAAACATTCTACATGAAACTTGAATACTATTTAAACAATTAATGATTTATCTATCCCATAGTTAAGAGAAAAAGTTAGAGAAGCTGCTTTAGAAACCCAAAATATATTACTGAAAGCTTTTCCAAAATCCATGTAACTTGATGGGAAAGACAAAACATTAGTAGGTAAACAAGTAAGGGGAGAAGAGGTTTTCAAAAATGGTTCAAAAGATTTTATCACATCATTTTTACTTGTAAGACTATTTACAAACAATTCAAATTCATGAGACATTTTGAAGGCAAACAAGGAAGATAATGTAGGATGATCTTCAATCTGTGTTTGAATATGTATTTCAGGTTGAATAATTTTGATAATGACAAAAGCAATTGAAGACTCAAAGCAAAAGGCTCAAGTTACCATGAAAACAGAGAAAACAGCATCAGACCTGTAAAAACACGCATACTAATCGATTACAACATCCAACATAATCGATTACAGAAGTTCTGACTATAACATAATCGATTAGATATTCACATCTAATCGATTACCTAAGTTCTATTTGTCACCTAATCGATTGCATCAATGGAAATAATCGATTACCAAGTTGAGAATTTGAATTAAGAGTATCAGGTATATCTCCTAATCGATTACAATGTTGCCACAATCGATTACCAAAGTTCTGTAATGTTACTAATCAATTAAACTACAAGAACTAATCAATTACAAAACTTTTGTTTGTTACCTAATCGATTGCACATAAGCTACAATTGATTACCATGCTGTGTGACATAATAAAATGCATCAGGTGTTACTCATAATCGATTACAAGTCACTACATAATCGATTAGCGATGTTCTGTTTCTTATCTAATCGACTACATGGGACAAACTAATCGATTAAGAAGCGAATTACACTGTAAAATTCAAAGTGTAACCGATTACAGCTCAAGGCCTAATCAATTACGATCGTGCTAGAAATTAGGGAAAAGTGTTTTTAAGTGGGAAACCAGCTCACTTCTCCATTCTAACTCGAATGCCCATGCTGTGCAATGGCTCTGAAGACTTTAGGGCACCTCTCCAAGGCCTATAAATGCAAGACTCCTTCAAGATACTCAAACCATCCAAATCCATCAAAGGGAAATCAAATCTTGAGTCTTGTGAGTTCTATTTCTTTGTGTAGTTTCAAGTTTTGAAACTTAGAGCTTATATTTGTAAATCCTCTCTTGTGAGAGTTTAGAAATTGTGAGAGCTTTCATTTGTTTATCTACTCTATTGAGAGAGTTTATTGATTGTAAAACCAAACACCAAAACATTAAGGTTATTCACTCTAGGATTGAGTGGTCACAAAGGTTGGGGTTCAACCTTTGGGTATTGAGAGTTTGAGAGATTGGGTGGGTTGCCCTTTTGCTAGTGAGGATTGAGTTCTTAAGTGTGGGACACTAGGAAGCTGCAATTGCTCATAGCTTGTATCTCTAAACTTTAATAGTGGAAATCCTTCAAGTGGGTTGCTTGAAGGCGAGACGTACATCGGGTTGGTGGAACTCGTTAAATTGGTTTGCAAGCTTTTCTTCCCTACTCTCTTGCATTTACTTATTGTACTTGATTGGTATATTGATTTGCTTGTGATATTATTGCTTGAACTTGAGTAACTAGGCTAAGTTAAAGTGCTACACACTAAGTGTTTGATAAATTGCCTTAGCAACATTTGCACACTTTCTCATATTGATTCTTGCTCTACACTTACTATTTCTTACATACAAGCATACTTAGTGAAAAATAAATCAATTTCAAAGGCATTCCAATGAAAAGTTTTAAAACTCAATTCACCCCCCCTCTTGAGTATTGAGGCCACTTGAACAACACAATCTTCCTTTAAGAGAGATGGATCTTGGCCCTTCTCCTTCTTCTAACCTTCAAAGACAATGTTGGTTGCAACTTGATGATGAAAACTAGAACAAAGAAAGGCAAAGAACTCCTAGAATTGGACGGATTTGGTGGAAGGAAAAGGAGAGAAATTATAAAAATGAAGGAGGAAAGGAGGATAATGGAAGGGATGGAAGAATTGGTTGAATGGGAGGCCACTCCTAGAAGAGATAACTCCCTAGAATCTCACCACCAAGGAGGGAGAAATCCCCTTGGATGAGAGTTTGCTAGAGCTTTCTCTAACCTAGAGAGAAGGGAGAGCTTCTTTCACTAAAATGCATTAATGTGTCTTGATTTTACAAAAGAGAGCTCCTTATATAGGCCTTTAGGGATTTCGGCAAAGAAGACTCTAAATGGGCTTCTCCATGCTTCCTAGGCCCAATGGTGCTAAAGGAGAAGAGTATGGCCGATACATGGCCCAAAATGAGAGTACATGGCCCTAAAGTGGCCCATTTGACCTTGCAAGGCCCAAATAAAACAACTAACAAGTATATTACAAGTGGAATATGAATAGATCCTCAAGGAGTCTTTATTAGGCTTGGGCCCACTAAAAGAGAGGAAGGAAGATAAGGCTTGGTGAATGCTCTCTTTGGCCTTTTTGGTCTTAGCCCTGGTGAGGGGACCCTTACAAGCTTCAATGCCCCTAATAGGAGGTAAGCCTTTTGGGATGTCTTTTGGAAAGATGTCTTTGAATTCATTTAAGATATTTTGAATCACTTTGGGCAAAAGAGGAGGAAGGTTTCCCATTGAGCACAAGGGAGTGCTAGGGATATCTTTAGCATACATGATCAAGCATTGTTTTATGAAAACATAGCATGTTTCACATCATATTTGTTGGCCAAATAGTTGGCTCTAGAGTCATCATAGATGATAACTCCTTTTGCTTTATCCTCTTTTTTATTTTTCTTATGTTTTTCTACATGGTTAGATGAAGAAGATCCTAACTCTATCTCTTTTAAGCTTCATTTATAGTTGATCTTTAGCTACTTGTTGTGGAGTTAGGGGGTGTAAAACTATCTTTTTACCATCTAATTTGAATGTGAGGGTGTTAGTGAACCCCTCATGGATGACCTTCCTATCAAATTGCCAAGGTCTTCTAAGAAGTATATGAGTTGCCACCATAGGTACTACATCACAATTTACTTTATCATTATATGTGCCTATGGTGAAGTTTATTAAGACTTGCTTATTAACTAACATCTCCCCTTTTTTGTTAAGCCATTGCAACTTATAAGGTCTAGGGTGATCTATTAGTTCTAAGCCCATATTATTTACTAATCTTTGGCTTAAAATATTTGCACAACTCCCACTATCCATAATAAGAGAACAAAGTTTATCATTTATGTAACATTTGTATAAAAGATGTTCTCTCGTTGTGTAGTATCATCTAGCTTAACATGACTACCAAGCAATCTTCAAATCATGTAAAGCTCACCATCACCCCCTAAAATATGCTCACTGTCATAGGAATCACTACTTGAGTCATCACTTGAAGAGTGAGAATCAGAATTAGACTCTGATTGACTTGACTAGGTTCCATTAGTTTTCAAAACCATTGTTCTTTTTGTTGGATAGTCAGAAGCAATGTGACCTTTACCAAGGCATTTAAAACATTTTATGGTAGATGATCTTCAATCTTCCTTTGAGAGAGATGGATCTTGGCCCTTCTCCTTCTTCTAACCTTCAAAGCCAATGTTGGTTGCAACTTGATGATGAAAACCAGAACAAAGAAAGGCAAAGAACTCAAAGAATTGGATGGATTTGGTGGAAGAAAAAGGAGAGAAATTATAAAAATGAAGCAGGAAAGGAGGAGAATAGAATGGAAGAATTGGTTGAATGAGAGGCCACTCCTAGAGGAGATAACTCCCTAGAATCTCACCACCAAGGAGGTAGGAATCCCCTTGGATGAGAGCTTGCTAGAGCTTTCTCTAACCTAGAGATAAGGGAGAGCTTCACTCACTAAAAACTCAATTTTGAAGTGGAAAATTCTTAAATGCATTAATGTGTCTTGATTTTACAAAAGAGAGCTCCTTATATAGGCCTCTAGAGATTTCAGCCAAGGAGACTCTA
This sequence comes from Clitoria ternatea, assembly GCA_037962975.1. Taxonomy (NCBI): domain Eukaryota; kingdom Viridiplantae; phylum Streptophyta; class Magnoliopsida; order Fabales; family Fabaceae; genus Clitoria; species Clitoria ternatea. The sequence continues at coordinate 127,565,527 of CM075673.1, forward strand.
AATGGGCTTCTCCATGCTTCCTAGGCCCAATGGTGCTAAAGGAGAAGAGTATGGCCTATACATGGCCCAAAATGAGAGTACATGGCCCTAAAGTGGCCTATTTGACCTTGCAAGGCCCAAATAAAACCTATAAGCCTAGAGAATCTAACTAAGAAGTATATTACAAGTGAAATATGAATAGATCCTCAAGTAGTCTTCATTGGGCTTGGGCCCACTAAAAGAGAGGAAGGAGGATAAGGCTTGGTGAATGCTCTCTTTGGCCTTTTTGGTCTTAGCCCTTGTGAGGGGACCCTTATAAGCTTCATGCCCTTTCTCTAGGGCAGTGTAAAAGTCCTCCCTTAGTGTGTCCTAATTAGAAGAATGCCTCGTTAAGTCATCAGATGTAACAACTCCTTTCTTGTTTTCTTTATTATTTTTTCTATGTTTATGTTGAGAAGAGGAAGAACCTACTTCTTTGTCCCTTTTCAACTTCATTTGAAGTTGATCCTCCAAAATCTGCTGAGGAGTTAAGGGATGTAAAACAATTTTCTTATCATGGTGTTTAAAAGTAAGGGTGTTAGTGAATCCCTCATGGGTGACCTTCCTATTAAACTGTCAAGGTTTACTTAGAAGTATATAGGTTGCTTCCATAGGAAGTACATCACATTTAACCTCATCTTTATAGGATTTTGTGAAGGTTATCAAAACTTTCTTATTAACTAACATCTCACCTCTCTTATTCAACCATTGAATCTTATATGGTAATAGGGTGATCTATTAGGTTTAAACCCATTTTATGCACTAGCCTTTGACTAGCAACATTGGCACAACTTCCATTGTCTATAATGAGTGTGAACACCTATTTCAGTCTGGTCGATCCGCAAGTGAAAAGCATTCAATTCAATTCAAAAAAAAAAAGAAAAAAAAAAGAAAAAACAAAAATAAAAAAAAGAAAAAGAAAAAAATAAAAAGAAAAAAAGAAAAAAAAATAAGTTAAAATTTTAAAAAAGAAAAAAGAAAAAAATAAGTTAAAATTTTTTTTTTAAAAAAAAAAACTGACTCGGAAATGATCATTTCCGAGTAAGATGACTCGGAATGATCATTTCCGAGTAAGGGACAACCCGAGTGAGACGAAGCAGAGTGTTGTGTCTCCAAATAGAGAGTTTCCAAGTGGGCCTCAACTGTCAAGAAATTGTTAAATGAAGATTCCAATTGAAAACAAATCTGACTCAGAATGATGAAATCCAAGTAGAAAGACTCAGAAATGATCAAATCCAAGTGGATTAACTCAGAATGGAGCGTTGCCGAGTGTAATACTTCACTGTTGGAGGAGAATCCGAGTGTAAGCTGTCCGAACACAACCATTCCGAGTGAAATTCCAATTTCTGAGTGGAAAGAAGGCTATTTTCGAGTGAAAATAGTCAAATTCCAATTTCTGAGTGGAAAGAAGGCTATTTCCGAGCGAAAATAGTCAAGTTCCAAATTCTGAGTGGAAAGAAGGCCAATTCCGAGTCAGATTGCCAAATTCCGAATTCTGAGCGATAAGAAGGCGGTTTCCGAGTGGATATCCAAGTTCCAAATTCTGAGTGAGAAGTAAGACCAATTCCGAGTAAAAATGTCCTAGTTCCATTCTGATTGGAAGATGAGACTGACTCCCAAGGTTAGTTCCGAGTAAATCCTTCAAGCAGTGAAGTTCTGTCTCTTTTGAAGAAGATCCGAGTGATGAGCTTCCGAGTGAAACTTACCTCACGACTGTCAATGTGAAGTCAAAGAAAGAGTGGTTCTGACCTGTCAGTAACCGAGTGAATAAAAATGAATTGTGATTGATTGATGATTGATGATTGAAACCGAGTGAAAATAAGGCCGACTCTCGAGTGAGGTGGTTCCGAGCAGAAGCCAATGAATGATCACCTGAATGATCAAGCAAGAAAGGTTCCGACCCTGAGTGAATCACCTTGAGGCAGACTCAATATTTCAAACTATGCCCGAGTGTGATGTCCCCAAGGAAGACATTCGAGTGATTTGGGGCAGAAAATTGTTTTTCTGAGCAAGGCAAGGCTCGGACATGAAAAGAACTTCTATTAGCCAGATTCCAGAGTCGTTCTGTCCCAAATTCTGAGTAAAGGGAAGATCGACTCCGAGTGAAATAAACAGGCTGAGAGCAGCTTTTCTGATTGAAGTGAAAAGGCTGACTCCGAGTGAATTCACCAAGTGGTCAAATTGTGGAACCATCCTGATTGGAAGATAAGACCGACTCCGAGTGAAAATGGATATTTTTCGAGTGAAAGTGGTTGTTACCGAGTGGGATATCCGAGTCAGATGCTCCCGAGTGAAGGTTCCAAGGAAAGCACATCCAAATGAAAATAAGGCCGACTCCGAATGCATCCGAGCTAATGATTGTTGAGTAAAACCATTCCCGAGTGAGGATGATCAAGTGGTCAGACTTTCTCAAAATCCATTCTGATTGAAATATGAGTCCGACTCCTGAATGAACAATCCCGAGTGATCATATCCGATTGGAGACTCCTGAGCAAATGCACCCGAGTGAGTTGATGCACAAGCTTGATGAATGAAAGTGATTAAATTACTCCCGAGCCATGTGTCCGAACAAAAATTTCTCCGAGTGATTCAATCCAAGTGATGTCCGAGTGAAATTTACCTCATGATTGAATGTTAAATCAAAAATATCCTGAGATGCCGAGTAAAATATCCTGAGATGTCCGAGTAAAATATCCTGAGATACCGACTGAATCAAGCAAAGGGGCCGAATGAATGCTTCAAGCAGAAGCACTGCCGAGCAAAACTCCTCCAATTGAAACAACTCCGATTCAAGTAGATCCGAGCAAGGTTTCTCCGAGTAGTCCATTTCCAGAGACAGGGCCGAATGAGCCACAATCTCCAGTCAGCACCGAGTGAATCTCCAGTCAGAACAGAGTGAAGTATCTCCAGTCAGCACCGAGTGAGTTACTCTTTCAGTCAGCACCGAGTGAGTCCTTTGACTCAATTTCCGAGCTATTTTTAGCCAATTCCGAGTCATTTCCACCCAATTCCGAGTCATTATTCAACCATTTCAGTCGGTTACGAGTCACTTGTCACTCGGTTCCGATTGAATGTTTCACAGCAGCCTCACACCGACCAAAACTTTCACTCGGTCTAGTGTACAAAATCACCTTTTCCACTCGGTCTTTTGCACAAAAGGGACCTTTTCCACTCGGATTCAGCAGAGAAAGTGAAATCCGAGTCAGATTCCATCAATTACGCATGCTGACATGGATTTCCACTATCCAAGTGGATCCTTGAATTAAGGGGGGGCGGCTCACAACAAGACAGAAAGAAAATGATGAAGAATTTCCACCAGCCTCCACTCTCCCTGATTGTCAAAGGTCCAGGCTATTTCCACCACACTGTCCAAGTTGATTTGCTAATTTCAAGGGGCGGCTGGTAACAAGACAATGAGGAAATAATAAAAAATCCTCATCAATTGGTAGCCAGGCTGTCTCGGGTCTGTTCAGGCAATCAACATGCTCCTCAAGTGTTCTATAAATACTGCAAACGAAGCAGGAGGGAGGGATCCTGGAAGCTTTCACTGGAGAAAAAAAAAAGCACAGAGAAGCATAAAAGAGAAGAGAACTCGGAAGCTTTCACCTCTCTCCAAAAAAACACGGTCATTCCCTCTCCACCTCACCGTACAAACACTGTTCCTCTTCCTTTCCTCCACACCGTCCTCACCATACAGCCCCCTAAAACACTGTCTCCCTCTCCTCCACACCGTCCTCACCATACAGCCCCTCCCTCAACACTGTCCCTCTTCCTCTCTCAACCATCCTAACTTCCTTCAAATACTCCCAACCGTCCTTCTCCTTTATACCCACACCAACCATACAGCCCTTCTCCACACCGTCCTCATTCTCCCTCTCATCACTCTGTCCTCTCAATACCCCCTAACTCCATACTATCCTTTCTCTTCACCATACAGCCCCCACCTTTCAACCGTCCTCACTCACTCCTCACCACAGTCCTTCCCTCTCCTCTAAAAAACCACACCGTACAGCCCCCTTCAAACATCATCCTCTTCACACCAACAGTACCCCTCATCCTCTCCACCGTCCTCCCTCTTAAAAAACCACAAACACCATCCTCCTTCCTCCTCTCCACACTTCGTCCCTCTCACTTAACGCTATCTCTCTCCTCTCACCCAACACCGTCCCCTCTCCTCTCACTCAACACCGTCTCCCTCAAGTCCTCCAATACCGTCCCTCTTGAAACACTGTCCAGTCTCCTTATCAAACACTGTTCAGCCCCCTTTATCTCTTGTTACACCGACCAGTTCACTCGCTACACCGGTCACATTCTGCTCCTCAATTTTTAATATTTGTATTTGTTTATTTTCTATTAAATTAATTGTTGTTCGATGACTGTTCCTTTTTTAATTATCAATTAATTTCTATTGATTGATAAATATTAATAGAAATGAGTGTTTCACACCTTCTATTTGGACTGGCATAAAAGTTGTAATTATTATTATTATTTTCATTATTATTATTGCAAATTTTATTATATTTTTTTAAAAAAAATGGTGGAGCAAGTTTAATTTGGACGAGACGTCCTGTTAATCTCATTTTTTTTTATTTTTCCTTAAAAAATGGTGGAGCGAGTTTAATTTGGACGAGACGTCCTGTTAATCTCATTTTTTTTATTTTTTCTTAAAAAAAAGATGGAGCGAGTTTAATTTGGACGAGACGTCCTGTTAATCTCATGTAAAAATTTCATGTTTTTTTAATTGTTTATTTTTGTGTATTTTATCATTTTGTATATTTTTATGAAGAAGTTAAAATAATTTCTGAGTTAATTATAATACGTGCGCTATCATATTGAGGTAACCATTTTTTTATAACGGACAGTTGTGAGATGCTAATACCTTCCTCACCTGTAATCAGACTCCTGAAATCTGGAATCTCATTTTTTTGACCAATGCTTTAATAAAAGGTTTTCCGGTATTTTATCCTAAAAAATATTGGTGGCGACTCCCTGTTTTTCTTTTCGAACCAAACTAAAAATCATTTTTGAGGGTCGGCCGTGCCGCCGCGATCCTGGTCGCGACAGATGGCGACTCCGCTGGGGACTTAGAGGGTCAAGCCAGTCAATTTGATAGCGCATGTTTTAATTAGCATATTAATTATTTGATTTCTTCCTTTATTTTATTTTTCTTTGGTTTCTGTTTTATTTGTATTTTATCATTTACGTTCTGTAAATATTTGTGTGATTATTGAACCCTAGGGTAGACAACTTTATTTGCTGTTTTGTGTTTGTTCTATGTGCAGGATGAGTAAGGTACAGGTATTGAATGCCTCCTTCACACACTACACTCACAATTTGCACACATTTTTGAGTGGGACCCTATACCCGGGCCCAAATGAAACTTAAGATTAGGGGAGGTTGGTAGCGAAGCCATTTGGGATGTACTTCCTGTCTGGTTACCGTGAGAATCTCAGCTAGAGTTTGACTTATTCATGGTGCCCACACCTAGTAGACTTCCTACTATTTGTGGTCAACATTATGAGTAGGATCTTGGCTCTAGTGACCTTTAGAAAGTTTAGAATAAGCCACCTAATGCGAGATGTCACTGATAGACCAACCTTAGAACCGTTAAGAGACCTCCAGAAAAACCTGACTTAAGGCACAAAGGGGCAAACTTTACTTATACCTTTTCTCATTCTCATTTTCTCTTCTGATCCAAATTAAAGGACCACTTGCTTGTTTAGTGGATTACTTTTTCAAAAAATGACCTACTTTTAACTAGTAATCCTTTAATGGGCAAGTGGTCCTTCCCTTTTATATTTGCTTAAGTCTTAGGGTCTTGAGTTATGAATTTTTCTAAATCATCAAAAACAAAATCAAAAAAAAAATAGAAAATCATTTTTTTTAACAATGATCAGAAAATCCATAGCTCACATGATCCTTGATTTATTGCATGTTTTGTCAAATCGTAACTTTCCTAAATACAAAATTGTTTTCAAGAAAGATACTAGGGGAGTATCAATTTGCAAAGCATGTCAGTTCCCAATGATTGATTTTTCTTTTCTTTATGTTCTTACAGGAAGCTATCAAGAGCTTAGCCAGTACCTCTGAGTGAAATATGGAAATTAACATGAGATCAGATAGTTGTGGTAAAAATATACCCGAATTGAAAAAATTACTGCATGTTAAGGCTAGGAAAGTCGATACAACCAGTTTGCAAGCCTTAGGGAAGAAATTGGACATGAATCAGAAAAGGGTTTTCTCAAGGAAATATGGGAGGATCCTAAAGTTGCTAGAAGTAGAGGTACAAGTCGAGGCAATTACTACTTTGATTCAGTTCTATGACCCACCTCTCCGTTGTTTCACCTTCCGAGACTTTCAATTGGCTCCGTCTATTGAGGAGTTTGAACAAATTCTGGGAATGCCATTAGAAGGACAAATGCCTTATCGTCACCTTGGACGTCAAGCGAATATTGCTACCATCGCCAATGTCCTAAAAATTCACCCAGAAGTATTAAGAAGTGCACAACTGAATAGAAATCAGATCCTAGGGTTTGATCGGGAATATTTTGAGAAGCACATGCACCTGTTGGCTGAGAAAGGAGATTGGGAAACCTTTATGGATACCTTGGCTCTCACCATTTATGGTGTTATCTTGTTCCCTAATATTGATAATTACGTGGACTATGATACTATTGGCGTTTTCCTTGCCCGTAAGTTCAAGTCTGAAAATCCTGTCACTGCTATCTTGGCAAATATGTATTGCACCATGGACTTCTGCTATACACAAGGTGTAAAGAGAATCATTTGCTGTTTACCTGCTCTATATGTGTGGCTTACGTTGCATGTCTTCCACCAAGTCAGCAAAGTTGAATGTCCTGTCTCAGATCTGAAGTTATGTCAGTTAGTAGTAAAGAACGGGCGTGAATGGGCCAATCACCTGGTAGGGCTCACGGCTGATAAAGTAAGATGGTATCCGCAATGGCTGAAGGTTGAAACCATAATTCACCATTGTGGAAACTACCCGAACGTTCCTCTCAGGGGTACTCAGGGATGCATTAATTATAATCCTGTCATAGCCAAACGTCAGCTAGCCTATCCCTTACTTGGGTCACCCGATGAAGAATCTCTTACTTCTTTCATCGTTTACTACTCAGAAGGAGATTATACCTCTGTCATTCGGGATGTAGCAAATGCATGGAAGAAAGTCCACAGACAAGGAAAAGAACTGGGAACTCGAAGTCACGCTGTGAAGGAAGAGTATTACCAATGGGTCCTAAATAGAGTTTCCATTGTCAAGCTACCATTCAAGAATCCCTCCTATCTCCCAACAAGCACACATGTTACCCCTCCTACCCTTGAAGAGGAGGCAATGAGAGCCAAGATAAAAAAGCTAACCGCCAAAAACAAGGAGTTAGAAAAAGACTTGCTGATATCTCAACAAGAATGTGCCCTTCAGAAAAGGGAGAATTTAGAAAGCAAGCAAACCATCAAGGAGATTGGAAAAAAGAGAAAAATCGAAAGGGATTATTTGAGGAAACAAAGTCAATGCCTCTGAACGGCTAATACTCAACTGAAAGCGAAGAACAAGCAAAGGGATACCATGTTGACTGATAAGCAGTTCTTAAGGGACATGTTGGCAAAAGCTAAAGAGCGCGAGCAAAATGCCTTGGTGCAAAAAGAGCTCCTACAATTACAAGTTAGTCGATTGGAGCATCAGCTTGGTGAGGTGGTAGAAGCTTGCCAACACGAGATAAATGGTGAGCGATGGCGCACGATGGATGTTGAATGAAAATGTGGTGAAGCTATCCATGTTCTGAAAGATGAACTAACACAGCAAAATGAAGATATTCATTCATAGATGAATCGCTTCGCCCACTTGGCATATTTGGCTAATGGAGCTCTGGAAGACCTCCCACTCCTACTCAAGCAAGCTGAGGGAATGGTTAATCCTTTTAACACCCCAAGAGAAATTGTGACTTTCCTTGATTACTGTAGAGAAAGGATTTGTAAAATGAGGGCCATGATTGCCCGAGCTAGGAATGGCTGATTTACTTTTTCTGCATAAAGAATAGACTAGCAGCAGTAATGTATTATTAGAATTCAGAAAGAGGGATTCTCTTATTTCCATAACTATCTCATGTTAATTTCCACTTATTACTCTTGAACAAAGTTCTGAAAAGGTCGGAGGATGCTGGCCGAGTTCCGCGATCGCTTCACATACCATTTGTTTTTCTTTTACTGCTTTTATTTAGTGCTTTCTTTTTACCAATTTCTTGTTGACTTCTCAGACATAACGGGTAGACATCCTTACGCGACTAGGCTTAATACAAGACTCATGGCTGAAATGGAACAAGAAAATGAGAACTTGAGAGCTGAAGTCAATCAGCTGAAAGAGCAGATGGCTGAAATGGCCAAGCTTCTTGAAAGGAGGGTCACAGAAAGGGATTCTTCAGCAGGCGTTGAAGACGCTAGACAACAACCATCCACTCAGGGTCCTGTTGGAGGGCCAAGCTCAAATCCTGCTGCGCCTCCCCTAACCATTCACGTTAGGAAATCAAACCCTGCAGACACCCAGCAACCTATCTACATAGATGAGGAAGGTAATGTCATACCCTTTCCCCCATATGGATTGCCACCTGGCTATTTCCCACCACTCCAAGAAGAGCCTGATTATCAGGAAACAATCCTTCATACGGCTCAACCAAATGCTCCGCCTGTCCGGGATCCTCAAATGATTCCAATCCATACACAAGCCGCGCAACCACAAGCTGCTCAAGCAACAGCCAGACCCCACATCTCAATGCCTAACGCAAACCCGGCACATGTCGACCAACCAGTTAGAGGTACTAGTCATCATGTCGCTGCAGGTCCAAGCGCTGCAGCTGCTACCCAGGAGGGAAGGTTAGAATTCCTGGAAAGGCGATTCAGAGAAATGGAAAGAAGGAATAGGTTTGGAATGGGTAGTGCCGCACAACTCTGTCTGATTCCTGATGTCGTCATTCCCCCCAAATTCAAAATGCCAGAATTCGACAAATATCGGGGGCTAACCTGTCCGAAGAACCATCTTACCATGTACTGCCGGAAGATGGCCTCTCATGCTTCCAATGACCCTCTGCTCATTCATTGTTTCCAGGATAGTTTGGCTGGAGCACCTCTGACCTGGTACAATCATCTTGAACGATCTCGCATACGTTGTTGGGAAGATCTGGCAGATGCTTTCATGCAACAGTACAAGTATAATCTGGATATGGCATCAGATAGAGTACAGTTGCAAAATATGACCAAGAAAGATAACGAGACGTTTAAAGAATATGCCCAACGATGGTGAGAGGTAGCAGCGCAGGTTGACCCACCTCTATTAGAGAAGGAGGTAATTTCTACATTTATTGATACATTCCAGTCACCCTTCTACGATAAGATGATTGGAAGCATTTCCTCCCATTTCTCTGACATCATCACTATCGGAGAAAGAATAGAGAATGGCCTGAGGACTGGGAAGATTACTCGTGGCCTACCTGGGGTTGGAGCAGCAAGAAAACCTTCATTTAGAGAAGGTAAGAAAAGAGAGGGAGAGACTAACCTGATCTCTCACAACCAAAGAAGGAACCAGCTCAGACCACCTACTCCCATCACCTTTCCGTCAACTTACCATAACGCGCCACACCCATATGTGGCTGCAATTCCAAATTCGAATCCACCACACTTCCGACCACCAGTTATGCGGCCACCTGTACCACCACAAGCACCATACCAACCACCACAAATGAACCCACCAAATCCAAATTTGAGGAGACAAAATAATGATCGGACTCAAGTGCAATTTGATCCAATTCCCATGACCTACACCGAGCTTCTCCCCCATCTTATTGAAAACACACTGGTGGCACCTTGCCCTATAAAACCGCTTCAACCACCTTATCCCAGAGGATATGACCCAAATGCGCAGTGTGATTACCACGCCGGTGCACCAGGACATTCCACTGAGAACTGCCTGGCACTGAAATTTAAGGTAAGGGATTTAATCAGAGCTGATTGGATAAGCTTCAAAGAGGGAAGCCCAAATGTGACCACCAATCCTCTGCCTAACCATGGGAGGCCAGGTGTTAACGCTGTGGAAAAAGATGAGGAATGTATTTCCGAGGTTGAGGACATCCAAATGCCATTGGAAACAATTCACTCCCATATGCTTAAGATGGGTTTGATAGAAGGATTATGGGATAAAGAGTGTAATGACCTCCAGTCCGCAAAGCGAAGAGACTTCCAAAAAACCCTTTAGAGACTTATGGACAGTCATGTCATAGAAGTTTGCCGGCATCGTGAAGACAAAATAAATATGACACAAGAGCAAAGCCGAGTTCGAGCCCCAAAGCCTCTAGTCATATTTTACAACAAAAATGCACCTGTGGCTTCGACTCCTGCTAAAACTGTCATCACGGTGAACGCACCAACCCCGTTCCCTTACAAGGATTCACGAGCTGTGCCGTGGAAGTATGGCACTGATGTGGTTGTTACTAGTTCTGAGGTAGTTGAGCCTACGCCATCATCCCCTGTCACGAATATTGCTGGAATTGGGGGTGTCACCCGAAGTGGAAGAGTATATGCTTCCCCAGAACCAAAACATGACAAAGCTACAGGGGATGTTAGACCTGGGAAAAGAGAATCCTCTGGTGAGGCAAAGAAGGCCGTAACTGAAGAGGAAGCCCAAGAGTTTCTAAGATTCATTCGTCATAGTGACTACCAGGTATTAGACCAACTGAACCACACCCCGGCAAAAATTTCTCTGTTGTCCTTGCTAATGAGTTCCGAACCACACCGGAACACTCTGATGAAGGTTTTGAGTGAGGCACATGTGAAACATGATTTGCTAGTAGATAAGTTTGAAGGCATAGTGGGACACATTGTGGCCAACAACTACCTAACTTTTACGGATGATGAGACACCAGTAGAAGGAAGAGGGCACAATAAAGCCCTTCATATCTCCGTAAAATGCCAAGATCATATCATGGCGAAGGTGCTTGTTGACAATGGGTCATCCCTAAATGTAATGCCAAAATCTACGTTGGCAAAATTACCTTTTGATGGGACCCATATGAGACCCAGTTCCATGGTAGTCCGGGCTTTTGACGGAACTCGCCGAGAAGTTATGGGAGAAATTAAACTACCTATACAAGTTGGGCCATGCACGTTTCAAATCCTTTTTCAAGTCATGGATATTAAGCCCGCTTACAATTGTTTGCTGGGATGACCGTGGATCCATTCGGCTGGGGTAGTCCCTTCCACCCTGCATTAAAAGTTAAAATTCATCATCGACAATAAGTTGGTGATTGTCTCTGGAGAAGAGGACTTGTTGGTCAGCAAACCTGTCAACACCCCATATATTGAAGCAACCGAGGAAGCCCTCAAAACCTCGTTTCAGGCTTTAGAGGTGGCCAATACAACAAGCATTACAAAGACATCCTTCCCAAATGTGTCTCTGATGGTTGCAAAGACAATGTTGAAAGAAGGATACAAGCTGGGAAAAGGGTTAGGACGAGAATTGGAAGGAAGAACCCAACCTATATGCCTCCCAGAGAACAAGGACAGATATGGTCTAGGATACAAGCCTACAACAGTTGACAGAAAAAGGATAGGAGAAGAAAGAAGGGAGAGAAGGATTGCTCGCCTTACTGGTCAGGAATTCAACACTGCTAGAATCCCTATCTGTGACCTCTATCAAAGCTTCAAGAGCGCCGGAATTATATATCCAGGTCAAGTGGCCATGATTGGAGACGGGCCCAGCTGTGATGTGGAATTGGTGCATGCTTGCTTACCCGGTCAAGAACTGGACAACTGGGAAATCATGGAGTTCCCCATAACTATCAACCCTCAGTCAAAGTAATTGTTGTTGTTTTCAGAACTTGTCGATCCCTTTGCTATGCCTAAGGCTTTGGGATCCATTTTGTAATAAAGGCAAAAACTTGCTTGTTTATTAAATTAAATGAATGCAGTCCAATTTCATACCTCATCTTTATTCAATCTCTTTCTTTTAAACCTTCCATTTGCTTGTCTTTCTTTGTTTTCATTCATTATAATATAACGCCAAATGCAGATCTGAAAGCGATTCTTCTGAGAGTAATGAGAACTCGGTTTTATTTCATGACTCTGATAATCCGAATGATTACGGCTATGAGGAGAGTGAGGAAGACTTTGAATCTTCACCCGAATTGACAAGATTAATGGAACAAGAAGATAAAGAAATTCAGCCTCATCAGGAAAAGATTGAGACCATTAACCTGGGAGATGAAGGGGAAAATAAAGAAGTCAAGATAGGCACCCTCTTGAGCGAACAAAGGCAGACTGAATTGATTAAACTACTCCGGGAATTTCAAGACATTTTTGCATGGTCGTATCAAGATATGCCGGGTCTGGATAATAACATTGTGGAACACAAGTTGCCTTTAAAGCCGGAATGTCCGCCGATCAAGCAAAAGTTACGACGAATGAAACCAGAAATGCTTCTTAAGATCAAAGAAGAAGTCAAGAAACAATTCGATGTTGGTTTCTTAGCCGTAGCTAAGTATCCGCAATGGGTAGCCAACATAGTTCCTGTTCCAAAGAAAGATGGGAAAGTAAGAATGTGTGTGGACTACCGAGACTTGAATCGGGCGAGTCCTAAGGATGATTTTCCTTTACCTTAGATTGACGTACTGGTTGATAACACAGCTCAGCATTCCATCTTCTCATTCATGGATGGATTTTTGGGGTATAACCAGATCAAGATGGCACCAGAAGATATGGAAAAGACCACGTTCATCACTCTGTGGGGCACCTTTTGTTATAAAGTAATGTCCTTTGGATTGAAGAACGCAGGAGCCACCTATCAAAGGGCAATGGTGACTCTCTTCCATGACATGATGCACAAGGAAATAGAAGTCTATGTAGATGACATAATTGCCAAGTCCAGATATGAGGAGGAGCACATTGCTGACCTGAGAAAACTTTTTGAAAGGTTAAGGAAATTCAAACTTAGATTGAATCCCGCCAAGTGCACTTTTGGTGCAAGATCCGGCAAATTGTTAGGATTCATTATGAATGAGAGAGGGATAGAAGTTGATCCTGACAAAGTCAAGGCAATTCTGGAAATACCTCCTCCTCGTACTGAAAAAGAAGTCCGAGGGTTCTTGGGAAGATTGAATTACATCGCCCGATTCATTTCCCAAATGACAGCAACCTGTGAGCCGATTTTCAAATTGCTTCGCAAGAACCAGCCTGGGCAGTGGAATGAAGATTGTCAGATTGCATTTGAAAAGATAAAGCAGTACTTACTGGAGCCACCAGTCTTGGTGCCACCTGTTCATGGGAGACCACTAATCCTATACCTGACCGTGCTGAATGAATCAATGGGATGCGTATTAGGTCAACATGATGAGATTGGGAGGAAGGAATGCGCCATCTACTATTTGAGTAAGAGATTTACTAAATGCTAGATGAGGTATTCATCTCTTGAAAGAACATGTTGTGCATTGGCTTAGGCTGCCCGGCGCTTACGGTAATACATGCTTAATCATACTACTTGGCTGGTGTCTAAGATGGATCCCATCAAGTATATCTTTGAAAAACCTGCTTTGACTGGGAGGATTGCCCGTTGGCAAGTGTTACTGACAGAATACGACATAACATATGTCACCCAAAAGGCAATTAAAGGGAGTGCGCTAGCAGATTACTTAGCACACCAACCCATTGAGGCTTACCAACCAATGCGGCATGATTTCCCAAATGAGGATATTTTGGCCCTCCTCAAAGAAGAAGATGGTCTGGAAACCGGATGGATCATGAGATTCGACGGGGCTTCCAATGCGCTGGGACATGGAATTGGGGTTATCCTGATCTCACCTGATAAGGAATTCATCCTTATTTGCGCTCGGTTGTGTTTTGACTGCACCAATAATGTTGCGGAATATGAAGCATGTTCTCTAGGAATACAAGCAACTCTGAACATGGGAATAAAGGTCCTGGAAGTTTATGGAGATTCTGCTTTGGTTACCCATCAACTAAAGGATGAGTGGGAAACTAGAGACAGTAAACTAGTTCCCTATCATGCTCATATCAAAGAAATGATCAAAGAGTTCGATGAAATTACCTTCCATCATGTTCCACGAGAAGACAACCAAATGGCTGATGCTTTAGCCACCCTAGCCGCTATGTTCGAAGTCAGCAGTGACTACGAAGTGCCTCTCATTGAGGTAAAGAAACGACAAGAACCTGCCCATTGCCAGGTCATAGAAGAAGAGCCAGATGGCAAACCTTGGTATCACGACATCAAAAGATACCTCCAATGCCAAGAATACCCTAAAGGCATTACGGATAATGATAAACGAACTTTGAGAAGGCTAGCTATGGGATACCTGTTGAGTGGTAACGTGCTGTACAAGAGGAATTATGATTTCGTTCTCCTCCGGTGTGTTGATACCGTCGAGGCAAATCAAATCATGAAAGATATCCACGAAGGATCTTTTAGAACTCTCACGAATGGGCATGCTATGTCAAGAAAAATCCTGAGAGCCGGATATTATTGGATGACTATGGAAGCAGATTGTTTTGCTTACGTACGAAAGTGTCATAAATGTCAGATTTATGCTGATCACATTCATGCACCGCCTTCATCCCTAAATGTCTTGTCAGCACCATGGCCCTTTTCAATGTGGGGTATGGATGTAATTGGGCCCATTGAGCCAAAAGCCTCAAACGGTCATCGTTTCATTCTGGTTGCCATCGATTATTTCACCAAGTGGGTAGAGGCAGCTTCATACACCAATGTGACGAAAAATGTTATGGTCAAATTCATCAAGCGTGAGCTGATATGCCGGTACGGCCTACCAAACTAAATCATCACGGACAATGGTACAAATTTGAATAACAAAATGATGAAGGAGCTTTGCGAGAGCTTTAAAATCTCCCACCACAACTCCTCTCCATACCGTCCGAAAATGAATGGAGCAGTTGAGGCAGCCAACAAAAATATCAAGAAGATAGTATAAAAGATGGTAGTAACCTACAAAGACTGGCATGAAATGCTCCCTTTCGCGCTGCATGGATACCGAACCTCGGTGCGAACCTCAACTGGGGCAACCCCATTTTCTTTGGTCTACAGAATGGAAGCTGTACTGCCATTTGAAGTGGAAATTCCATCCCTTAGGGTGATCATGGAAGCCAAACTGGAAGAAGCTGAATGGGTCCAGGCCAAATATGACCAATTGAATTTGATTAATGGGAAAAGGTTAACCGCCCTTTGTCAGGGACAATTGTATCAAAGACGTATGAAGCGGGCATACGAAAAGAAAGTGTGCCCCCGACAGTTCCAAGAAGGGGATTTGGTTCTCAAAAAGATTTTGCCAATTCAAAAAGACGTCCGAGGGAAATGGACACCTAATTATGAAGGACCATATGTTATAAAGAAGGCTTTTTCCGGATGAGCTCTCATACTCACCAACATGGATGGAGATGACCTGTCGATGCCTGTCAATGCCGATGCAGTGAAGAAATACTTTGCATAATAAAGCAAAAAGAAAAAAGCTCGCTAGGTTGAAAACCTGAAAAGGCGGCCTAGGAAAAAGTTAGAGCAACAAGATGAGCAAAAACCTGAAAGGGTGGTTCAGTCTGAATCACAAACTCGACTCCACAACATAAACCCTTCAAGCCAAAGACAAAGGAGGTCAAAACGGGTATTAGGGTCATTGTCAAATTACACCCTCAGAAGCAAAATCAGAGAACGAACACAAAGTCGTGATAAAGGGTCAGGTTTCTCATTGCTCTCAGAAGATCACTAGAGGATATATGAGCCTTCCCCTTCCCACTTGCCTTCCATTCTCTATATCTTATCACATCTCTGTGCTTAATATTATTTTCATCTCTATTGTACATACCTGATGTTTATAAATAAAAGTCTCCCTTCTTCCTACATGTGTTCATGACTAAATTTTATGAATAAACAAGTTTTTGCCTAAAAGAAATTTTGAAAATGGAAATGACAGAGCATAAAGTTATGGGGAACGAAATACATCCTAGCGCCAGAATTCACTTGGTATACACGTAACTATCTCTGCTAAATACGCTCGCCGAAAGTCGGAGGATGTTTCTATTTCATCCATGAGTTATCTTAAAAAGCCAGTCGCCAAGGAAGACTTACCTGTAAGTCTTTTTATACTAACTCATTTTTTTGTCAAAAGGACACCAAATTCATCATCCAAAAGCAGGTATTCGCCAAAGCTTTCTCTCAGCAAGACCCACTGTTCGTACCTAAGTAGAACGCAGACTGAGGGTCCCTCCCGAAGAACCACAAAAATGGGCTCATCTCCCTCAACCAGGATATTTCTTTGATCAAGCTTAGAAGAACTTATCCTTCCCCAATGATTTCACCATTACCAAGCAACTTAAACTGGGGCATCTCCCCAGATTTTTCCTTCCAGCTAAGGGGCAGTACCCCCGAAAAAAAAAGAAGAGAAAAAATACAAACTGAGGCATCTCCCCAGATTCCTCTTCCAGTAAAAGGGGGCATCTCCCCAGATTTATTTTGTTCATCCAAGGGGCAGTTCCCCAACGACTTCCAAGTCATATCAAACTGGGGCATCTCCCCAGATTTCTTTTGTTCATCCAAGGGGCAGTTCCCCAATGATTTTCAGTCATATTAAATTGGGGCATCTCCCCAGATTTATTTTGTTCATCCAAGGGGCAGTTCCCCAACGACTTCCAAGTCATATCAAACTGGGGCATCTCCCCAGATTTCTTTTGTTCATCCAAGGGGCAGTTCCCCGACGATTTTTAGTCATATTAAACTGGGGCATCTCCCCAGATTTATTTTGTTCATCCAAGGGGCAGTTCCCCAACGATTTTCAGTCATATCAAACTAGGGCATCTCCCCAGATTTATTTTATTCATCCAAGGGGCAGTTCCCCAACAACTTTCGAGTCATATCAAACTGGGGCATTTTCCCATATTTCTTTTGTTCATCCAAGGGGTAGTTCCCTAACAACTTTCAGTCATGTCAACCGAGAGGCAACACCCTCACCCTTTACTTTTCAGTCAACCGAGAGGCAACACCCTCACCCTTTACTTTCCAGTCAACCGAGAGGCAACACCCTCACCCTTTACTTTTCGGTCAACCGAGAGGCAACACCCTCACCCTTTACTTTCTAGTCAACCGAGAGGCAATACCCTTACCCTTTACTTTTCAGTCAACCGGGAGGCAACACCCTCACCCTTTATCTTCCTATCGCCGATCAAATGGCACCTTTTTACCTTTCTGTCGCCGATCAAATGGCACCCCTTTACTTTCCAGTCAACCGAGAGGCAACACCTTCACCTTTTACTTTTCCTGTCAGTTCCTAGGTTTTCCCCCTCATCTGATACTTTGATAACGGTGTTCACGTCTTTACTCCCTTTCCATTCCAAAAGCAAGAAGAAACTTCATGCTCTTCTCATGGAAAAGAAGTAAAGAGGGGCATCTGTGAACACCTATTTCAGTCTGGTCGATCCGCAAGTGAAAAGCATTCAATTCAATTCAAAAAAATAAAAATAAAAAAAAAAGAAAAAACAAAAAGAAAAAAATAAAAAAATAAAAAGAAAAAGAAAAAAAGAAAAAAATAAGTTAAAATTTTTTAAAAAAAAAAGAAAAAAAGAAAAAGAAAAAAATAAGTTAAAAATTTTTATAAAAAAAAAACTGACTCGGAAATGATCATTTCCGAGTAAGATGACTCGGAATGATCATTTCCGAGTAAGGGACAACCCGAGTGAGACGAAGCAGAGTGCTGTGTCTCCAAATAGAGAGTTTCCAAGTGGGCCTCAACTGTCAAGAAATTGTTAAATGAAGATTCCAATTGAAAACAAATCCGACTCAGAATGATGAAATCCGAGTAGAAAGACTCAGAAATGATCAAATCCGAGTGGATTAACTCAGAATGGAGCGTTGTCGAGTGTAATACTTCACTGTTGGAGGAGAATCCGAGTGGAAGCTGTCCGAATACAACCATTCCGAGTGAAATTCCAATTTCTGAGTGGAAAGAAGGCTATTTCTGAGTGAAAATAGTCAAATTCCAATTTCTGAGTGGAAAGAAGGCTATTTCCGAGCGAAAATAGTCAAGTTCCAAATTCTGAGTGGAAAGAAGGCCAATTCCGAGTTAGATTGCCAAATTCCGAATTCTGAGTGATAAGAAGGTGGTTTCCGAGTGGATATCCAAGTTCCAAATTCTGAGTGAGAAGTAAGACCAATTCCGAGTAAAAATGTCCTAGTTCCATTCTGATTGGAAGATGAGACTGACTCCCAAGGTCAGTTCCGAGTAAATCCTTCAAGCAGTGAAGTTCTGTCTCTTTTGAAGAAGATCCAAGTGATGAGCTTCTGAGTGAAACTTACCTCACGACTGTCAATGTGAAGTCAAAGAAAGAGTGGTTCTGACCTGTCAGTAACCGAGTGAATAAAAATGAATTATGATTGATTGATGATTGATGATTGAAACCGAGTGAAAACAATGCCGACTCTCAAGTGAGGTGGTTCCGAGCAGAAGCCATTGAATGATCACCTGAATGATCAAGCAAGAAAGGTTCCGACCCTGAGTGAATCACCTTGAGGCAAACTCAATATTTCAAACTATGCCCGAGTGTGATGTCCCCAAGGAAGACATCCGAGTGATTTGGGGCAGAAAATTGTTTTTCCGAGCAAGGCAAGGCTCGAACATGAAAAGAACTTCTATTAGCCAGATTCCAGAGTCGTTCTGTCCCAAATTCTGAGTAAAGGGAAGACCGACTCCGAGTGAAATAAACAGGCTGAGAGCAGCTTTTCTGATTGAAGTGAAAAGGCTGACTCCGAGTGAATTCACCGAGTGGTCAAATTGTGGAACCATCCTGATTGGAAGATAAGACCGACTCCGAGTGAAAATGGATATTTTCTGAGTGAAAGTGGTTGTTACCGAGTGGGATATCCGAGTCAGATGCTCCCGAGTGAAGGTTCCAAGGAAAGCACATCCAGGTGAAAACAAGGCCGACTCCGAATGCATCTGAGCTAATGATTGTCGAGTAAAACCATTCCCGAGTGAGGATGTTCGAGTGGTCAGACTTTCTCAAAATCCATTCTGATTGAAATATGAGTCCGACTCTTGAATGAACAATCCCGAGTGATCATATCCGATTGGAGACTCCTGAGCAAATACACCCGAGTGAGTTGATGCACAAGCTTGATGAATGAAAGTGATTAAATTACTCCCGAGCCATGTGTCCGAACAAAAATTTCTCCGAGTGATTCAATCCAAGTGATGTCCGAGTGAAATTTACCTCATGATTGAATGTTAAATCAAAAATATCCTGAGATGCCGAGTAAAATATCATGAGATGTCCGAGTAAAATATCCTGAGATGCCGACTGAATCAAGCAAAGGGGCCGAATGAATGATTCAAGCAGAAGCACTGCCGAGCAAAACTCCTCCAATTGAAACAACTCCGATTCAAGTAGATCCGAGCAAGGTTTCTCCGAGTAGTCCATTTCCAGAGACAGGGCCGAATGAGCCATAATCTCCAGTCAGCACCGAGTGAATCTCCAGTCAGAACGGAGTGAAGTATCTCCAGTCAGCACCGAGTGAGTTACTCTTTCAGTCAGCACTGAGTGAGTCCTTTAACTCAATTTCCGAGCTATTTTTAGCCAATTCCGAGTCATTTACACCCAATTCCGAGTCATTATTCAACCATTTTAGTCGGTTACGAGTCACTTATCACTCGGTTCCGATTGAATGTTTCACAGTAGCCTCACACCGACCAAAACTTTCACTCGGTCTAGTGTATAAAATCACCTTTTCCACTCGGTCTTTTGCACAAAAGGGACCTTTTCCACTCGGATTCAGCAGAGAAAGTGAAATCCGAGTCAGATTCCATCAATTACGCATGCTGACATGGATTTCCACTATCCAAGTGGATCCTTGAATTAAGGGGGGGGGCTCACAACAAGACAAAAAGAAAATGATAAAGAATTTCCACCAGCCTCCATTCTCCCTGATTGTCAAAGGTCCAGGCTGTTTCCACCACACTTTCCAAGTTGATTTGCTAATTTCAAGGGGCGGCTGGTAACAAGACAATGAGGAAATAATAAAAAATCCTCACCAATTGGTAGCCAGGCTGTCTCGAGTCTGTTTAGGCAATCAACATGCTCCTCAAGTGTTCTATAAATACTGCAAACGAAGCAGGAGGGAGGGATCCTGGAAGCTTTCACTGGAGAAAAAAAAAGCACTGAGAAGTATAAAAGAGAAGAGAACTCAGAAGCTTTCACCTCTCTCCAAAAAAACACGGTCATTCCCTCTCCACCTCACCATACAAACATTGTTCCTCTTCCTCTCCTCCACACCGTCCTCACCATACAGCCCCTCCCTCAACACTGTCCCTCTTCCTCTCTCAATCGTCCCAACTTCCTTCAAATACTCCCAACCGTCCTTCTCCTTTATACCCACACCAACCATACAGTCCTTCTCCACACCGTTCTTATTCTCCCTCTCATCACTCCGTCCTCTCAATACCCCCAACTCCATACTATCCTTTCTCTTCACCATACAGCCCCCACCTTTCAACCGTCCTCACTCACTCCTCACCACAGTCCTTCCCTCTCCTCTAAAAAACCACACCGTACAGCCCCCTTCAAACATCATCCTCTTCACACCAACAGTACCCCTCATCCTCTCCACCGTCCTCCCTCTTAAAAAACCACAAACACCGTCCTCCTTCCTCCTCTCCACACTCCGTCCCTCTCACTCAACGCTATCTCTCTCTTCTCACCCAACACCGTCCCCTCTCCTCTCACTCAACACCGTCTCCCTCAAGTCCTCCAATACCGTCCCTCTTGAAACACTGTCCAGTCTCCTTATCAAACACCGTTCAGCCCCCTTTATCTCTTGTTACACCGACCAGTTCACTCGCTACACTGGTCACATTCTGCTCCTCAATTTTTAATATTTGTATTTGTTTATTTTCTATTAAATTAATTGTTGTTCGATGACTGTTTCCTTTTTTAATTATCAATTAATTTCTATTGATTGATAAATATTAATAGAAATGAGTGTTTCACACCTTCTATTTGGACTGGCATAAAAGTTGTAATTATTATTATTATTGTCATTATTATTATTACAATTTTTATTATATTTTTAAAAAAAGTAGTGGAGCGAGTTTAATTTGGACGAGACATCCTGTTAATCTCATTTTTTTTATTTTTCCTTAAAAAATGGTGGAGCGAGTTTAATTTGGACGAGACGTCCTGTTAATCTCATTTTTTTATTTTTCTTAAAAAAAGATGGAGCGAGTTTAATTTGGACGAGACGTCCTGTTAATCTCATGTAAAAATTTCATGTTTTTTTAATTGTTTATTTTTGTGTATTTTATCATTTTGTATATTTTTATGAAGAAGTTAAAATAATTTCTGAGTTAATTATAATACGTGCGCTATCATATTGAGGTAACCGTTTTTTTTATAACGGACAGTTGTGAGGTGCTAATACCTTCCTCACCTATAATCAACTCCCGAAATCTGGAATCTCATTTTTTTGACCAATGCTTTAATAAAAGGTTTTCCGGTATTTTATCCTAAAAAATATTGGTGGCGACTCCCTGTTTTTCTTTTCGAACCAAACTGAAAATCATTTTTGAGGGTCGGTCGTGCCGCCGTGATCCCGGTCGTGACAATGAGAGAACACAATTTTTCATTTATGTAACATCTTGTATAAAAGTTGTTCTTTCTTTATGTACAATCATCAACTTTTACATGGCTTTCAAGTAACCTTCAAATCATGTAAAGGTCACCATCATCTCCCAAAATATGCTCACTATCATATGAGCTACTATTTAAGTCATCACTTGAAGACTGAACATCAAATTCAACCTCTGATCGACTTGAGAAGTTCCCATCATTTTTCAAAATCATGGTTCTTTTAGTAGGACAGTATGAAGCAACATGACCTCTGCCTAGGCATTTAAAACATTTTATGGCAGAAGCTTTGGAAGAAGAAGTTTTGGATGAGAAATCATGCTTATCTTTGTTAGTCATATATACTTTACCCTCTTTATTGAACTCACTTTTAACAATTGGAGAAGAAGCGCTCACTCCCTTCTCGATAGGTTTTCTTTCAAACTTATTATTTTTTATAGGTTAGAATTCTTTTTGCCCTTCCACTTGGGCCTAAAGGGTTGGTAGCCCGCTTTATAATAGGAGTCCCTCTCACTAAGCTGACTATTTACTTTGGTACATTGGTGTAACAATTCCTCAATGTCTACATATGGTAAGAGTTCTACCCTATTCTTTATGTTCCTATTAAGACCATGCAAAAACCTATACATTAGGGTTTCTTCATCTTTCTATAGGTTTGCCCTAATCATGGCTATTTCTAAGGCCTTATAGTAATCTTTTACATACTTAGAACCTTGAGTGGGCCTATTAAGCTTAGCTAATAATTATCCTTGATAGTAATTTGGAACATATCTTTTTCTAAGGAGGGCTTTCAAATATAACCAATCTTTTATTTAAGGAAAGTTATCTTTTCTGCGTTCCTTACAAATTTGAGTCCACTACACCAAAGCATAATTTTGAAAACTTAGGGTTGCAATTCTAACCTTTTTCTCATATTTTATTTGATGGGAGTTGAAAAGTTGTTCAACTCTTATCTCCCACTCTAAGTAGGTCTCAACATCACTCTTCCCATGGAAAGGGGGATCTCTAGCTTAACTTCTCTTAATCCTACATCATCCCTTTTGTGATGTCTCCTTAACCTATGTTCATCCTCATTTTCAATCTCTTTGTGTCTACTGTGATTTCTATCCCTGTTTCCTTACCTAGGTTTATTTTTACATTTTAATTTTTGTCTTGCATACATCCTCGACTAGTATCTCTTGTCTGCTTTTCTTGTCTATTTCTATGAATTTCAAATATATCATCTAGTGATAGAGATAACATGTCCCCACTTAGGTTAACCATGGAATCTCTTGATACAATCAACACTAGGTTAGATAACCTAGAAAATAGAAATGATCAAACTAGGTAGAGAAATAAGAAAGATAGAGCACTTAATAAATTTGATGTTTTAATTGAACAACTAGGTGTCTTTCATTCTAAAATAGATTCTTATGAGTTTAAGCATAATTCTTCCATAGAAAAAATAAAAAGATAAAAAAGAGAAAAGATAAAACACCTAATAAATTTGATGTTTTAATTGAACAACTAGGTGTCTTTCATTCTAAAATAGATTCTTATGAGTCTAAGCACGATTCTTCAATAGAAAAAATAAAAAGATAAAAAAAGGTTTATGAAGAAATCCATAGAAAATTAAAACAAATTTGGGATCATATTTTAGAATGTGATACAATTGGAAATTTAAAAATTGGTTTGTGTAACAATGGAAAAGAAATAGACAAATTAAGGCATAAACATAATAGAGCTATGGATGAAAAATAAAACTTTATTAGAAAAAATATGATAGGTATAAGAAAAAGAAAAAAGAAATCAAAGGTGAAAATAAAAATAAAGAACATAAGGTAGAGAATAATAACTTGTCTTTAAGCAACCTTAGTGTTTTAACAGAGAATCACCTTGATCATAGTTTACCTAATCCTATGTCTAATAATAGTTTGTTCCTTCCAATCATTAGTGATAGTTTTTCTAGCATTAGTGATAGTTTGCCTCTACCCATCATCAGTTCTAAGCCTCAGGACGACCTTAGAAGTATAAAAGAATCATATCCTTTTTTATGAGGACACAAGCAGGGAAGATCCGGTCATAACCCTAGACAAGGGTCTGGAGCTTTACAAAGGACCCTTGAAAAAGGAAAAACTCAACTACCCTACTTATGATAAGGAGTTTTATGCTTTAGTTAGAGCCCTACAAACTTGGGAGCATTACTTGATCCCTAAAGAGTTTGTGATTCATAGTGATCATCAATTGCTAAAGCATATAAAAGGGCAACATAAGTTGAATAAAAGACATGCTAAATGGGTTGAATTTTTGGAACAATTTCCATATATCATTAAGTACAAGAATGACAAATCTAGCATTGTTGTTCATGCTTTATCTAGAAGACATAATTTGCTAGCTTTTCTTGGAGCTAAAGTTCTTAGCCTTGATGAAATTAGGGAATTGTATCAAAATGATATTGATTTTGGAAACATATACAACTCATCTAGTTCAAACACTTCTCATAAGGGATTCTACATTTTAGATGGCTATCTCTTTAAAGCCAACAAGATTTGCATTCCTAGGAGTTCCTTGAGAGATTTACTACTTAGAGAAAGCCATGGCAGAGGTTTAATGGGTCATTTTGGAAGAGATAAAACATTAGCTACATTGCATGAACACTTCTATTGGCCTAAAATGAAAAAAGATGTGGAAAGACTATGCTCTAGGTGTAGTGTTTATAGAAAAGCTAAATATAAAACTTCACCTAATGGTCTTTATACTCCCTTACCTACTCCTAGTGCTCCTTGGATTGATATTTCTATGGACTTTGTGCTTGGATTGCCTAGGACCCGAAGAGAAATGGATTCTATCTTTGTTATAGTAGATAGATTTAGTAAAATGGCTCACTTCATACCTTGTCATAAAGTGGATGATGTAAGCCACATTGCTAAACTATTTTTTAAAGAAATTGTGAGATTGCATGGCAGCCCTAAAACCATTCTTTCTAATAGGGATACCAAATTCCTTGGCTATTTTTGGAAAACACTTTGGGCAAGGCTAGGAACTAAACTTCTCTTTTCCACTACTTATCATCCCCAAATGGATGGACAAACAGAGGTAGTAAACAGGACTCTTTCTACTTTGCTTAGGGTCTTAGTAAGTAAAAATGTTAAATCTTAGGATGAATGTTTACCTCATATAGAATTTTAATATAATAAGGTACAACATTCAACAACTAAACATAGTCCATTTAAGATTGTTTATAGTTTTAACCCTTTCATACCTCTTGATCTTTTGCCCATTGATATTTCTAATTCCTTTCTTTACTTGGATAGAGAAGCAAAAACAAGTTTTATAAAAGATTTTCATGAAAAGGTTAGAAATCAAATACATTCCAAAAATAAGCATTATGCCCGTTGTGCTAACAAGAAAAGAAAGGAAATTATTTTTGAAGTTGGGGATTGGGTTTGGTTACACTTAAGAAAAGAGAGATTTCCTAATCTAAGAAAGTTTAAACTAAACACGAGAGGTGATGGTCCTTTCAAGTAATAGAAAAGATTAGTAATAATTCCTATGTGACTTACCTAGTGAATATAAGGTTAGTGCTACATTTAATGTTTCTAATTTATCTCCCTTTGATTTAGATAATGATGACAGTCTAGATTTGAGGATAAATCTTTCTAAAGAATAGGAGCATGATGAGGACACAAGCAGGGAAGATCTGGTCATAACCCTAGACAAGGGTCTAGAGCATTATAGAGGACCCTTGACAAGGTCAAGGACCAAGAAAACCAAAATCATCACCCAACAAACCCTAGCTACCTTTCCAACAACTTTTCATAGGCCTAAGCCCAAGGAGGACCACTTACAGACCTTTTCATTTTTCATTAATATTTGTGAGACAGGTTTTTAAGTGTATTCTAGGGCTTCACATATTTTAGAAATAGGATTTTGGGCCTTGCATGGTCATTAAGCCACTTTTGGGTTTGTACTTTGTGTTTCGGCTTGTATTTGGGCCATTCTTCTCCTATTTTGACTAATTAGGCCTAGGGAATAGGGCAAGCCCATTAGGGAAGTGCATTTCCCTTGCCTATATAAAGGCTTTCTCTTTATATACTCATCACCTTACATTTTGAAGAATATACACATTTTTTGAATTAGTGAGTGCATTGTCTCTCCTTTAGGATAGAGTGAGTTCTCCCTTCTAGCAAGCTCTTATCTCTAGGCTTTCATCCCCTAGAGTGGCAAATAGGACTTATCCTTCTCCAAGGTGGCATCCAATCCTCTAGATCCATCCAATCCATTCTATTTCCACCATTATACTTTTAACTTCATCTCTTACCTCCTTCATGCTTCCAAATTTTTGTTCCTTGGTCTTTTGAAGAAAGATAGCTAGATTCATCCCTCTTGGCCTACAAGATTGAAGATTAGGCTATATTACCTTTTCACCCATCCCTAGTAAAAATAATTGGTTAAACATTGTTCATAGTTGTCTTAGAATTAGTTCTAACATGTATATCATCATCATAGGATCTTATAGGATTAGCATATATCTTTACTCTTTTGAATTGTCATTTCCAAAAGTCATTTCATATGTTGTCATGTTGCATAGTAAGATTTTTATAGGATTAACATTTTACCCATCTTTTCACATGTCCATTTTATTGAATTTTCAATCACATCTTATCTATGATCATGCTAATATGATGTATGTTCATAAAGGGTTATATAGAGAATTTTTGGCAACATTGCATGACATGCATACTTTAGTACCAACTTTAAATGCCATTACTCATTATGATCCCGTTAGGATAATCCATCTTTTTGAGGATAAATAAATATTTTACCACATCTCGCATGATCATATAACTACATCTATTCATATTTTCATTTTATTGTATTTAGATAGTAGCATGATTAAAAGTCATTGAGGTATCATAGTTTCACATGTGCGTTCTTATGGGAACTTTTGATTGTGTTCTTTGCTGATATTTCTTATATCATCCTTTTAAAAATAAAAAGGTTAGTGTTTGATCCTGGTGGTTAATACCCCACCTTGTTTCTTGTACCTTTTAGTTTCCTTTATTTTTCATTTTTTAACTTATTACTCTCTTTTCCTTTACAGGATTTGAGGACAAATCTTTCTTAAGAGGGGGAGCATAATGAGGGCATAGTCTGTAATTAATTTTAATCGTACTCAAAATAGTTTAGGTTTATTTTTGGGTCATTTTTAGGCATTTGTATATCTTTTGGGTCTTGTATTTGGCCATTTTATGTAGATTAGTTGCTTTTGGGCCTAAGGAAGAGTAGGAAGTCCAAGTTTCCTAGCTTGGCTACCACTCTACCTTGCCTATATAAGGCTTGCTTCTCCTTTGTATTTTGAACCATTAACTTTGAATTTGAAATGATTACACTTTGAGTGTTTTGTGAGTAGTGAGATATTTTCCTTTCCTTTAGGCTAGACAAAGTTCTAACCTTCTTCAAGCTCTTATCACTAGGTGACAATCCCTAGAGTGGCGAGCAAGAGATATATCCAAGTCCATTGGTGGCGTCTCCTTCATCATTTTCTATCCATTCCATAATCCTTTCAACCTTCCTTCCTTAATTCCCTTCCAATTCCTTTATAAATAGGCTTTAGTATTTTCATTTCCATTAGAGTAGCATTTTAGTTTCCCATTAGAGTTCTTAATTCCAAATTCCATTGTTTGCATCTCTCATGGTTTCTTTGCTTAAGAATTGAAGAGAAGAAAGAAGGCTAGATCCTAATTCCTTTTAAGTTGAAGAAAGGCCTTCATCAATCTGCAACAAAACCATCATCAATTTTGCCAACTATTTTAACTACTTCAATTTTTGAAGGGAGCTTAGTTTTTCCACCTGTAACAAATGTACCTCTCAAGAAGAAAAGAGAAAGACCTCTAAAGAACCCGGATCAGCCTAGACCCGATACACCAACAACATCCACAAGGGGAAGAGAGAGAGGAAGAGGAAGAGGGAGACAGAGCTATGGTGGAAATCCAGATTAGATAAACCCAGACCAGACACACCAACAGCCTTTTAAAGTTTACATGTGGCAACACAGTACAATGTAGTTTAACCCATGTAATTAGGATGACAATATGAGACACTTAGTGTAAAGTTAGTTGGTTTCATTTAGAGTTCAATGTTTAACATCTTTTAAGTACAATCCCATGTTTCATTTTAACTTGGTGACTTGGATAAATAGTTCAATCCCCATCTTTAAGTACAATCCCATGTTTCATTTTATCAAAGTATGGACCTGCAGTAAAGCAATGTTTCTTTTTTTCATATTACTTATTTGCTATCTAAACATTATCAAAATAGATTAACATAATAGCCATATGCATAGACTTCAAAAGTTGGCATATCCATTGATAGTTGAAAGTTACATTCACCAATACCGAACATGATCTATGTGAAAAAACCCTAAACTCAAGGACATAGAACCCTAATGATACATTAACATTAACATTTACAGGGGCCTAATTCAATGAAAAAACTTTTTCAAGGGCCTATTACTATTAGGGATTGAAACTACACTAAGCCATCTCTTCAACCCTTCACTACAACCAACACCAAGGTGAGGAAGACAATAGCCCACGATATTGCATACAACCATATTAGCATGAAATTCATGGTTCTGTATTCTTTTAATCTCTCTTCCAGTCTTACAACTTTGTCCATATCCTCATAGAAAACTCCATTGCCATAGGTAGACAAGCTAGCACACCTTAGCTGGTTTTGTAACATCCCATTTTCATCACAAATAGGAAATAGATATTAATATATCTTTCTTGAGAAATACTTACTATAAGTTAGTTTATTATTATCATTTTTTTAAAATTTTGGTATTTATATTTAATTATTTGTTTTTTTAAAATAATAATAATAATAAAAAAATGAAAATATTTCTGAATGAGAATTTTAAAATGACTTAATTAGTATTCACTAATTAAGAAAATTATATTAAGAATTTTTAATATCTTTATTATTCACCATTTTTATTTTATATTGTTATATTTTTGTTTTTACATACTTAAGATTTAACTCTTATTAGAATTTTAAAATAAACTTTTGAAGGAATTAGACTATGGTTCTTGAGAACTTTTTGATCTATATAATATTTATGATTTTCTAGAATTTTTTAAAAATTTTGAAATATTTTAATAAAATAATATATTTTAAATAATTTTAAATTCATATAAAGTTGCTTAAAATTAAAAATATTTACAAGAATGTAAATTTAAATTATAAGAAAATTTTCTAAAATCTATTTCAAGTAGACTTATCTAAAAATTATCAGTTTGAATAAAATCTTGATTTTTATCAATCGTAAAAAAATTGAAAACGTACTAATAAATTTTTATTAACAGAAAATTTTAGATTTTTAAAATTTAAACTTTATATTACTTATCATAAAATTAATGAGAACTGATATAATATCGCTAAATTTCAAAAAGGATTAATTTTGAATATTTAAAATATACCGAGTGAAAGATTACTATTTGGCTTAATAATTCTGCCAACATTTACTATGCAAAACACTGTGCATGTATGAAATTTTCAAAAGTTGCACAGTAACCAGGTTTTAAATTTCAAAAAACGCATAGTACTTTTATATTAAAATAATAGAATGCATAGTAAATTTTTTTCCTATAAATACCGAAGGAATTCTTCTTTAGAATTCATAATTTCAGATTAAGTTTTCTTAATATAGTAGTGTTAGTGAGATAGTGGTGGAAGTAAGAGAGAGATATATATTTTTTGGAAGAAGGTTCTGCTAAAATTCTAAGGTACGAATACATCTCTTTTATATTTTTTAGGATTATTTTTATATCGTTTTTAGAAATCTATTATTATACTGGAAATAATATTATTTAAAGTTACTATTCTGCATAGTAATACTATTTCAATAGTAAATTACTGTTCAAATAGTAAATTACTATTTACTATTACTATTTACCTTTACTGTTACTATTTACCTTTACTATTCATGTTTTACTATTTACCATTACTATTCACGATTTACTATTTACTGTTACTATTCACGTTTTACTATTTACTATTACTATTTACTGTTACTATTTATTATTCACTATTCACTATTCACTATTCAGAATTTACTATTTTTATTTTAAGTAGTAATCTTAATTTTTATCTTGTAATTATATTAAAATGAAATTGGTATGTTTTAGAACTCGGAGACGAGGCACGCACGGATTTTCAATAACGAATCGGTATACAAGAGGTAAGGGGGAGTGAGTTAAGAATATAATATGAAAGACATAAGAATAAAGGGAGGAGTCCCCTACTCCTTTTAAATTTAATAATAAAGTAATAACTTCTCAACTTAAAATTTATAATAAATTTAATATATTGTGTAACTTATTCTGAAATATCTATATATGGATTTGAATTATTATGACTTATATGGACTGGACTCAACCTATGCAAGGACTTGGATTTTTATATCCTATATGGATCGAACTAAACCTATGCAAGGACTTGGACTATTATGACCTGTCTAGACTGAACTATACCTATGCGAAGACTGGATTAATATATGGACTTATATAGACCTGTGCGAGGAATGGACTATAAGGACTCAAAAATCAAATCTACTAATTAAGATTCAAATTGAGAAAGATTATGTAAATATGTAAAGATTTTTAAGAGAAATTTTTGAGATATTTAAGGCTTGGAAACTCAATTTTGGTAAGATCTGAATTTGAAGACTGTACTAAATTATTTCAGTATAACAGAAGTTCAAAGAAGAACTTATGGGAATGTACAGTTTATTGTGATGATTTTGTGAACCTTTATGGTATTTAATAATTGAGTTTCTAAAAGTCTTAACCAACTAAATATGCGAGTAGTTCATGCATCATGAATCATTAAAGAGAAATGAGATGTGATATTGCCTGGGGACGGATTATAGAAACCGAGGATACATTAGAGGAGGCTTAATTGCGAGCCTTGGGATGAGAGGGAGGGTGCTTCAGGTGACCTGGGGTCGCTCCCTAGTGTCAGGTACTTTCACAATAAAAACTTTCTCAGTCTGACTAGTCTCTAAGTGTTTCCACGCCAGTTGAGCTGTTCATATGCCATGAAGGCATTTATGTTATTATTATCTGGAATTTATGGAACAGTGTAAACTCCTGGTTAGCCCAGTGAAAACTAAAGCTTTAAGGGCCCATATGCATAGAATGAATGAGATGATAGTATTAAAAATATTGCATGACATTCATATGATTGTGACATTCTATGTGGGTGGTTGTGAATGAAAATATAATTGTTATGTTATGAAAACCCTTATGCTTATGTCTTATCTGTAAAGTATTATATTCTGTTTCTCACTCCTTCTTGTTTGAATTTTGTGTCCAAAATATATGTTATATGATATATAGCTAGCAGTTCAAGATGAAAGGATGAAATTACAAGAGGGTAAATTGGTCTCATCCTCAATCAGATAGGAGAAGAGATGTGACAAGAATAGGATTCAAAATCACATGGTTTGAAGATAAGGAAATAATTGGTTACAGTCGAAGTAGAGGTATTAAATTTTTAGTTTTAGTTTACCTTAATACAATATTAAGTTGGATGATTGTAAATCAATGTAAAGGTTAAACTTTAATAAACCTTATTCTTTGGATATGATACTGAAATCTTTGATCACTTATGATTTTCTGAAAGTTCATTTTATCATTATAAATAATTTAAAACTTTTTATTTTCAAAATTCAAAGAAAATCAGATGTATATATGTCCTTGTATACACGAGATAAGAAGTGATAAATATGTGTATCTTTCTTAAAAAAAGAGCAAGAAGAATAGATATATGTCTCGTGTATATAAGGGGGTGTTACAGGTTTTGTTTCCCGCTGTCAACTCATTCAAAATACCCACATGAGTTTTTGTTGTGCACAAGGAATGGAGAACCTTCAAACATCGGTCCCCATAAAAAACTAAATGAAATACAACAAACCCTAAACCCCAAACAAAAATACTATGCTTACAATCCATTTAACACATCTAAAGAATGTCCTACTAGGATTTTTTAGACTCTTGGACACTAGGAGCAACACAGGTTCATTACATTTACACAACCTCTTAATTAGAGCCTGTTAGAGTAAAGTCTAAACTCATGATCGAGTATTTTGAACCCCATGTGATTTGTTAATAATACACATCAAGACTCTCAGGTAAAATGAAGTTTGTACTGTTTAACTTTCGAAAAATTTTGTGAAGTGTGACAGGAGTCCATAGAGCTCCATTTGCAAAAGAAAAGGGGAGTCCATAAAAATGATTTCGCTTCTGAAATGAAGAAGTCTACAGTCACTTAAGCTTCATTGGATCAAGTCTTTCTCTGTGTCTTTAGACCACTAGAAGATTGCTCTACAGACCACGAGAAGATTTGTGACTCTTCAAGTACTTGAAAAGGATTTTTCCTTTCCAAATATGAAGCTGCATGAACTTTCTTATGTCTTCTCTGAAGCTATCACCAAAGAGGTAATCAACGGAAAAGTTGAAGACTTTTTCACATTTATCAAGAAAATTGCCTCACATGTCATAAGGTGTCAAAAAAGCTGAACCTAATCAGAACAGATAACCTAAGGTCACTGCTATAGAGTGTACGTGCTTTCCTAAAATGCATAAGCAAAAGGGATATTTTGTTGAAGACTTTCGAAGTTGCCCAGTTAAGGAAACTTCTCTGAAGTGTATGTCTGCACTCATTGATAGTGCAATCCTCAAGAGACCAACATCCTTCGAAGCTAACCAGTGGATACTTTTTTAAAAGGACTATAAATACAAGAAACTTCAGAATTCAAGATAGTTATGTTGTTCATTTTCATACTTGAATACTCTCTTGTTTTTTAAAAACCAACGCCATTGAGACTTTATCTTAAAGTTTCTAAGTTCTTCTATTCACTACATAAGTCCTCTTTGTATTTATATTTCATGCAGACTGTGACTTATAGTAGTCTATAGCTCAGTGTACATTGTATTCATTTCATATATTTGTACTTTGAGTTATTTGATTGTAACTTCAAACACTTTCACTGCTATCACTTTGTACATTCTGGTGTGTTGCCAGAACTTGTTAGTGTTGGGAAACACTGTGGATTAGAGAGGCTTTTGAAAGAATACTTGGGTTTGTAGCCTGGAGTGGCTAGTGTCAAGAATAGTTGGGTATAAGCCAGAAGTGGCTGGAGTCAAGAATATTGTTGCACTAGGTTGGTGCAGATTGTAAAGGCATTTTACAATAGTAAAAAATCCTTCGGTCTGAAGGGACAGGACGTAGCTTAAGTTGGAAATGAACCAAGATAAATTCTGCTGTGTTTTTCTCTGTTCCTTTCTCTAGTTTGTTAAAAAAGAATATTTTGCTAAAGCGGTCTGTGGAATTTTTACAAAAGAGTTTAAGACTTATTCAACCCCCTTTCTAAGTCTAACTCTGTACCATCAATTGGTATCAGAACTTATCCTTTTGGGTTGATTACTTTCATGAGTAAAAAGGTACAAGATCTATGGCCTCATCTTCTAAAGATTAGCTTATTCCAGAATGAGCATCATCAAACAGACCACCTACCTTCTTTGGTGAAGATTATCCCTAGTGAAAAGACAGGATGGAAATGTTCAGCAAGTCTACTCAGTATTCCTTATGGGGGGTAATCACTTGAGGTGATGAACCAGAACCTATAGACAAAGAAGGAAAACTTTTTCTTGAAGATAAATGGTCTACTAGTGACACAAGAAAGATGGTGTCCAATGCTAAAGCTAGATTTCTTTTAATTTATGCCTTGAGTAAATCTGAGTACAACAAAGTGTACAGCTACAGAACAACAAAAGAAATTTAGGATGCTTTTCAGCGCAATTATGAAGGTATTTCTAATGTTAACAGGCCCAAGAAAATTCTTATGACTAAGAAGTACGATAACTTCAAGATGGAAGACCATGAGTCTGTAGACCAGATGTTTGGAATGTTTCAGACTCTCCTCAACGAGCTTAAAGCACTGGGATCCACTCCCTTAACTAAAGACATCAATATAAAAATTCTGGGCTGTCTGCCAGAAAAGTTTGATGTAAAATGTGTTATATTGAAGGAAGCTAAAAACCTCAGTATCATCACTCTGGATGAACTCCTTGGTGTTCTAAGAGTTCATGGGCTGAAGCTTAGCCAGAAGGACATGTCCAAGCCCTCATCCTCTAAGAACATTTCCCTGAAGTCTAAAGAGACTCCCAAGAGAAGCAAGGAGCCAAGAGTTAAAGAATTAACTAGCTTAGATCTTGCAACTAATGAAGAGAAGGAGGACACTGATGATGAGTTATCCCTTGTAACTAGAAGATTCCACAGACTTCTGAGGAAGAATAAAAGTGGAGGAGGAAGGTTTAATAGAAAAGAACCTAGAGGTAAAAGTTTATTTAAGTTTAAAACTGACAAGTTTGCTATAGAATGCTTCAATTGCATGAAACTAGGATATATGAAAGCTGAATGTCCTCTCCTGAATAAGGATAGAAAAGATAGAAAAGAAAAGAAGAAGTTATTCAAGAAATAAAAAGGACTCATCACTTGGGATAATAAAGACTCAACTAGCTCTAGTGAGTCTGAAGAAGAAATTACGACTACACAGATCTATCTCATGGCTAACACTAATTTAGAATTTGAATCATATGGTAAATCAGTCTAAACTTCAAGAAAACTATGAAGCTCTTTTCAAAGATTTTCAATTCTTTTAAAAAATTATAAATTATTGAAAAAGAAACAATCTGAAACTATTTCTTCATATGAAGATAAAATATTTGAACTGAAGAAAAAGGATTCAGATCAAGAACTTCTCAAGGAGCTTGATGAGAAAGAAATGATGAATCTTGAGGAGATACACAAACTTAAAAAGAAAAACAAGGCTCTAAAAACTAAACTCAATAGTTCAGACACTAGATGTATCTCACAAGATGAAGAAAT
This sequence comes from Clitoria ternatea, assembly GCA_037962975.1. NCBI lineage: Eukaryota > Viridiplantae > Streptophyta > Magnoliopsida > Fabales > Fabaceae > Clitoria > Clitoria ternatea. The sequence goes on from CM075673.1 coordinate 127,600,171, forward strand.
CAAGTCTCTTCAACAAAAAGTAAGCTTGCTTACTACAGACTTGGCCAAATTTGTAAATAGAACTGAAAATCTTTATAAACTTATAGGAAGATCAAAAAGAAGTTCCAAAAAGGCTGGTCTGGGTTTTGTTGAAGAAACTGACTCTAAAGTAAAGAATACTCCCTCTATATCCTTTCAATCTAAACATAAGCATGTCAAGTGCAAATGTTGAAAGAAGCAGGCTCATATTGCTAAAGACTGTTTAAAAACGCACTTTGTGCCTGAACACAAACATGCTAAATATAAATACTGCAAAAGACATGGTCATGTAATTCAAGACTGCCCAAAGAGAAAAGGAAAAAATGTCAATTGAACTAACCATTCAGGACCCTAAAAGTTCTTGGTACCAAAGAGAGTGATTGTTCCCATTTTAGATGTGCTTGAGGACAAAAGAAAAGTAACACTTTTGGTACCTGGGCCATGGGTGCTCGTATCACATGACGGGAAAAAGGTCTATGTTCCTAAACTTAGAACAGTTTGAAGGAGGAAAAGTTACGTTTGGAGGAAACCAGTCTGAATGAATCACTGGGATTGGTAAAGTTGGTAAAATTCTTTCCCTTGTAATTGAGAATGTTTATTTTGTTGAAGGTTTGAAACATAACTTACTAAGCATAAGTCAATTTTATGACAGTGGTTATAAAGTTTCTTTTGATAAAGAAAAGTGTACAATCATCAACGGTGATGGAACCACTCTTTTCTCAGCTAACAGACACAACAACCTCTACAAGGTTGATTTGAGTGAGCTGGATAATCAAAATGTAACCTGTCTTGTTTCTTCATCTGAAGAAAAATGGATCTGGCACAAGAAGCTTGGACATGTTAGCATGAAGCATATTTCTAAAATAAATAGAAAAAGGGTTAGTCAAGGGACTTCCTTGAATTTCATTCGATGGAACCCAACCCTGCGAAGCATGTCAAAAAGGACATGTTGATCAGGTTTTTGTTGCTTTTAAAGGAATCAAATTATCATCAGATGGATGTTAAGAGTGCTTTCCTAAATGGTTTTATTAAAGAAGTTTTTGTAAAACAACCTCCTGGGTTTAAAGACAAATCTTTAGAAAATCATGTCTTTAAACTTAGTAAAGTATTGTATGGTTTGAAACAAGCACCTAGAGCTTGGTATGATCGACTCAGATTGTTTCTCAAATCAAAAGGCTTTACTAGCAGAAAAGTTGATACAATGTTATTTAGAAAAGGTTTAGACAAACACTTTATTATAATACAAATCTATATAGATGACATTGTCTTTGGTTTTACTAAAGAAAGTTTGTTCAAAGATTTTATGAAAACAATGTAGGTTGAATTTGAGATAAGCATGATGGGTGAACTCAAATTCTTTCTTAGTCTGTAGATTAAACAAACTGATGATGGAATTTTTATTCATCAACAAAAGTACACCAAAACGTTACTCATGAAATTTAAAATAGTTAATGCCAAACCTATGAGTACTCCAATGCATCCTAATTGCACTGTAAATAAAGATGAATCTGGTACATCAGTTGATTAGACTCTATATAGAGGAATGATTGGATCACTGTTGTATTTAACATCCAACAGACCAGATATAATGTTTAGTGTATATATGTGTGCAAGATATCAAGCAGACCCCAAGGATTCACACCTATCTACAGTGAAGAGGATCCTAAGGTATCTTGTGGGTACCATTAACCTTGGGTTATTCTATGAGAAAACAGACTCTATCTCTCTTTGTGGTTTTCGTGATGTAGATTTTGCATGTGATAGAACAGATAGAAAAAGCACAAGTGGTTGATGTCACTTTCTAGGAACTAGCTTGATTTCTTGGAGTAGCAAGAAACAAAACTCAATAGCCCTCTCCATAGATGAAGCAGAATACTTATCTGTAGCTAGCTGCTGTTATAACTTCTATGGATGAAGTACCAACTAAAGGACTATTCAATCAAGGAAGAAGAAATTCTAGTATTCTGTGACAACACAAGTGCTATAAACCTTTCAAAGAATCCAATCTAGCATTCAAAGACAAAGCATATTGAAGTGAAGTATCACTTCATACGAGACTACGTTCAAAAAGGCACTCTGGATCTACAGTACGTGGATACAAACCACCAATAGGCAGATATCCTCACAAAGCCCTTAGCAGAAGCCAGGTTTTCTTTTATCAACTATAGTCTGAACATGCGTAATATTGAATGATTGAGGTGTCTGTATGTTTACAGTCTACATGCTCTATAACTTAGAATTATTTTCGTTTTATTCTTATTCAACTAAGAGACACAGTCTGTATCCTCTTTAAAATCATTTAAATATTCATTTAATTTCTTTTTCATAACACGTGGCACTTATACATTGCTTGGAACGCAACCATTTTCTGAAAACTGCTTTTCCCTCCATTTTGCCATATTGTTTATAAATTCATTTTGCTCTTACTTGTCTTTTCACCTTATTGAAAACCCTCTCTACAACTCCTTATTTTCTCTGTGAAATTTCTCTCTTTTTGAACTTTTCTTGAAAACTTCTTTTTGCCCTAAAACTTTTCATTTTCGAAAACCTTTTTTTTCTCTACGATGGTTGGAATCAATTTTTCCACAAAAGATATTATCAAATCAGTATTTTTCTCTCCTATTCAATATAAAGATGAAGAAAGAGATGTCTTGGCTGAATTGAATGGCATAGGCTGGCTATACTTCTGTTTCATAATCTATGCGTATTCACTGTCTTTGATGTTTGAATTCTGGTCCATTGCCACCATCAATAAAGAAGATTCAATGATTTCTGGGCTTCTCAAAAAGAGAAGGGTAGAAATCTCCATCAATGGCACTACAAATGCTTGTGGCTGCTCGAATGAAGGACTTGCATTTTCTGAAGACTACATTGGGACCACAATCCTAGAATCTGAAGAAAAATTGTGTCTCTATGGTTCAAAATCTCCTCCTACTCTCCTGGTAAAAGATTTACTTCCCAAAGCTAAATTTCTACATGCACTCATGAGACAAATTTTCTCTCCAAGAAAAAGTGCAAGGGACGTAGTGACCAAGTTGGACAAATTTTGCATGGTTCTTATAATGAAGAAGACCAAGGCCTGTCTCCCTAGTGTGATCTTGTGCTATCTGATCACCTCTATATCTAGAAAACAGAAGAAAATTCCATACCTAGGTGTTTTGAGCAAGATTTTCGAAAGTCATGGGTTTGATGTTCAAAGTTCAAAAGACCTAAAAATGTACGATGGTCTAGTCACCAAAGCCCCTATATTTTTAAAAGTAATCACTGTTCCTGGAGCTCCTCAGCAAGATCAACCAGAAGTGCCCTTGAAAGATGAGAAGGAATCTTCAAGTGACGATTCCTCATCAGACTATGATCAACCAGAGTCCAGACCACCTAAGAAGAAAGTTAAGACCTTTGTTGGCATTTCTCCTAGAACCGCAAATTCTAGCCCCTCCATGTCAAAGTATGGACCTGTTTTGAAGATTGCTAAACCATCAATTACTACACCATATATTCTTGTCTGATCCTTTGGAAGAATCACAAGGGGAATGTTGAAGCATATCTCTATAAGAAAAACCATTTTAGAAGGTTCCTTAGCCGTTAATCCTTTGATTTTTGACTCTTTAGACTCCAAGTCAACCTTATTTGAACTAGAAACTGTTCCTTTACCTCCACCTTCAGACACCACATCTCAGATACCTCTTGATCAACCTCCACCTGATTAGGAAACTATGTCAGTTACCCCTGCTCAAAATCAAGCATTGTAGACCCGTACATCCACATTGACTTTTATGCCCATTCTACATCTAAAAACCAGACTTCAGTCAAACGGAATCACATTGCCATCCACCTCACCAGCACTCAAAGTTGCCCATCCTCTGTTTGCCCAGGAAATACTTCATGATGATAGTCTGTGCTCAGCATCTAATGCTGTAATGTATTACAAGCTCAAGAAGGAACAAAGATCAATTATGTTGGATATTCAATAAGGAAAATCCTTGACTGCAATTACAAGTGGAAGAGAAAAGTTCACCTTTATCTTACCATCAACAAAGATCCTCACAGCCCCAGATAGGCTCTGTCCTCATGATAAGCCTCACTCATCCAGAAAAGGGAAAGAACCTATTTCTGATTGAATTTAACCATACGTGCCTGCATGGAATGAACCAAGACCAATGAGACTTTTTGACGAAGAAATAGCAAGACTTTTATAGTCTGATCACAACACTGAGGAAGATGCTTGAAGGATATGGAATCACATCTTATGGATGATAGGTGAAGCAGGATCCAACTCTAACAGTTCAACTCAGTCATGATCTCTCTTGACCTTCTCTTTGACTTAGTGTGTTCCAACCTTCGCTCCCAAGACTCTTAAGTCTCAATGATGACCCTAATTTGTTGATTACAAAAGGGGGAGAATAAACTGGAAAGTAGTCTAAATTAGTGTGGTGTTTATAAATTTTTTCTTCTCTTAAGTTTGTAACACATCTTGTGTTCATGAATAAAATTTACTCAATTTCTATGTCTTTAGACCTATTGATGATTTATTCCTTTAACTCCCTTAAAGTCTGTTGCATGTGATTAACTTGACTATCTTTTGCAAAACCTTGGAAGAATTTGAAACTTATGCTATGAATGAATAAACTCATGCTTCATGAATTCAATGTTTCAATTCTTCACTTGATATAGAATTCATTCTATCTTCTTGAGTAGTCTGAACTCATTATTGAGTAGTCTGAACTCCATGTGATTTGTTAATAATACACATCAAGACTCTTACCTAAAATGAAGTCTTTATTGTTTATTTGTCTAACAATTCTGTTGAAGTGTGCTAGGAGTCCATAGAGCTTTATTTGCAAAAGAAATGAGGAGTCTGTAAAAATCAATTTACTTCTAAAATGAAGAAGTTCGCACTCACTCAAGCTTCGCTGGATCAAGTCTCTCTTTGTGTCTTCAGACCACCAGAAGATTGCTCTACAAACCACGAGAAGATTTGTGACTCTTTGTGATGTAGGCATTTCTTCTATCCTCTTGAAGAAGGGTGGATCTAGGGCACTCTTCCTCTTCTAGCCGCTTCAAACTTTGATGAATCATCTTGCTTGAGGGAAAAACCAAAAGGAAACAAAGGAAAAAGACTCAATACTATTTGGATTTGGAGATGGAAAAGAGAAGGAGAAGGTGGAGATGGAAGGGAGAAAGGAGGAGGATGGAGGATGGAAATGAGGAAAGGAAGGGGAAGCCACTCCAAGGGGAGATAATTCCCTTAGAACTCGCCACCAAGAGGGAGGAATTCCCTTTGGATGAGAGCTTGCTAGAGTTACTCTAACCTAGAGAGAAGGGAGAGCTTCTCTCACTAAAAACTCAGTTTAAAGTGTGAAATTCTCAAATGGCATTCAAGTGTGTCAAATTACAAAAGGAGAGCACCTTATATAGTGCCTCAAGGAATTCAGTCAAGGGACTCCCTCTTGGGCCTCTCTATGATGCCTAGGCCCAATAATGCAAATAGAAAAGTGTATGGCCTATACATGGCCCAAAGTGAGTGTACATGGCCCAAAAGTGGCCTTATTGACCTTGCAAGGTCCAAATAAACCCTATAAGCCTAGAGAATCTAACTAAGAAGTATATTACAAGTAAAGTATGAATAGATCCTCAAGGTTTCTTCACTGGGCTTGGACCCACTCAAAGCTAGGAATGAAGATAAGGCCCGATGGATGCTCTCTTTGGCCTGTTTGGTCTTGGCCCTTATGAGAGGACCTTTGTATGCTTCAAATCCTTTCTCTAGGATGGTGTGAGGGTCCTCCCTTATTGTGTCCTCATTATGCTCCCCCTCTTTGAAAGGATTTGTCCTCAAATCTAAGGCATCATCCTCTTCATCTAGGTCAAAAGGAGACAAATCTGAAACATTGAAGGAAGCATTCACTCCATAATCGCCTGGAAAATCAAGGACATAAGCATTATTATTCATTTTTTTAATGATTTGGAAAGGCCCATCACCTCTAAGGTTGAGTTTGGATTTGCGTAAGTTTGGAAATCTCTCCTTTCGAAGGTGTAACCAAACCCAATCTCCAACCTCAAATGTGATATCTTTTCACTTCTTATTGACACAACGAGCATAGTATTCATTCTTAGTTTGAATTTGGTTTTTAACCTTCTCATGAAAATCTTTGATAAATTTGGCCTTTGTCTCTCCATCCATATGAAGGATGGAATCAGAAACCTCAATAGGCAAAAGGTCCGAAGGAGTGAGAGGGTTAAAACCATAAACAACTTCAAATGGACTATGCTTGGTTGTGGAGTGTTGTACCCTGTTATATGCAAACTCAATGTGGGGCAAACACTCATCCCAAGATTTAACATTTTTGAGCACTAAGACCTTAAGAAGTTGAGAAAGGAATCTGTTTACTACCTCTGTTTGTCCATCCATTTGAGGATGACAAGTGGTGGAAAAGAGAAGCTTCGTTCCTAGCCTTGACCAAAGAGTTTTCCAAAAATGGCTTAGGAATTTGGTGTCCCTATCAGAAATTATGGTTTTAGGAACACCATGAAGTCTTATAATCTCTTTGAAAAAGAGTTTAGTAATATGACTAGCATCATCTACCTTGTGACAAGGGATAAAGTGAGCCATCTTACCAAACCTATCCACAACCACAAAGATAGAATCCATTCCCCTTTGGGTCTTAGGCAATCCCAACACAAAATCCATAAATATATCAATCCAAGGTGCAGTGGTTATTGGTAAAGGAGTATATAAACCACTAGGCGAAAGTTTTGATTTTGCTTTTCTACAGACAATACACCTAGCACAATGTTTTTGAACATCTTTTTTCATTTTTGGCCAATAGAAGTGTTCATGTAATATAGATAATGTTTTATCTCTTCCAAAATGGCCCATTAAGCCTCCCTCATGGCTTTCCCTAAGCAAAAGGTCTCTTAAAGAACTTCTAGGAATGTAAAGTCTATTGGCTTTGAAAAGATAGCCATCTAGAATGTAGAATCCTTTATGAGATAAAGAAGTGGAAGATGAGCTAAAAATGTTAGAAAAGTCAAGGTCATTTGGATACAAAGACCTAATCTCATCAAGTCCAATAACTTTGGCTCCTAGAGTGGTTAGTAAAGAGTGCCTCCTAGATAAAGCATCAGCCACAGTATTGGATTTTCCATTTTTATACTTGATGACATAGGGAAATTGTTCAAAATACTCAACCCGCTTAGCATGCCTCTTATTTAGCTTATGTTGCCCTTTAATGAATTTGAGGGATTGATGATCACTATGTATGACAAACTCTTTGGAAATCAAGTAGTGTTCCCAAGTTTGTAGGGCTCTAATTAAGGCATAAAATTCTTTATCATATATGGGATAATTGATGGCTGCCCCATTAAGCTTTTCACTGAAGAAAGCAATGGGGTGACCTTATTGTAAAAGAACAACTCATATTCCCACATTAGATGCATCACACTTAAGCTCAAATGTTTTGGAAAAATTTGGAAGTGCTAAAATTGGAGCATGAGTGGGGCGATCTTTGAGATCAAGGAAAGCTTTTTCTTGCCTTGGCCCCCAAATAAAAGGAACACTCTTTTTCACCAATTCATTCAAAGGGGAGGCTAAGGTAGAAAAATCTTTCATAAATCTTCGATAGAAACTAGCAAGACCATGGAAACTTCTTATGTCACTCACATTTTTGGGTGTGGGCCAATCTTGGATGGCCTTCACCTTGGAGTGATCTACCTCTACACCTTTTGAACTAACTAGGAATCCAAGAAAGACAATGTTATCCATGCCAAAAGAACATTTTTCAAGGTTTGCATAAAGATTGTTTGTTCTTAATGCAAGCATAACTTGTCTAAGATAGCTTAGATAAGAGGTCATGGTCTTTGAATAGATTAAAATGTCATTGAAATAGATCACAACAAAGTGCCCAATGAAATCCCTTAAAACATAATTCATGAGTCTCATGAATGTGCTTGGTGCATTAGTCAAACCAAAAGGCATAACTAACCACTCATATAATCCAATCTTGGTTTTAAAAGTGGCTTTCCATTCATCTCCTTCTTTGATCCTTATTTAGTGATAGCCACTTTTAAGATCAATCTTGAAAAATATTGTAGAACCACTAAGCTCATCAAGGAGGAGGAAGATTGCCCATTGAGCACAAGGCAGTGCTAGGGATGTCTTTTGCATACATGATCAAGCATGTTTCACATCATATTTGGTGGCCAAAAGGTTGGCACTAGAGTCATCACAGACAATAACTCCTTTTCCTTTATCTTCTTTTTTATTTTTCTTAATTTTTCCTAGATGATTTGAAGAAGATCCTAACTCTTTATCTCTTTTAAGCTTCATTTGTAGTTGATCTTTAGCTACTTGTTGTGGAGTTAGGGGGTGTAAAACTATCTTCTTACCATCTAGTTTGAAAGTGAGGGTGTTAGTGAATCCCTCATGGATGACCTTCCTATCAAATTATCAAGGTCGTCCTAGCAAGATATGAGTTGCCTCCATAGGTACTACATCATAATTAACTACATCTTTATAGGTGCCTATGGTGAAATTTATTAAGACTTGCTTATTAACTAACATCTCTCCTTTTTCATTAAGCCATTGTAACTTATAAGGTCTAGGGTGATCTATTAGTTCTAAGCCCATCTTATGCACGAGTCTTTGACTTACTACATTGGCACAACTCCCACTATCCACAATGAGAGAACATAATTTGTCATTTATGTAACATCTTGTATAAAAGATGTTCTCTCTTTGTGTAGTATCATCTAGCTTAACATGACTACCAAGTAATCTTCTAATCATGTAAAGCTTACCATCATCCCCTAAAATATGCTCACTGTCATATGAATCACTACTTGAGTCATTACTTGAATAGTGAGAATCAGAATTAGACTCTGATTGACTTAAGTAGGTTCCATTATTTTTCATAACCATGGTTCTTTTTGTAGGATAGTCAGAAGCAATATGACCTCTAACAAGGCATTTAAAACATTTAATGGTAGATGAACTAGAGGATTGAGGTTTAGATATGGATTCATGCTTTTCTCTTTGATTCCTAAAAACTTTTCCATTTTTATGCAACTCACTTTGAGGTTTGGAAGGTGAAGTGCCCACTTCCCTCTCCCTAGGGTTTCTATCAAACTTACCCTTATTATCTTGTCCTACCTGTGAACACAACTTTCGGTCCAACACAAGTGGAAAGCAATCTCAGAGAAAAGACTGAGCTTCAATTTTAACTAATCCTTCTGGCTATAATATTTCTGAATGAAAAAATGGCTATTTCCGAGTGAAAATGGCTATTTCCGAGTGAAAATGGCTATTTCCGAGTGACAAGTGGACATTTCCGAGTGAAAAATGGCTATTTTCGAGTGGGATATCCGAGTCAGCTGTTTCTGAGTGATATTCCGTGTGGGATGTTTCCGAATGACAAGTTTCCGAGTGGTTTGCTATTGAGAGATGTGTTCCGAGCGAAACAAAGCGAAAAGAAGGTCTAAGTGAAATTTCTGAGTAAAAAGAACTTCTGATTGCAAATGGGAGTTCTTGGAAGAAAAGCTGAGAGAAATGCCTCGGAACAATGAGAGGCCGGTTTCAAAAGAAATACCTCTCAGGCTGGGACATTAGAGGAAAGAATCCCCAAGTGAATAGGTCCGAATGGGTTAATTCCTAATTAAGGCAATTCTGAGAGAAAGGCAATTGACTTCTGAGTGGTTTATTGTCAAGACATGTATTTCAATCGTCATCAAGTTCCAAATTCTGATTGAAACCATTCCGAGCCCGACTCCTGAATGAATACATCCGAGTGGGTTGGTTTTCGATTGAAGAACCCTTCTGATTGAAAAGAAGGTCGGTTTCGGAATGAATGCACTGAGTGGTCAGGTTGTACATCCCGAGTTGAGTTCAGAGTTCCATTATGAGTGAAGAAACAAGGACGACTCCCGATTGTAAATCCCAGTGGGTTGATGCATCTGATTGAATCATTTCCGAGCCATGCATCCGACCAAAGAAATGATGTATTTCCGAGTGATTCAATCCGAGTGATGTATTTCCGAGTGAAATTTACTTCACGATTGAATTGGTCTTAAGACAAAGGAAGAATGATGCTGACCGGTCGGCCAGGGGTATAGCCGAATATACTATTTCTGAGATGCCGAGTGAATCAAGGAGAGGGGCCGAATGAATACTTCAAACAGAAGCACTGCCGAGCAAAACCCTGCCAATTGAAGCAACTCCGATTGAGTACTTCAAACCATGATATTATCAAGCAAATCCGAGCATAGGTTTCTCCGAGTGGTTCATTTCCAGAAACCTCCGAGTGAAATTCTAGAGCAAATCCAAGTGAAAGAAGACGTCTCGCTTGAGCGAGTCTTTCTCCGCTTGAGCGAGATTATCACAAAACGAGTTCCTTCAACAAACGCTTAAGCGGAATAGATTCTCGCTTGAGCGAAAGATGGACAGTGAGCTAAACACCGACTCCTCAACTCAACACCGAGCAAAGCTTCCACTCGGCCTTCTGTAAGAAAGCATTCATTCCTCTCAGAAGGTTCCTTACTCTGACTATAATGGAAGGATTCACACTCGGTCTGTTGTAGGTTGGTTTTCACTCGGACCATAGGAGAGCATTCATTCCTCTCAAATTGTTCCCCACTCTGACTGTTATAGAAGGATTCCCACTCGTTTCTTTTATACTTGAAGATTGATTCCCATTCGGTTTTCTATGGGAGAACATTCATTCCTCTCGGAATTGACTCCCACTGTGGGAAGACACCGACTGGATGGCTAAACCGAGTCAGAAGGGAAATACCGACTCCATAGTTCCACTATGCTGACTTGGATTCCCACTGCCCAAGTGGATCCACGAATCCTGGGAGTGGCAGACAAGGGGGGTGGAAGTGGAGAAATTAAAAATTCTCCACCAGCCGCTGCATCCCACAAACTGATAGTGGCCAGGTTGTCTCCACTAGGCACGTGGGTGAGTGGAAACTCCTGTTGTCCAAGCACTCGGCCCATGTCCTAAAGCCTCTATAAATGCCTCAGCTGAAGAGGCACAAGGGGGGAGCTCGAAGACAGGGGAACCTTTGGCAAAAATTCACTTCAGAGACTTGAACCTAAAGAACTCATCCCCAACACACTTATCTTTTCTTGAAAACGGAAGCACCAACTGCACACCAACCCATAACCAAGTCCACCACACCGATTCTGTTCCAATCCACCTCCTAAATCCACACCACACCGCCCCTTCCTCCTTTAAATCCACTCCATCTGACCTCTCCTAAACCCGTACAGCCCCTCATTCCTTACCCACATCATCCGACCTCATCCTCCCAAAACCGACCTCCTTCTCCTCACCCAAAAACCACACCGTCCTTCTCCTTAAACCTCAAAACTGACCTGCTCTTCAACTTTCCAGCACCGACCCTCACCTCATCCCACACCAACCGACCTTATCTTCCTCAAACCAGTACCATACAGCCCCCCTCTAACTCACACCGTCCTCCGTTTTCCATAATAACAATCCCTCAAATCCTCATCACACCGGTCCCACTCTCCTCTTAACTCCAACACCGTCTCTCTTCTCACTCAGTCTCCCAACTTTTACTCAGTATTTTTATTTTTCACTCGGTATTTTCATTTTTTACTCGGTATTTTTATTTTTCACTCGGTTTTCTATTTTTACTCGGTTTTTTCCATTTTTACTCGGTTTTTCCCTTTTTCTCACTCGGTTTTCTCTTCTCCCACTCGGTTTTCACTCATTTTTCCCTCTCTTTTCCAAATTTACTGTTTCTCTTTCTCTCTTGTAGCTTCTGCTACCCTCCATCCTTCGCTTCGTAGTTTTTAATAAAAAAAAATAATAAAGGGAAATGGATGTTTCATGTGTTTTCTTTCAAATCTAAGTAAAATCAAAAATCAAAAAAAAGAAAAAAATCATTTTTAGTCAGTGTCGTACGGAAAATACTTCCGTCTACACAACCTCTATAGGATCCGTACATGTGCGAAGAACTTCGTCTTGTATGGGTTTCTCACCAAAATGATACCCACCAACATTTTCCCAATCTTTTCCTAAAAGAAAAACACTCAGAACTACGTAACCCTGATTTCTTGATAATTCAAGAATACGTAGGAGCAGGACTCAACTCCTGTCGGGCCCATCTTTCTTATTTCTTTTTGCTATTTTATTTCTTTGCCTTCGCGTTTCTTTCATAAGTGTTCTTTTTTTGTCGCTTCCGTGAAAATTAATTTAGACGTGACGTCTTGTTGATTTCCTCCTAGTTTTTTGTTCAAGTTTCGCCACAATTCATAGGGAAGGGATACTTAGGACGAGACGTCCTGCTTATCTCTTTCCTATCCCTGTCCCTTTTTTATTCGAGGATGTCTAATTTAGGCGTGACGTCTTATTAGCATTCTCTTCCCCTCTCTGTCTCATATCGAAGTCGAGTTTAATTTAGATGAAACGTCCCGTTGACCTCGCTTCAACATTCTATGTTTGTACAGTTCTCTTACTCCATTCTGTCATTTTCAAATAAAAATACAAAAAAAAGGGAAGAAACCATGTTTTATTTAAGGCTATTTATATTGCGCTTTCGATCTTGGTACTGTTTCTGACAGGCAATGTAGGGTGCTAATACCTTCCCTACTCGTAACCGACTCCCGAACTTGAATCTCATTTTTAAACCAGTGCTTTCACTGAACTTAGTTTTTTTTTTCAATGTTTTTCCTATGGATAAAAATGTTGGTGGCGACTCCTTGTTTCACACAATTTTTCTTCCTCGTCGCGCCATCGCGATCCAGGTTGCGACAGATGGCAACTCCACTGGGGACACTTAAGAGAGTCAGGCCAGTTTGATTGAAAGCGCATGTTCTTTTTATATAGCCTTTGTTATCTTGGATTTCTTCCCCTTGTTTTATTTTCTGTTGATTGTTGTGAATGTTTGTTCTTGTTTTATCTGTGTCTTGTTATTTGTTTCGTTGTCTATGTTTTGCATGTTTGTTGAACCATAGGGTAGAAGACCATGTTACTTTTCCGTAATCATTGAACCCTAGGGTAGACGACTTTGTATATTTGTTTTGTGTTTGTTATTTGTGCAGAATAGGGTAAGGTAAAAGGTATGGACTGCCCTTCCACACACTACACTCACAATTACTTGCACACACCTATGAATTGCGCCCTATACCCGGGCCCCAAATAAAGCTTAAGTTAGGAGAGGTAACGGAATCGTATGGGATGTACTTCCTATCCGGTGTTCATGAGAACCTCAACTAGAGTTCGACCTCTCATGATATACGTACCTAGTGGATTCCCCACTGTTTGCGCCCCTGACATGGGTAGGATCTTGACTCTGGTGACCTTCTAGATGTCTAGCGGAAGCCACCCAGTGTGGAGAGTCACTTTTAGACAAGCCATAGGGCCTAGAAAAGACTTTCAACAAAACCCGACCTAGGCCACAAAAAGGGAAAACTTTACTTTACCTTACGTCATTTTTGCTTTCCCTTTTATCCAAAAAAAAATGAATTATCTACCACCCGCAGATTTGCTTAGTTTTTGAAATAATGACTCATTTTGAAACACACAGTATTCTTCGGGTGAATACATAATCCTCTTTTGGTCGTGTACCTCTGAGTCCTGAGTCATAGATTTTCCTAATTGTCAAAAAAAATATAACTTTATTTCCACTCCAATGGGGGGCATCGATGACGATTAAAAAAATTTTATGACTATTGCGACTTGGACCCTTGGTAATCGTTGTTTCCCCAAGAAAAATTGCTTTATGTTAAATCAATGGGGAAGTACCGGTTCCAAAACATGACATCAACTAATTTCTCCTCTTTATCCTCATCTTCGTGGAAGGCTATTCAGAACTTAACGAATACCCTTTGAGTATCTATGGAAATTAACATGGGATTGAACTTAAGAAATGAGGGCTGTAGTTGCCCGAAGAAAATGTTTGAGCTTGGGGCTCCCGCCTCAGGATGAAAGATTTCTTCTGTCTTCACAATTATCCCATATTAATTTCCATGTTTACCATACCTAGTACTTTTGAATGATAAGTTCTAAGGAATAGTCAAAGGATATTCACCAAAGCCTGTAATTGTTTCCCACGACATTCTCCTTCTTTCTATTTCCACCTAACATTTTTGTTTTTTTAAAAAAAAAGAGACACAGGCGTCACGGGTAGGCATCCTTACCAGACACGGCTCCAAGGGAAACTCATGGCTGAGGCAGAAGCTATTGACGGAGACTTTAGAACCGAGTTCGATCAGTTGAAAGAGCGAGTGGCGGAGTTAACTAAACTTTTAGAAAAGAAACTCACAGAAGGAGGCTCCTCTGCAGGTATTGAGGACGCCCAACAACAGCCTGCCACCGCACCACCCCCCCCTTGGTTCTGACCCAGCAAGAACCCAACTCCCTAACACAACGGCACCCCCTCTCACTATTCATGTCGGAAGACCTAACCCTGCCATTGAGGCCCAGCCACCCTACGGCCAGTCTTATGCATAACAGCATACATTTGTTGGTCCTGACGGCAACGCATTACCTTTTCCACTTTATGGCCTACCACCGGGGTACTATCCCCCGCTCGCTAACCAACAAGACGCCCACGACCAGCAAGCGATGAATCCTCACGCTTCATACCCCACCCAACCAAACATACCACCATTCCACCAAACCCAAAACACGTAAGCCCACGACCCACAAGCCTACCAAACTCAAAACACACAGGCCCATGACCCACAATCCTACCAAACCCAAAACACTCAAGCCCCAGTGGCCCAGCCAACTTACAACGCACAAGCCCAAAACACACGAGCCCAGATGATCCAGCCGACTTATGCTGTATAAGCTATGGCCCAACCCCAAGGTCCCTCACCAAATACAGGCCTAATGAATCAGTCCCATACGTTGCCTCCTTTCAACCAGCCACTCGGCTATCCATACGGATACGCAACCCCCTATATGACCAATCTCCAAGATACAACCCGCATGATGAACCCGATAGTCGGTCATAGCACGGTTGCAGCTCCCCAAACGGAAAAGATAGAAATCTTAGAGGAGCGTCTGAGAATGATGGAAGGCGCTGGGGGTTTTGGACTGATAGATGTGTCTGAGCTATGTCTAGTCACAGATGTTGTCCTCCCACCCAAATTCAAGATGCCAGACTTTGACAAGTATTGCGGAATGACTTGTCCAAAGAACCATCTCACGATGTACTGTCGAAAGATGGCATCTTACTCTTCTAATGACCAATTGTTGATCCACTGCTTCCAAGATAGTCTGGCGGGGGCTGCTCTTACATGGTATGCTCACCTTGAGTGGAACCATATTCGCTATTGGAAGGACCTGGCAGATGCTTTCCTTAGACAATACAAGTATAACATGGATATGGCACTCAACAGGGTCCAGTTACAGAGTATGGTGAAGAGGGACAATGAAACGTTTAAGGAGTATACCCAACAATGGAGAGAGACAGCAGTGCAAGTGGACCCCCCATTATCGGAAAAAGAGATAATCGCAATGTTTATTGACACACTCCCATCACCTTTCTATGGCAAGATGATTGGTAGTGTTTCATCCAACTTCTCCGACATTGTGACTATTGGGGAAAGGGTGGAGAGCAGAATACGAACAAGAAAGATCACTCAGGGCCCATCTGGGGCAAGCATGACAAGAAAGTCGGCGCCTGGGAGAAGGGATGGAGAAACTAATTCCATCTCTTCTAATCAAAAGACAGCTCCGCCGAGACCATTCGCCCCTACCATGATTCAAGCTCCCAACCCTTATGTGGCCGCTGCTACTTATGGCCCGACAGCTCATACTCCTCATTTCCGTCCGCCCATGGTAAGAGTGCCAACACCGCAACCCATACCATACCATCACCCACAGCAAGTGACTCGACCACCCAATCATAATCAGAACACAAGGAATCCCAACAATGAGTGCACCTCTGTGCAGTTCGATCCAATTCCTATAACATATACCGAACTTTTTCCAATCCTTGTTTAGAAAGGTCTGGTAGCTTCATCCCCCATGAGGCCATTGCAACCTCCTTATCCAAGGGGGTATGACCCAAACGCTCATTGTGATTACCACGCTGGGGCACCGGGGCATTCCACAGAAAATTACCTAGCTTTGAAATATAAAGTGAGAGATTTGATCAAAGCCGACTGGATTAGTTTTCAAGAAGGAAGCCCTAACGTGACCATAAATCCCCTGCCTAATCATGGAAGTTCAGAAGTTAATATCGTGGTGGCCGATATTAAAGATGGTTTTGATGATAATGCCAATTTGGTGATCGCCTGCCCACCGGGCCAAGAGTTCGGTAATTGGGAGGCTGTCGAACTCCTTACGATTGTAAACGATTCACCAAAGTAATTTGTCACTGCCTTAAATATCTTGTTTATCCCTCGGGTATGCCTAAGCCTTTGGGACTTTTCATGTAATAAGGGCGAAAAAACTTGCTTTATCGTTCAATCAATAAATGCGTATCGAAACAAAAAAAAGTTTTTTTCTCATCCCATTATCCTTGCTTTGATTCATTTTCTTTATTTACTTGTTCCCTTTCCCTCTTTTTATTTTTGCCATAACATATTGAATTGTAGATCCAAAAATGATTCTCTTGAAACTAGTGAAATCACAATTCCGCTTCACAATTTCAATCACCCAGTCGACTATGCCGACGAAGAAGGTAAGGAAACCTGTGAGCCACCATACTAGTTAGCAAGATTGTTAGAACAAGAGGTTAAAGAGTACCCTTAAGTCAAGGACGCCTGAAGGAATCACGATGGCAATCTATCAGAAGGCATTAGTATTTTATTTCAAGATGTGGCAAGAATCTATGTGAATGACAACATGGCCAAAGCCCGAATTGGACAAGTGATAGGCCAGTCATTTAAGGAAATTCAACAGTCATCAACATAGATGGGGGGCAAATTGCTGATGCCTATAAATACAGATACAATCAAGGGAGACTTTGCCAAAAAAAATGCAAAAAAAAATGAAAAATGAAAAATAAAGTCAAGCTTGAAGTCCAATGCACATACCAAGCGGGGAAAGCTGGCTACGTCCAGATCCTCGAGCAAGCTGTCATTTTCTGTGTAAAGGGAACAAATGTCGTCAGGCCAAGAACTTGCATTCTTGTCATCATCAACACCTCAACCCTAAAGAGTGCGTCATTCCTCATGCCTATGTAGCCAAGGAAATAGTCTGTCAGATTGAGTCGTTGCGTCATTAAGGGGATTAAAAAAACAAAACAAAAAAACAAAAAAAACAAACAAAAAAAACAAAAAAGAAGGCAAACAAAAAGAAATGGAAAATGAAAAAATGAAAAAAGAAAAAGAAAATAAAGGCCAAAATGATGATTCAAAAATAATTCCCTCTCATCGAGGCCAAAAGACTCATCAATGTTTCCTTGGGTACATGGCATAGGAGTGGAGTCTCCTATTTGAAGTGACATCAGTTCCCTAAAGGATCAAACTAAATTTGGAAAGGCTGGGCAGATTCAACTGGACTGTAATCAGTTTCAACCTTTTACTGTAAAGGATGCAGCCAAAAATGAACAAGAAGAGAAAAACACATGAAAAGCTCGCTAGGCTGAAAACCTGAAAGGGTGGCCTAGGTAAAAGTTAGAGCAACCCGGTGAGTTGAAAACCTGAAAAGGCGGCTCAGGTAAAAATTAGGGTCAAGATTTCGGCAGAGTAACTAAAGTTCCCAATGCAAAACGTGCAAACTGAGGCATGTGGACCATGGTTAAACTACCCTCTCAAAGGCAGAGTTGAACGATGTACTTGAGGTCGTGACGTGGGATTAAGGTTCTCACTAGTCTCAGGAATTCACTGGAGGATCCTTGAACCTCCCCTATTTCTCCTGGCCTTGACCTGTCCTATGTAACTTCATTTCATCCCATCTATTTTCCTGTTGTCCACTCTCTATATTCTGTTTGACATACATGAATAAAATTTATCCTTTTTTTGATACGTGTTATGAATTGCATTGATCTGATAAAACATTGTGTTTTTGTAAAAATAAAATGAAAGAATGGTGAACATTTAAAGTCGTAAGGGACAAGACGCTCCCACTACTTGACCTCGTCTTAGACAATCATCCCAAAGACTCAGCCAGGCACGCGCTTCAAAGCTATGGTCGCCTCTTTGATTCTCCTCTGTCCATGAGTTATCCTAAGGGTCGCGGTTTCACAGGACCTACCCAGTTTTTGAATGTATCTTTGCACTACTTACCCTTTTTTCTGCAGGTTATTACAACGGACAGTCATGTCGAGCTTTGACGCCTCAATCAAGTCCTTTTCCTCAATGGAACCGCAGCTGCCAAAACTAGAATCTTTCAAGTCTTCTCTTTAATCGCTAAAGTTGGCACTTCTCAGAACTCCTTCCTTAAGTCGCCAAAGTTGGCAATTCTCAAAGGCTTATCCTTAATCACCAAAGTTGGCACTTCTCAGAACTCCTTCCTCAAATCGCCAAAGCTGGCACCTCTCAAAGTCTTCTCCTTAATTGCCAAAGTTGGCACTTCTCAGAATTCTTTCCCCAAATCGCCGAAATTGGCATTTTTCAAAAAATCTCTTCTTCAACCCCCAAAGTTGACACTCTTCAAAATCCCTTCCGAATCGCCAAAGTTGGCACCTCTCAAAGTCTTTTCCTCAACTGCCAAAGCTGACACTTTTTCAAACTCCCTTCCAAGGATTCTACCTAATACATTCTGACAGTCAAGCGTATCTCCTTCCCAGACCCAAGGATAGTTTCCAGCAAAATTTTCCCCCAGTAGAATCACCAAACTCTCCCCAGTGAGCCTACAATTCAGATCATCTTCTCCCACTAGTAAGAACATTTTCTAATCAGGCTTAGAAGAACTCTCCCCAAAAGGCCCAACTCATTTCTCTCAGTAAATCCACACATACCAGGTGGACCCCAGATTTTCCCTTCCCAATCAAGGGGCGATGCTCGCGCCATCAATCCTTCTCCAGTGGAACTACACTTCCCAGACAAATCAAACTGGGGCATCACCCCAGGTTCATTCTCTTTCACCCAAAGAGGTAGCACCCCAAACCATCAATCCTTCCCTAGTAGAAATACATTTCCTAAACAACTCAAACTGGGGCATCTCCCCAGATTTCTTTTGTTCATTCAAGGGGTAGTTCCCCAACAACCTTCAAATCATGTCAAACCGGGGCATCACCCCTGGTCCATTCTCTTTCCGCCAAAGGGGCAGTTCCCCAAGGCCCCTTCAGACCATCTCAAACTGGGGCATCACCCCAGATCTATTCAGTCAAGGGGGGCAATTCCCCAAAATTCCTTCAAAATATGTCAAACTGGGGCATCACCCCAGGTTCACTCTCTTTCATTCAAGGGGGCAATTCCCCAAGATTCCTTCAAAATATGTCAAACCGAGGCATCACCCCAGGTTCACTCTCTTTCATTCAAGGAGCCATTCCCCAAAGACTCCTTCAAATCATGTCAAACTGGGGCATCTCCCCAGGTTTCTTCTATTCCAGTCAAGGGGAAATTCCCCAAGAACCTTCAATCATGTCAAACTGGGGCATCACCCCAGGTTCCTTTCTCTTTCAGTCAGGGGGTAATCCATCAACCTCCTTAACCGGGGACATCACCCCAAGGGTCTTCTTTTTCAATCAACGGGTAGTTCCACAAAATCCTTTCGATCTTCACTTCCCAAATTCTTCCCCAGTGGAACCATAATTGCCAAAGCTGGTACTTCCCAAATTCTTCCCCAGTGGAACCAATCGCCAAAGCTGGCACCTTTCAGGTTTTTTCTTCTCCGCTTGCCTATTCAGGCACCCTTTACTTTTCGTTCGCCTATTCAGGCACCCTTTACTTTCCGTTCGCCTATTCAGGCACCCTTTACTTTCCATCGCCTATTCAGGCACCATTTACTTTCCGTTCGCCTATTCAGGCACCCTTTACTTTCCGTTCGCCTATTCAGGCACCCTTTACTTTCCGTTCGCCTATTCAGGCACCCTTTACTTTCCATCGCCTATTCAGGCACCCTTTACTTTCCGTTCGCCTATTCAGGCACCCTTTACTTTCCATTTGCCTATTCAGACACCCTTTACTTTCCAACGCCTATTCAGGCACCCTTTACTTTCCGTTCGCCTATTCAGGTACCCTTTACTTTCCATTTGCCTATTCAGGCACCCTTTACTTTTCGTTCGCCTATTCAGGCACCCTTTACTTTCCATCGCCTATTCAGGCACCCCTTTACTTTCCGTTCGCCTATTCAGGCACCCTTTACTTTCCGTTCGCCTATTCAGGCACCCTTTACTTTCCGTTCGCCTATTCAAGCACCCTTTACTTTCCGTTCGCCTATTCAGGAACCCTTTACTTTCCATCGCCTATTCAGGCACCCCTTTACTTTTCGTTCGCCTATTCAGGCACCCTTTAATTTCCATTCACCTATTCAGGCACCCTTTACTTTCCGCTCGCCTATTCAGGCACCCTTTACTTTCCCATTCGCCTAACAAGGCAACCCTTTACCTTCCAGTCTACCGGGGGTCAATCCTGATCTTCTCACCTCCTGCTAACTGAAAGAATTTTTCCCGGTTCATTCAGAACTCAAAAAGATCAAAAAAACATCAAAAAAAAGAAAAAAAAAGGAAAAAGAAAAAGAAAAAGAGAGAGACAGATGTGGAAAAGAGGAAAAGGTCACAACAACTCGTGATTGCCAATACCGTCGGACGCCATACCTATTGAGAGGTCCCACCTGGTCCCTACATCGGTGTTCATATCTTTACTTCCTTTTCACCTCAAAAACACGAAAAGCTTCGTGTTTCTCTTATGAAAAACAAGTAAAGAGGGGCCTCTGTGAACACCTCTTTCGGTCCGACACAAGTGGAAAGCAATCTCGGAGAAAGGACTAATCTTCAATTTTAACTAATCCTTCTGGCTATAATATTTCTGAATGAAAAAATGGCTATTTCCGAGTGAAAATGGCTATTTTCGAGTGAAAATGGCTATTTCCGAGTGAAAATGGCTATTTCCGAGTGACAAGTGGATATTTCCGAGTGAAAAATGGCTATTTTTGAGTGGGATATCCGAGTCAGCCATTTTTGAGTGAAATTCCGTGTGGGATGTTTCCGAATGACAAGTTTCCGAGTGGTTTGCTATTGAGAGATGTGTTCCGAGCGAAACAAAGTGAAAAGAAGGTCTAAGTGAAATTTCTGAGTAAAAAGAACTTCTGATTGCAAATGGGAGTTCTTGGAAGAAAAGCTGAGAGAAATGCCTCGGAACAATGAGAGGCCGGTTTCAAAAGAAATACCTCTCGGGCTGGGACATTAGAGGAAAGAATCCCCAAGTGAATAGGTCCGAATGGGTTAATTCCTAATTAAGGCAATTCTGAGAGAAAGGCAATTGACTTCCGAGTGGTTTATTGTCAAGACATGTATTTCAATCGTCATCAAGTTCCAAATTCTGATTGAAACCATTCCGAGCCCGACTCCTGAATGAATACATCCGAGTGGGTTGGTTTTCGATTGAAGAACCCTTCTGATTGAAAAGAAGGTCGGTTTCCGAGTGAATGCACTGAGTGGTCAGGTTGTACATCCTGAGTTGAGTTCAGAGTTCCATTTTGAGTAAAGAAACAAGGACGACTCCCGATTGTAAATCCCAGTGGGTTGATGCATTCGATTGAATCATTTCCGAGCCATGCATCCGACCAAAGAAATGATGTATTTCCGAGTGATTCAATCCGAGTGATGTATTTTCGAGTGAAATTTACTTCACGATTGAATTGGTCTTAAGACAAAGGAAGAATGATGCTGACCTGTCGGCCAGGGGTATAGCCGAATATACTATTTCTGAGATGCCGAGTGAATCAAGCAGAGGGGCCGAATGAATGCTTCAAACAGAAGCACTGCCGAGCAAAACCCTGCCAATTGAAGCAACTCCGATTGAGTACTTCAAACCATGATATTATCAAGCAAATCCGAGCATAGGTTTCTCCGAGTGGTTCATTTCCAGAAACCTCCGAGTGAAATTCCAGAGAAAATCCGAGTGAAAGAAGATGTCTCGCTTGAGCGAGTCTTTCTCCGCTTGAGCGAGATTATCACAAAACGAGTTCCTTCAACAAACGCTTAAGCGGAATAGATTCTCGCTTGAGCGAAAGATGGACAGTGAGCTAAACACCGACTCCTCAACTCAACATCGAGCAAAGCTTCCACTCGGCCTTCTGTAAGAAAGCATTCATTCCTCTCAGAAGGTTCCTCACTCTGACTGTAATGGAAGGATTCACACTCGGTCTGTTGTAGGTTGGTTTTCACTCGGACCATATGAGAGCATTCATTCCTCTCAAATTGTTCCCCACTCTGACTATTATAGAAGGATTCCCACTCGTTTCTTTTATACTTGAAGATTGATTCCCATTCGGTTTTCTATGGGAGAACATTCATTCGTCTCGAAATTGACTCCCACTGTGGGAAGACACCGACTGGATGGCTAAACCGAGTCAGAAGGGAAATACCGACTCCATAGTTCCACCATGCTGACTTGGATTCCCACTGCCCAAGTGGATCCACGAATCCTGGGAGTGGCAGACAAGGGGGGTGGAAGTGGAGAAATTAAAAATTCTCCACCAGCCGCTGCATCCCACAAACTGATAGTGGCCAGGTTGTCTCCACTAGGCACGTGGGTGAGTGGAAACTCCTGCTGTCCAAGCACTCGGCCCATGTCCTAAAGCCTTTATAAATGCCTCAGCTGAAGAGGCACAAGGGGGGGAGCTCGAAGACAGGGGAACCTCTGGCAAAAATTCACTTCAGAGACTTGAACCTAAAGAACTCATCCCCAACACACTTATCTTTTCTTGAAAATGGAAGCACCAACTGCACACCGACCCATAACCAAGTCCACCACACCGATTCTGTTCCAATCCACCTCCTAAATCCACACCACACCGCCCCTTCCTCCTTTAAATCCACTCCATCCGACCTCTCCTAAACCCGTACAGCCCCTCACTCCTTACCCACATCATCCGACCTCATCCTCCCAAAATCGACCTCCTTCTCCTCACCCAAAAACCACACCGTCCTTCTCCTTAAACCTCAAAACTGACCTGCTCTTCAACTTTCCAGCACCGACCCTCACCTCATCCCACACCAACCGACCTTCTCTTCCTCAAACCAGTACCATACAGCCCCCCTCTAACTCACACCGTCCTCCGTTTTCCACAATAACAATCCCTCAAATCCTCATCACACCGGTCCCACTCTCCTCTTAACTCCAACACCGTCTCTCTTCTCACTCAGTCTCCCAACTTTCACTCGGTATTTTTATTTTTCACTCGGTATTTTCATTTTTTACTCGGTATTTTCATTTTTTCACTCGGTTTTCTATTTTTACTCAGTTTTTTCCATTTTTACTCGATTTTTCCCTTTTTCTCACTCGGTTTTCTCTTCTCCCACTCAGTTTTCGCTCATTTTTCCCTCTCTTTTCCGAATTTACTGTTTCTCTTTCTCTCTTGTAGCTTCTGCTACCCTCCATCCTTCGCTTCGTAGTTTTTAAAAAAAATAATAAAGGGAAATGGATGTTTCATGTGTTTTCTTTCAAATCTAAGTAAAATCAAAAATCAAAAAAAAGAAAAAAATCATTTTTAGTCAGTGTCGTACGGAAAATACTTCCGTCTACACAACCTCTATAGGATCTGTACATGTGCGAAGAACTTCGTCTTGTATAGGTTTCTCACCAAAATGATACCCACCAACATTTTCCCAATCTTTTCCTAAAAGAAAAACACTCAGAACTATGTAACCCTGATTTCTTGATAATTCAAGAATACGTAGGAGCAGGACTCAACTCCTGTCGGGCCCATCTTTCTTATTTCTTTTTGCTATTTTATTTCTTTGCTTTCGCGTTTCTTTCATAAGTGTTCTTTTTTTGTCGTTTCCATGAAAATTAATTTAGACGTGACGTCTTGTTGATTTCCTCCTAGTTTTTTGTTCAAGTCTCGCCATAATTCATAGGGAAGGGATACTTAGGACGAGACGTCCTGCTTATCTCTTTCCTATCCCTGTCCTTTTTTTATTCGAGGATGTCTAATTTAGGCGTGACGTCTTATTAGCATTCTCTTCCCCTCTCTGTCTCATATCGAAGTCGATTTTAATTCGGATGAAACGTCCCGTTGACCTCGCTTCGACATTCTATGTTTGTACAGTTCTCTTACTCCATTCCGTCGTTTTCAAATAAAAATACAAAAAAAGGGAAGAAACCATGTTTTATTTAAGGCTATTTATATTGCGCTTTCGATCTTGGTACTATTTCTGACAGGCGATGTAGGGTGCTAATACCTTCCCTACTCGTAACCGACTCCCGAACTTGAATCTCATTTTTAAACTAGTGCTTTCACTGAACTTAGTTTTTTTTTCAATGTTTTTCCTATGGATAAAAACGTTGGTGGTGACTCCCTGTTTCACACAGTTTTTCTTCCTCGCCGCGCCGTCGCGATCCAGGTTGCGACACTACCCATTTAGATTTATAGGCTCTATTTTCCCCACTAAAGGCTTCTCTCTCTTTGAATTGGCTCTCTACCTTAGTGCATTGGTGAAGTAGTTCCTCAATGTCTACATGTGGAAGGAGTTCTACTTTATTCTTAATGTTCCTATTAAGGCCATGCAAGAACCTATGCATTAGGGTTTCCTCATCTTCTTCTAGGTTTGCCCTAATCATAGCTATCTCTAAAGATTTGTAGTAGTCTTCTACACTTTTTGACCCTTGGGTGAGTCTATTTAGCTTTGCTAATAGCTCCCCTCTATAGTAACTAGGAACATAACGTTTTCTTAAAAGAGCCTTTAAATCCAACCAATCATCTATTGGTGGAAAATTATCTTTCTTTCTCTCCTTACACACTTGAGACCACCACACTAAGGCATAGTTTTGTAATGAGAGGGTGGTTATTCTAACATTCTTTTCATCTTTTATTTGATGTGAGTTAAAGATTTGTTCTACTCTCATTTCCCATTCTAGATTAGCCTCTATGTCACTCTTGCCATGAAATGGGGAAATTTCTAATTTGACTTCTCTTAAGCCTATATCTTCTCTTTTATGCTCATGGTGTCTTCTTTGCCTAGGCTCCTCTTCACTATCACTATTATTATGCCTATGATTCCTTTGATTTCTATGTCTAATTCTAGGGTTTTCATTATGCTCAAGATTTGTTAACCTAGCATTGATGTTATTCAAGCTACCCATTATGTTATGAAGCATAGTTTTATTCTCCCTATCACTAGAAGACATCTTTTAAGGTTGTCAAAGAAATTCAAGACACAAACAAAGAATGTGTAAACAAGCTAGTCAAAAGAAATGAAAAAAAACACATAATAATCCTAGAATATGAATACTAGGTTTCTATCCTAAGGGAAAACAAGATCCTAGGTTGTCTTTTACTATGTTAATCCTATGTTGCTTATGTAAGTCCTAGGTTTGGCTTTAACCTAAGTTGATTATGATTGTCCTAGGTTGTTTCTAACAAGTAACTAACCGTAGACAAGCCTAACCAATTCGGTTTACCAAGTAGTTAACCTAACAAAATTAGTTCAACTAACTAACCAACACCCAACAAACCCTAACTAGAAGTAGTTATTTAGTTATGGAAGTTATAACTAAGTTTAACAACCCTAACCAATAAACTAAATTCAGTTATGATCTAGTTAAGACCTAAACTAATTTCAATTATGATTAGTTGAGGTAACTAGAATTAGTTCCAACCACTAACTAATTAACCTAATTAGTTAAGACAAGCAACTAACTAACAACTATTAGTTATAACAAATAACTAATTAACTAAAAAAAATAACAACCAAATGCAAATGCTCTAGCTCTAGCCAAAATTACCAAGAGTAAATGAAAGTTAATAGTGTCCAAAGTCCAATGTCCAAATGTTTGTCCAAAATACAAGACAAAATCCTATTACACAAGACCTAGGAATTTGAAAATTTGCCTAAATTCTACTAGTTACAAGGCTTTGCTTCCTTTACAACTTTCTTCAAGCTCTTCCTTGATGTGTAAGCTCCACCTAACCTAGCAAAAGAAGACAAACAAATACTCCAAATGAAAATGTGTTAATGAATTCAACCAAAAATGAAACCTCACAAGTGTATCTCTCACTTGTCTCCTCACAACTCTTACCCTTTCTTTTGGTGTCAAGTTCACCCAAGCAATTTACACTCTCACCTCAAGTGTTCCAATATGCTACCCTCAAGGTTTTGAGAAGGGAATTATCAAGAGTTTGAAAGGAAAGACAACTTCAAAGATAAAACTTGAGAAGAAAAATTGACAAACTAAAAATGCTTAAGAAGAAAAGGCTACTCAAAGTGGAAGATGTTTTTGGATTTTGAATGACAAGACTTAAAGCAATAAATGTTCAAAGAATAAAGGCTACTCTATGAATAAGAACTTTGAAATTCAAGACAAAACTAGACAAACAAGAAATTAAAAATGCAACAACAAAAGGAAAGGACAAACTAAACCTAGAGACTCTAAAGTTGCAATTACAGTTAAGCAAGTAAGGTTCAAATGAAACTAGATGGAGACTTAGGCAAATAATTCAATTCAAGTACAAGGGAATTTCAAAATTGCTTTTGAATCTTGGTGTCTTACTTCACACTTTTTTCTTAATGAGGCTTCTTCTTTTTCAACACCCTTTTCAATTTTAGGAGTATAGGGCTTTTATTTTCTTTTTCTCTTTTTGAAGACTTCCTTTTCTTTTTAATGCCTCTTGTATTTTTCAATGTACAACACCACTTAAAGAAATACCTAAAACCGAAATGCTACTTTGCCAAAACAAGTTCAAATGTCTCTTCTTGCTTAAAGTAAAACACTTGCAACCTTCTTCCAAAAGAAGTGGAAGGACTTTGTTCAATTCTTTCTTTTGACAAAATTTTCTTTGATGCAACAATATGAAAACCGAATATGAGATGTATTTCTAATGTGCATTCACAAACAAAAATTAACCTAGAAAGAACTAAGAATGGAAACTAACAATCCTAACAATGAGATGACTTTTGGAGGGTCTTAAAGTAAGACCTCCTAACAAGATAAGAATGGAATCTTGGGAGATTAGTCAAGATGCTTGAACTAACTCCTAACTACATGGTTATGCACTTGCTAATAAGGAGAAAACAATACAAAACCTAGTACACTAGACAAGGTTCCACATGGCACACAACAACTAACTCCTATTTGGCCCTAACTACCAACTAACAATTGAACAAACTTCTAACAACTAAGCAACAAACTATAATCGAAATACCTAAGTGCCAAATCTGAATTTTAACAACACAAAACAACAAAAACTAAAACTCAAACAACAATATGCAGGAAATTAAAGAAATGGAAACAACTAACACAAAAGCTCAAAAGAACATCAACTTTTTATGACTTTTATACTTTAACATGGCAACAATAAGGCAAGAAAGTGGTATGAAAATAAAATTCTAGCCAGAAAAACAAAGCTAAAACCGAAACTAAAAAGGAGGAAGAATAGTAGAAAAGAACCTCCCAAGCTCAAGTGATACCAAATGATGTAAGCACTTCTTCTATCCTCTTGAAGAAGGGTGGATCTAGGGCACTCTTCCTCTTCTAGCCTCTTCAAACCTTGATGAATCTTCTTGCTTAAGGGAAAAACCAAAAGGAAACAAAGGAGAAAGACTCAATACTATTCAGATTTAGAGATGGTAAAGAGAAGGAGAAGGTAGAGATGGAAGGGAGAAAAGAGGAGGATGGAGGATGGAAAGGAGAAAAGGAAGGGGAAGCCACTCCAAGGGGAGATAATTCCCTTAGAACTCGCCACCAAGAGAGAGGAATTCCCCTTGGATGAGAGCTTGCTAGAGTCACTCTAACCTAGAGAGAAGGGAGAGCTTCTCTCACTAAAAATTCACTTTAAAGTGTGAAATTCTCAAATGGCATTCAAGTGTGTCAAATTACAAAAGGAGAGCACCTTATATAGTGCCTCAAGGAATTTGGTCAAGGGACTCCCTCTTGGGCCTCTCTATGATGCCTAGGCCCAATAATGCAAATAGAAAAGAGTATGGCCTATACATGGCCCAAAGTGAGTGTACATGGCCCAAAAGTGGCCTTATTGACCTTGCAAGGTCCAAATAAACCCTATAAGCCTAGAGAATCTAACTAAGAAGTATATTACAAGTAAAGTATGAATAGATCCTCAAGGGTTCTTCATTGGGCTTGGATCCTCTCAAAGCTAGGAATGAAGATAAGGTCCGATGGATGCTCTCTTTGGCCTTTTTGGTCTTGGCCCTTGTGAGAGGACCTTTGTATGCTTCAAGTCCTTTCTCTAGGATGGTGTGAGGGTCCTCCCTTATTGTGTCCTCATTACTTCGAGTACTTAAAAAGGATCTTTCCTTTCCAAATATAAAGCTACATGAACTTTCTCATGTCTTCTCTGAAGCTATCATCAAAGAGGCAATCAACGGAAAAGTTGAAGACTTTCTCATGTTTATCAAGAAAACTGTCTCACATGTCGTAAGGTGTTAGAAAAGTTGAACCTTAAGGTTAACTGCTATAGTGTATATGTTTTCCTAAAGTGCATAAGCAAAAGGGATATTTTGCTGAAGACTTTCGAAGTTGCCCAATTAAGGAAACTTCTCTGAAGCATGTATCTGCACTCACTGACAGTGCAACCCTTAAGAGACCAACATCCTTCGAAGCTAACCAACGGATATTTTTTCAGAAGGACTATAAATAAGAAACTTCAAAATTCAAGATAGTTACGTTGTTCATTTTCATACTTGAATACTCTCTTGTTTTTCAGAAACCAAAGCCTGTGAGACATTATCTTAAAGTTTCTAAGTTCTTCTATTCACTACATAAGTCCTCTTTATAGTTTTGCTTCATGCAGACTGTGACTTATAGTAATCTGTTGCTCACTGTACCTTGTATTCATTTCATATCTTTGTACGTTGGGTTATTTGATTGTAACTTCAAACACTTTCACTGCTATCACTTTGTACATTCTGGTGTGTTGCCAGAAGCTGTTAGTGTTGGGAAACACTATGGCCTGAAAAGGCATTTGAAAGAATACTTGGGTTTGTAGCCAAAAGTGGCTAGTGTCAAGAATAATTGGGTATAAGCCATAAGTGGGTGGAGTCAAGAATACTATTGCACTGGGCTGGTGCAGATTGTAAAGGCATTTTACAATAGTAAAAAATCCTTCAGTCTGAAGGGACTGGACTTAGCTTCTGAGTTGGAAGTGAACTAGGATAAATTTTGTTGTGTGTTTCTTTGTTCCTTTCTCTAGTATATTAAAATTGAATCTTTCGCTAAAGCGGTTTGTAGAATTTTCTAAAAAAAGTTTAAGACTTATTCAACCTCCCTTCTAAGTCTAACTCTGTACCATCAGAGCCCTTGAAAACGACCCACTAGACCTTGTAGACATGGCATACCTCATAGGGAAGAACACTTTCTTTGCTTGAGCACTTTTTATGGTGTTGGGGTAGGAAGGGAGGAAGAAAAGTTACCGTTAAGGCTTGAGGCTTAGAGTGTAGACTTGAGGAAGAGGAAGCAAGAAACCTTTTTACTTTTTTAAAAAAAACCAACCCTCAATTCTTTAATATTGTACTTAACCTCACTCAATTTTAAATAATCTTAATAATAATTACTCATTCGATCCTACTCAACATTAAAAAATCTGAGCCACATGCCACGTGTGCACTCAGTGGCAGAAACAGGAGTGACACATTAACACTTAAAAGAATCTGTTAACGGCGAACATTTAATACTAACAAAAAATTATTACAGGGGTCTTAACTTGAAAAAAAATATTCCAAAGGGTCGTACTAAAATCTAGAATTTGTTAGGTGTTAAATTTACCCTTAAGCCTAATTATAGTAGTATCATAACACTATGTTTAGTTCTACAAACTATTATTAGAGTGGGAAAACAGAGTCAAGATTAAGATACCATATGGACAAAGTGGTCCTTGCACTTATATATAGTCATCCTGTGTTAATGATCAAATAAGAAGTATAAATAATAAAAAACCTGAAACATATGTACTCATCTATGTTGTTTTTTTTTTATATTGGAAACTGAGGTTTCATTTTGAACCTAAGACATAATGTTAAATGTTAGTAAGCCAACAGCCGTACCTTCAGGTAATCAAGGTCAATATGTAAACTTATCAATCCAAATTCCACTAAATATAACAGAAACAATATATTAAACATTTGGTACAATTGATATAGTAGTGAGATGCTCACTCTCATCAAGCCACCATTTCCACCCCATCAATCTTGCGACAATCATTTTCAATAGCTCTTCTCTTTACACTCTTATATGTGTACTTCTTTGCTAAGAAGAGAAAGACATACAAATCTAAAGCATTTATGACAGCCAACATCGAATAAAACCTATCCAAACGACTTGAATTTATATGCTTCCAATCCAACTCTTGCCATTCTTCTGAGTCACATGATCCACAATGATGATCAAAAAGCTACTTATAAAGCTTCCTAGTCCAAGCACACTAAGATATAGAGCCATCCCTAAGCTTCTCATTGAGTCGGGAACTTGATCATAGAAATATTCCTGCAACCCAACAAGAGAAAATGAATCACCAAAGCCAAGGATCAAGTATTGTGGCACCAACCATAACACACTCATGGTCCTTTCTTCACCACTTTCCACATGAGCCATTCTTAGTCTCTTTGCTTCTACCAAGGCAGCAACCACCATAAGTATGACTGAGAATGTCATGCCAATGCTAATCGTAAGGATGCTAATGCCTCTTTCATTGCCAGTGACTTTCCTCAACATTGGAACAACAATTTTGTCATATATTTGGACAGATATTATGGTGCCAACAGCTGAAAGTGAGGCCATAGAAGCTGGTGGGATTTTGAAAGGTGGCTTATTTTTAAGTTCATAGAAGCTGCTTGTTTCACAAAGAGTGTGGAGCCTTGTGCCACACATATTCCCGCTGTCAATGAAGTTAGCCATATGGGTATCACATTCAGAATAAGCTTTGTCTCTTCCACTCTTGTTACTGTTGCTAATCTCCAAGGACTCTCTTTCTGCTCAACATGACTCTCTTCGACAATTGCAGCCTTGTCAAGAAACCTATTCATTGGATTAGTGTGTAATAATACTTAATTTCAATCAATATAAGTAATAGGTCATAGTTGTCGCGAAATCAACAATTATTCCAAGAATATGTACTACCATACCCCTATTTTCATGTGCCAAGTTCTTTCAAAAATATTTCCTTTTATGCGATTTCTTTTGACAATTAAATACTTTGAATATCTATTAACTTTTCATTTACAAATTTAGTCATCCGTGAACATTCAAATAAGTCTTTTTTTCAGGATTAGTTAATTTATTAATCAATGATTATAAATCAACGAAAACTTGCACCTGCATCTAAAATATAAGTCTATTTTTTTAAAAAAAAATCCTGTTCAAACTCAAAATAGATAGAATTATTTTAAGCTTTAAGATTATACACTAAATTGTATTCTCCACAGGTTTTAAATTTGATAACTTTCAAGTTTAAACAATTCTTTCACCTTAAAAAAAAGTTAAAAGAATTCGTTACCATTTGATTTAAAATATTTAATCGTAGCCAAATAAGTATTTACCAATCTTTAACCCTAGTTTAGTATTGTTAATTAACAACTAAAAGTAAAAAGAAAATTCTGGAATCTGGATTCCACACTTATATTCTTCTCTGTCAATCCGCTGCCAAGAAAATTGAAAGTGGTTTTTCCATATTCTACTTCATTTTCTGTCCTTCATGTTACCTGCATTTGGTATTGCGGGGGCAATAATATTTAAATAGGATTTTTATAATAATATTTAAAATAGATTCCTGACATATTCTTAACCATAATAATAAAAAAGGAAACTCAGGATTACCGTTATATGAATAGGGTTGGGGTACGGAAACTAAACACATGATGCTTGGCTCATTCTAGACGCTAATTACAAAGTATTATTCACCTGTTTGAATTACTGATAAAATGAATAAGAAGGAAAGAAATATAAAGAAAAGAAAAAAGAAAAGAATGTTATTTGAATGAAGATAAATAAAAATAAAAATAATGATTTTTTTTAGATAAATAAAAAGAAAGTAAATGAAAATAAAATAGTTGTTTAAGAAATAAATTAAATTGTATGTATAAAAATTTAATTTTTTATTATAGTAAATTTTAATATATAAAAACTTTATTTAAATTTATGTTATAATTTTTAATAATATTATAAATTTATTAATATTTATTAAATAAAAATTTTACACAATTTCTTTCCATTTTCTTTGATATGAGGAGAGAATTAATTTCAACCAAATCTTTTTTTTTCTTCGAAACAAAGAAAGAAAAACTTTCTTTTATCTCTAATTTCCCTTTCTTTTCCCCTTAATTCAAGCCATCAATAGCCATGAAATGGCAAACTAAGTTAGATTTTTAAGTTAACCACATGTATTCTAAAATATCTTGTTTATGACTCGATCATAATTAAAATTTCTCTCATCTCCTCAAAAATGTATTTTGTGAAAACCGAATTAGAGTATTTCCACCCTTAGAGATATCCAATAAAATAGTATAACATTACATTTAAATAATTCTAGAATAGATTAATATCATTTGATCTAATGTAGTTAAAAAATGAAATGAATGGAAAAAAATCCTAATACTATATTATGCTACTCACATGTTTTAGGAACATTGTTACCATCTAAGAAAACAATTATTATATTTTTTTCAACCATACAAGTGAGATAAAAACTCTATTCTACATATTTTCTCATTATTTTTATCTAAATACTATAATCCATCTCTTTCCTAATTCTCATCACAACCAAACTTAATAAATATCAAGATAATGCTATTTTCAACGTCATAATCTCATAATATATAAAAAAAGGTGACATTAAAAATAATACAATTAAAATAGACGAACCATATAAAATATTCCATTATGTTTTACCAATAAAAGTTGTTAGTGTCAATATATCATATAATTAGGTAATGGAGTTGCATCAAATATTAAAGGAGAAAATTTTGTACTTCATAATAGTCATGAGTGGTATGCCACGGTCCGGTTTAATTAAACTTTATCAAAAATAAATTGGGTAGACTAGTTTGGTAAGAAAAGTGGGTTGAATATTCAGGTCTGTTTTGTAGTAGGTAGCAGACTTAGGTTACTTTATCTATCCTACCATTTTTTTAGGCCTGATGAACCAACACAATAGACCAGACTCATTTTATCAGCCAAAAAAATAATTCTTCCCAATTTAAGTTCAAATAGATTATAAGTGAGTGTTTGGTTTCCAACGGCGTTCCGTCGCGTTCTCCATTCTGCCCCCGAACATCCGTTCCCCAAACGGCGTTTTGTTAGGCCATACCACCACGCCATTCCATCAGCCCAACCTCTGTTCAAGGCTCTGTTCCCAGGCCCCAACCTCCGTTCGCATGAAGCTGGCTCTCTGCTCCCTCCACTGAACCTGGTTTCGTGAAATGACGAAAGAACCCTTCGTTTTTACGTACAAAACATAGGAGGCAACCTTCGATCTCCACTTTCGTTTCTCCCCTTTCATTTTCTGTTCTCCCCTTTTGTTGGCTCTGTTTGGGTTTGTTGTTTTGCTACTAGATTTTGGGGTTTTGGGGTGTTGATTTTGTGTTTTTTGGTGGGTGTGGGTTGCGGGTTTAGGGGGTTTACAGGTTTAAAGTGAGGGTGGTGGTCGGGGGAGGGGGTTACGGGTTGGGGGTTGGGTGGTGGTGGTGTGGTGGGTGTTGGCTGATGGCGGGAGATGGTGGGATGGATGGTGGGAGATGGGTGGGGGGTTACGGGTATTGGGTTGGGTGGCCGTAGGGAAGGTAGAGGTTACGGATTGGTGGTGGGTGTTGGCTGATGGTGAAGGGATAGATTGTGATGGGGGTGCATGGGTGTAGGCTATAAGATGGGTGTACTGTAATTTTTTAATGGTTATAGATAGAGGTGTATGGGTGTGGTTTCTGTAGTAGGGTGTATTGTAATTTTTTAAATGTAAAAAAAAGAAACTCTTGATTAATTTAACTATATATAGTTTTATTTGATTATAGTTATTTTCTGTTCTTGTATTTTTTTTATGTTTGAATGTATGATTTGATTTATTGTTTTTTTTGTACTTGAATATATTAAATTTAACATATTGGATCGTTTAGGATCAATTATGGTTTTAGTTAATCCGTTTAAATTTAATATACCTAATCCGTTTAGATTAAGGGTAAATTAAAAACAAATAATCATATTTTTTAATTCTGAAAATAAAATAATCATATTTTATTAAATTAATAAGGGATAACAATCATACGATTGTTAAAATAAAAATAATCACATTTTTGGCATTTGTGAAAAAATAGATAATATACATAATATAATCTAATTTGTTAAAAATAGATAAATATAAATATATATATACATATTTTGATATAAGATATATTTACATTATTAATATATATATATATTCAATATATTTTTCACTAATACTCTTTTTGGTAATTTCTCATCAAACCACCATTTACTCCACCCAACTTTTTCTCCAACCAAACACAATCACTACTTCTCAACCTACTTTTACCCAACCCAACTTTTTCAACATCCAAACACAACTCTATTTACAAAACCCTAATTTATAAAACCTCAGTTTTTTCAACCAGGTTACCCCAACGGATAACCAAACACACCCTAAGTGAATTTGGAAAAAGCTTATGGATAGGTTATAAATTTTTGTAAGTTGTTTTTATTTATTTTAATAAATTATTTGATATAATTTATAGAAATAAATTATTTTTAAATTATTGAAATAAGTTTTATAATAAATTTATAATATAAGTTTTTATTTAAAAATAATTTATTATAAAATTTTTAATTAATTAAGTTAATTAAATTATGTATCCAAATAGATACTGTATAAAATAAAATATATATCTATACATATAAGAGTCAGAGCATGATACCTGAGCCTCCTAGTATAACTGAGAAGCCTTCCTTGGGACTTCACTGAATCAGATACTTCATACAAAAAAGCAAGATCTGAAGGATAGGACAAGTTCCTCTTCGTTATTGCTGCAACTAAGACCTGTAAAATTGAGCCTAAAGGGTTACCTTCAGGCTTCCTGTGCCTATAAAAAAGTTTTCCCCTAAAGAAAGCCATGAGAGTGAGAGCTATAAAAATAGTAAGAATAAGACCGGCAGCTCCCCAACTGACAAAGTCTTGAACATAAACAACCAGTGTTGCACCAAGAAATAGTGCAAAGCAGAGTGCAAAGTTCCACCAGTTAAGGAATGACATCTTGTTTTTCCTCTCTTCTAAGTGATCATCATCAAATTGATCAGCTCCAAAGCTTTCCAAGCATGGCTTGTATCCTCCAGTGCCTAAGGAAATACAGTAAAGGGCAAGGAAAAAAAACAACTTCATGAGCCTTCCTTGGCTTGTTGCACACTTTATTGTTGCAAGGCTTTAGGCTTGGAATGAATTGAGACATGGTCAACAAGCTTAATCCCTAGTTTGACATAAAAAAAATAAAAATTAAGGCTTGTACATTTTTCATGGCAACAATATATCAGTGCTTGCATTGATACACATATATATGAGGTATAAAAGGATTCATGACAAAGTAATAATAATTTTTTAGTGCATTAAAACAAAGTGGAATCACCATAAGGTATACAAAGGAAGAAACCAGGACCATGTAAAATCGACCAGTGTAGGCATCAGCAATGTATCCTCCTACCAGAGGCATCAGGGTTGCTATTCCTGACTAGTAGTTTACATTCTTGGCTGCTGTTTTGAGGTCTTCTTGGATCACTTTAGTCAGGTATGTGATAAGATTAATGGCTATCCCAAAGTAGCTTACTCTTTCACTAAATTCAATTGCTGCTCCATACAGAAACAGAATTACCAAGTTATGTTATGATCATATTAGTCAAACTTATTAGTACACATTCTTATCACAGCTATACCATGTGACAATTGAAAAAAATAAAAAGACAGTTTTCCTAAAATTGTGCAAAGGATCCTTCTGAAAGGAGAGATCATTTATTGCAATATGTTAACACCTTTTTGAAAATTCATGGTCACTAATTTTCCCATGAATTTGTTCAAATGGCTAGCCCAATAGTAATCTTCTAGAATATGCCACTTGGCTTTTATTTTTCACATGCTTGAACACGTTTTACTAAATTCTGGTGAAAATTATAAGCTAAAAAATGAACTACAAACCAGTATTCAAAATTGAAATAGTTCTTTTTCAACCATAGCAAACTTGAAGTATAAGTTTATACACAAAACAATCAAGACTAAACACATGAAAAGGGATATCTTACTTAGGACAAAGAGGGAGGCTTTCCACACACCAGTGGAGGCACGCAGAGGAACCCTGTAATGTGGACATACCCAAGGAAGACCCTCACACTACATTGGAGAAAGGACTTGAAGTATATAGAGGTCCCCTCACAAGGGCAAAGACCAAACGGGCCAAAGAGAGCATCCATAAAGCCCTTTTCTCTTTTCTCTCTTTTAGTGGGCCTAAGCCCAATAAGGAACTTATGAGGATCTATATGTACTTTACTTGTAATATACTTTCTAAATAGTTTCTCTAGGCTTATAGGATAGCTTTGGGCCTTACAAGGTCAAATGGGCCACTTTTGGGCCTTGTACTTTCCCTTTTGGGCCATGTATAGGCCATTTGTTCATCTTTTCTCTTAATGGGCCTTGGATCCATGACCAAGCCCATCTAGCTAGTCCTTGGCCAAAATTCCCATGGCCTATATAAGGGCTTCTCCTTTTGTAATCAAGGACCATTAATTCATTTGTAAAATTTGAGAGCACTTAAGTGTTTCCTAGTGAGAGATTCTCCTCCTTCTCTCTAGAATTTGAGAGCTCTCTCAAGCTCTTATCCAAGGGGTTTCTCCCTCCCTTGGTGGTGAGTAGAGTTATCTTCCTCCACCTTAGGAAGTGGCCTCCAACCTTTCCCTCTCCTCTTTTCCAAGCCCTCCTCCATTGTCCACCTTCTCTCCTTCCATTTCCACTCTTTTTTTCCTTTGTTTTGGCATCACATTCATCTAGTTTTAGGCTTTAGTTTCGGTTTCCCTTGCCTTGAAGAAGAAGTTCTCAAGCTTGCTTTGAAGGAAGATAGGAGAAAGAGCCCTAGATCCATCTCTCTTCAAGAAAGTGGATGAAGAGCCTACATCATGTGGTATCATTGAGCCTTGGGAGGTTCTTTTCTTCATCTCTTCCATTTTAATTTTCGGTTTTCACTTCTTTTGCTGGCTGGAATTCTGTTTCTTAGTCATTCATATGCCTTATTCATGCCATGTTAGCATAGAAAAATCATAAAAAGTCTTGGTTCTTTTGAGTTTTTGTGCTAGTTTCTTTGTGGTTTCAATTTTTTGCATATTGGAGGGTCATTTTCGGTTGGTTATTGTTACCATTCTGTTTTGGTCTCTAAAATTTCAGAATTGGCACATGTTAAATTCGGTTATTAGGTGGTTAGGTAGTTGTTACATGTTAGTTAATTGTTAGTTGTTAGT
The DNA here is from genome assembly GCA_037962975.1 of Clitoria ternatea. NCBI lineage: Eukaryota > Viridiplantae > Streptophyta > Magnoliopsida > Fabales > Fabaceae > Clitoria > Clitoria ternatea. The sequence goes on from CM075673.1 coordinate 127,637,702, forward strand.
TAGAGCCAATTTAGGAAGTTAGTTAAGTGCCATGTGGAACCTTTTCTAGAGTTCTAGGAAGTTAATTGTTTATCCTTTTTAGTGTGCAAAACCGTGTGATATAGGGGCAATTCAAGCATCTTGATTAGCTCCTACAAAGGTTCCATTCTTGTTAGGAGGTCTCACATTAAAGACACTCCAAAGTCAACTCAATTTTTAGGATTGTTAGTTTCTATTCTTAGTTTGATTCTAGGTTTAATTTTGTTGCACTATTAGGATATCTCTTTTACATTCCTATTTCATCTTGTTGCATTAAAAACAAAACTTGTCAAAAAAAAAAAAATTTTTTAGTCACCTCCTATATATCAATTTAGGAGAAGGTTGCATAGTTTGCCTTAAGCAAGAAGCATTAATTGAACTAGTTGAACCATTTGTGCAATTCAGTTTTGGTATTATAAAAATTGGTGTTGTTATCTTGAAATCTTGAGAGGCAAAAACAAAAGAAAAGAAAAGTATCAAAAGAAAAGCAAAAGAATCACAAGAAAAGAAAAGTACCAAAGAAGAAAAAAAAGAGTGTTAAAAAGAAAGCCTCATTGCTAAGTTGAATTAGACACACCAAAACATCATCACCAAATTTCGAAATTACCAATACCAAAAGAAAAGTATTTTCATTACTTGACCATTTCTAAGACTTGTTCATTAAGACTTCCTTGCTTATTCTTGCAACTCTAGAGTTTCTAGGCTAGGTTATACCTTAAACTTTGTTTCTTGTATTTATTTTCTTATTTGTCTTGTTTTGTCAATTTCAATTCTATTCCAAGTTAGCTTTCATTCTTTTGATCTTTTATTTGCTTTTAGAGTCTTGTCATTCCAAGTTAATTGTTGATCCTTCATTCTATTCCATTTGAGTAGCCTTTATTTCTTGAACCTTTTTAGTTTGTCATTTTTGCTTCTTAAAGTTTTGTCTTGAGTTTGTATTCTTTTGGACTTCTAAGATCACTCCATTTCGCCATTAAGTGAGGGCAGCATATTGAAACACTTGAGATTGGTGTGGAAATTGATTGAGCTTGAAAATCTCTAAGAGAAGGCATACACTTGAGAGATACACTTTTGTGAGGTTTAAAGTTTCTTTGTGATTTCTATTAACCAAATCTTGTTTGGAGTTGTTGCCTTGTGTTCTCTTGCTAGGTAAAGTGGAGCTTATACATCAAGAAGGACTTGTGAAGACACTTGTAAAGGAGGCAAAAGCTTTGTAACTAGTAGAACTTAGGCAAAGTTTTTCAATTCTTAGGCTTTGTGTAGTAGGATTTTGTCTTGTATTTTGGACACAACAAGGACATTGGACTTTTTGGACATTATAATTTTCCCTTTTGCTTGGTAAATTTCGAATTAGGATAGTGCATGTGCATTTGTTTGTTAACTACTTTTAGTTAATTGGTTAGAGTTAGTTAGAAGTTACAACTATAATTAATTAGTTAGTTGGTAGTTAGTTAAGTGTCTTAACTAATTAGTTAGTGGTTGAAACTAATTCTAGTTGTCATAACTAATTGTTAGTTGGGTTAACTAATACATAACCGAATTAGTTAGGTAGTTATAGTGGTTAGACTTTGTTATAACCTCCATAACTAATTAACTACTTTTGGTTAGGGTTGTTAAGACTTAGTTAGTTAGTTGAACTAATTTTGTTAGGTTAACTACTTCTTAAAACTGAATTTGGTTAGGCTTGTCTAGGGTTAGTTAATCACTAGCAACATCCTAGGACAACCATAATCAACTTAGGTTAAGGACAACTTAGGATTTCCATAAGCAACATAGGACTAACCTAGTTAAAGACAACCTAGGACATTGTTTTTCCTTTAGGATAGAAACCTAGTATTGATATTTTAGGTTTGTTGAAGTGTTTTTTTCACTTATATTGCATTCATCTTCCTCGACTAGCTTGTCTATACATACTTTGTTCTTGTCTTGAATTTCTTTGACAACATTAAAAGATGTCATCTAGTGATAGGGAAAACAAAAGCATGCTTCATAACATAATGGATAGCTTAAACACCATTAATGCTAGGCTAAACAATCTTGAGCATAATGAACCCCCTAGAACTAGGCATAGACAACGAAATCAAAGACATAACACTAGTGATAATGAGGAAGAAACAAGACAAAGAAGGCACCATGACCATAGGAGGGATGACATAGGCTTAAGAGAGGTAAAATTAGAAATTCCCCCTTTCAATGGAAAGAGTGACATTGAAGCTTACTTAGAGTGGGAGATGAGGGTAGAACAAATATTCAACTCTCATCAAATAAAAGATGAAAAAAAAGTTAGGATTGCAACTCTTTCTTTCCAAAATTATGCCCTAGTTTGGTGGACCCAAATTTGTAAGGAGCGAAAAAGAGACAACTTCCCCCCATAGATGATTGGGTAGACTTAAAAGCTCTCCTTAGAAAAAGATATGTTCCTAACTATTATAGGGGTGAACTATTAGCAAAGCTAAATAGGCTCACCCAAGGCTCCAAATGTGTAGAAGATTACTATAAAGCCTTAGAGATAGCCATGATTAGAGCCAATCTAGAAGAGGATGAGGAAACCCTAATGCATAGGTTCTTACATGGGCTTAATAGGAACATCAAAAATAGGGTGGAACTTCTTCCACATGTGGATATAGAAGAGTTACTCCACCAATGCACCAAAGTAGAAAACCAATTTAAGGAAAGAGAATCCTATAGTGGGGATAACAATAGAGCCTATAAGTCAAAATGGGTAGAAAATAAGGGTAAGTTTGAGAGAAACCCTAGAGAGAGAGAAGTGGGCGCTTCCTCCTCTAAAACCCAAAGTGAGTTACACAAAAATGGCAAAGTCTTTCGCAATCAACATGATAAGCATGAACCATCATCAAAACCACAATCCTCTAGATCTTCTTCCATAAAATGTTTTAAGTGCCTTGGAAGAGGACACATTGCTTCAGACTGTCCAACAAAAAGAACAATGATTTTAAAAACCAATGGAACCTACTCAAGTCAATCAGAGTCTAATTCTGATTCTCACTATTCAAGTGATGACTCTAGTAGTGATTCCAGTGACAGTGAGCATATTTTAGGGGATGATGGTGAGTTGTACATGATTAGAAGGTTGCTTGGTAGTCATGTAAAACTCGATGACACAACACAAAGAGAGAACATCTTTTATACAAGATGTTACATTAATGACAAATTATATTCTCTCATTGTGGATAGTGGGAGTTGTGCAAATGTTGCAAGCCAAAGACTAGTCAAAAAGATGGGATTAGAGCTTATAGACCATCCAAGTCCCTATAAATTACAATGTTTAAATGAAAAAGGGGAAATGGTAGTCAATAAGCAAGTCCTAATCAATTTCACCATAGGCACATATAGAGATGAAGTCAAATGTGATGTAGTACCTATGGAAGCAACTCATATACTATTAGGAAGGCCTTGGTAATTTGATAGGAAGGTCCTTCATGAGGGGTTCACTAACACCCTCACATTTAAACTAGATGGTAAGAAGATAGTATTACATCCTCTAACTCCACAACAAGTAGCCAAAGATCAAATCCAAATGAAAGCTAAGAGAGAAAAAGAATTAGGATCTTCTTCCCATGTGAGTTTAGAAAAACCAAAGAAAAACAAAAAAGACAATAAAGGGAAAGGAGTTATTGTCTATAATGACTCCCAACCTAATCTCTTCGCAACAAAATATGATGTGAAACATGCCATGTTTTCACAAAAACATTGCTTGATCATATATCCAAAAGATATCCCTAACACTTGCTTGTGTTCAATGGGCACCTCTCCTCCCCCCTTGCCCAAAGGGATCCAAAATATCTTGCAAGAATTTAACGACCTCTTCCCAAAAGACATTCCAAAAGGGTTACCTCCTATTAGGGGAATTGAGCATCAAATAGACCTTATACCTGGGGCTAGTTTGCCAAATAGACCTGCCTATAGATGCAACCCTAAGGAAAGTTTAGAAATAGAAAAACAAGTGAATGAACTACTTTCCAAAGGTTGGATTAGAGAAAGTTTAAGCCCTTGCGCATTACCGGTTTTACTTGTACCCAAGAAAGATGGTTCATGGAGAATGTGTACGGATTGTAGAGCCATTAATAACATCACCATCAAGTATAGGCATCCCATACCTAGACTTGATGACATGTTAGATGAGCTTAGTGGATCTACAATCTTCTCCAAGATTGATCTTAAAAGTGGCTATCACCAAATTAGAATAAAAGAAAGAGATGAATGGAAAGCCGCTTTTAAAACCAAGCTTGGCCTTTATGAGTGGTTAGTAATGCCTTTCGGCCTAACTAATGCACCAAGTACCTTCATGAGACTTATGAACCATGTTTTAAGGGATTTCATAGGGCATTTTGTTGTGGTATACTTTGATGACATTCTTGTATACTCAAAGTCCATGACCTCTCATCTAATCCACCTAAGACAAGTTATGCTTGCCTTGAGAACAAACAATCTTTATGCTAACTTTGAAAAATGTTCTTTTGGCATGGATTCCATTGTCTTTCTTGGTTTTGTAGTTAGTTCTAGAGGTGTTGAGGTAGATCACTCTAAGGTTAAGGCAATCCAAGATTGGCCTACACCTAAAAATGTGAGTGAAGTAAGAAGTTTCCATGGTCTCGCAAGTTTCTATAGGAGATTTGTGAAAGATTTTTCAACCCTAGCCTCCCCTTTAAATGAGTTGGTTAAAAAGAATGTTTCTTTTGTGTGGGGGCCTAGGCAAGAAAAAGCCTTTCAAGATCTCAAAGATAGGCTCACTCATGCTCCAATTTTAAAACTTCCAAATTTTTCTAAAACCTTTGAGCTTGAGTGTGACGCATCAAATGTGGGCATAGGAGCTGTGCTTTTACAAGAAGGTCACCCCATTGCTTTCTTTAGTGAAAAACTTAATGGGGCCACTATTAACTATCCCACATACGATAAGGAATTTTATGCCTTAATTAGAGCCCTACAAACTTGGGAGCACTACTTAATCCCAAAAGAGTTTGTGATACATAGTGATCACCAATCTTTGAAATTCATCAAAGGGCAACATAAGTTAAACAAAAGGCATGCTAAGTGGGTTGAGTATTTGGAACAATTTCCTTATGTCATCAAGTATAAAAATGGCAAAACCAATACTGTGGCTGATGCTTTATCTAGGAGGCATTCTTTACTTACCTCTCTAGGAGCCAAAGTTATTGGGCTTGATGAAATTAGGTCTTTGTACCCAAATGATCTTGATTTTTCAAACATCTTTAACTCATCTTCCACTTCTACATCTCATAAGGGCTTCTACATTTTAGATGGCTATCTTTTTAAAGCCAATAGACTTTGTATTCCACGAAGCTCTTTAAGAGATCTCCTACTTAGAGAGAGTCATGAGGGAGGACTCATGGGTCATTTTGGAAGAGATAAAACTTTGTCTATCTTACATGAACACTTTTATTGGCCTAAAATGAAAAAGGATGTTCAAAAACATTGCTCTAGGTGTATTGTTTGTAGAAAGGCTAAATCAAAACTTTCACCTAGTGGTTTATATACTCCCTTGCCAACACCCAGTGCACCTTGGATTGATATATCAATGGACTTTGTGTTAGGCCTGCCTAAGACCCAAAGGGGAATGGATTCTATCTTTGTGGTTGTGGATAGGTTTAGCAAGATGGCTCACTTCATCCCTTGCCATAAGGTTGATGATGCTAGTCATATTGCTAAGATCTTCTTTAAAGAGGTTGTGCGATTACATGGTGTACCCAAAACCATTGTTTCTGATAGGGACACCAAATTCCTAAGCCATTTTTGGAAAACTCTTTGGTCAAGGCTAGGAACACAACTCCTTTTTTCCACAACTTGTCATCCTCAAACGGATGGCCAAACAGAGGTAGTAAACAGGACCCTCTCACAACTTCTTAGGGTCTTAGTACACAAAAATGTGAAATCTTGGGATGAGTGTTTACCCCACATTGAGTTTGCATATAATAGGGTACAACACTCCACAACCAAGCATAGTCCATTTGAGGTTGTATATGGTTTTAACCCTCTCACACCCTTGGACCTTTTGCCCATTGAGGTTTCTGATTCTGTCCTTCATATGGATGGAGAGGCAAAGGCCCAATTTATCAAAGATTTTCATGAGAAGGTTAGACACCAAATACAAACTAAAAATGAACATTATGCTCGTTGTGTAAATAAACAAAGAAAGGAGATCACCTTTGAGGTTGGAGATTGGGTATGGTTACACCTTCGAAAGGAACGCTTTCCCAATTTGAGAAAATCCAAACTCAACACTAGAGGTGATGGGCCTTTTCAAATTCTCAAGAAAATTAATAATAATGCTTATGTCCTAGATCTACCAGGAGATTATGGTGTGATTTGTCTCCCTTTGATATAGATGATGAGGATGATGCCTTTGATTTGAGGACAAATCCTTTTGAAGAGGGGGAGCATAATGTGGACATACCCAAGGAAGACCCTCACACTACATTGGAGAAAGGACTTGAAGCATATAGAGGTCCCCTCACAAGGGCAAAGACCAAACGGGCCAAAGAGAGCATCCATAAAGCCCTTTTCTCTTTTCTCTCTTCTAGTGGGCCTAAGCCCAATAAGGAACCTATGAGGATCTATATGTACTTTACTTGTAATATACTTTCTAAATAGTTTCTCTAGGCTTATAGGATAGCTTTGGGCCTTACAAGGTCAAATGGGCCACTTTTGGGCCTTGTACTTTCCCTTTTGGGCCATGTATAGGCCATTTGTTCATCTTTTCTCTTAATGGGCCTTGGATCCATGACCAAGCCCATCTAGCTAGTCCTTGGCCGAAATTCCCATGGCCTATATAAGGGCTTCTCCTTTTGTAATCAAGGACCATTAATTCATTTGTAAAATTTGAGAGCACTTAAGTGTTTCCTAGTGAGAGATTCTCCTCCTTCACTCTAGAATTTGAGAGCTCTCTCAAGCTCTTATCCAAGGGGTTTCTCCCTCCCTTGGTGGTGAGTGGAGTTATCTTCCTCCACCTTAGGAAGTGGCCTCCAACCTTTCCCTCTCCTCTTTTCCAAGCCCTCCTCCATTGTCCACCTTCTCTCCTTCCATTTCCACTCTTTTTTTCCTTTGTTTTGGTGTCACATTCATCTAGTTTTAGGCTTTAGTTTCGGTTTCCCTTGCCTTGAAGAAGAAGTTCTCAAGCTTGCTTTGAAGGAAGATAGGAGAAAGAGCCCTAGATCTATCTCTCTTCAAGAAAGTGGATGAAGAGCCTACATCACCCTGCCTTTATAATCCATAGATGAATCATGAACCCTTTTCTCTTCTTCACTTTCTTCTATTCTCTTCTCCATTTCTTGCTCCATATTTACAAACTTACAAATGAAAGACAAAGGTTCAAAGGGTCATCGCTGAGATGGAATGTTATATAGACAAAGGAAAATGTAGAAATATATGTGGTTGGTGGCCTCATTAACTAGTGGATTTAATATATGTATATTTTTAGGAAAATCTTTATTCATTTTGCAGCAGGTTATCAATTGTTTATTGTGGCAATTAAAACAATTGATGTACACATTGGATTATATTTCTTTTCTGCTAGAAAATTTATGCTGTCATGTGCATATCATATTAAGAAGTTAAAACTTTTAAAAACATATTTTCTTAAATTTATAAACATTATCTGATTGATATTCTTTCATGCAACTTAAAATATTTAAGGGCTTGGCTGTGAGTTTTTAATTTTTGGGTTTTAAAATTCAATTTAAAAATAAAACTTGATCAGTTAAAAGGGTACTAAAGTAAGTCTTTACTTATTTTTAATGAGGTTTTTTAATCAATCTTAAAAACAAGAAAATATAATTTCTTTATTATTATTTTAAATTTTATAAACTTCTAACCCCCATTGTCCACCACTACTATTACCATTATGTTGTTGTCACCACCACAATCATTGTTGTCATCACCATTACCCCCTCTATTATCATCATCGTTGTCATTACTATCAACCTTCATCACTGTCATCATCATCATCACCACCACTACAGCCACCATCACCATTGTCGCCACCATCACTACCATTGTTGTTCCCACATCACCACACCCCTTCACCTCCACGACCATCACTATTGTCACAATCGCCACCACCCTACCTTCACAACTACAACCACCATCGCCACTGTCATCACCTCTACCATCACTGTCGTTTCAACCATCATTACACCTTCCACCACCATTCTCGTCACCGTCACCACCATTGCGACCACCATCGCCGTCCTATCACCTAATCACAATGGCCAATGCCATTACCACCACCATCATTCTCACCATCACTACACTTTCTACCACCGCCACCATCACGATCACCCTCACCTCACCACCACCATCCCCACTGCTATTATTACCACCGCCACTACTTTTATTATAGAAGATTTATTATTACTATTAATATTATTTTACAACAACTTTTTAAAATTCAAAACCTTATAAACTAAAACATGAAACTAGAAATCAAAACAACTTTTGATATTTTTAAAGTTTAAAACCAAAAACTAAAAACCACCCCAAATGAACCGAAATGTTTTTTATAATGTATTCATGGACACGTGTAATAAAAAACTTCTTATTGTTAAAGCATTTATGCTAATTAGTCATTTTCATGTGCTTAGTATATATTTAGTAAAACTAATAAAAAAGTTAAAAGTTAATTGAAAGGTGAAAAACTTATAAAAGATAAAAGATGAATCTTAAACATTAAAAGTGGAAACTAACTGATTATATTAAAAGTGTTTGGTAAAAATCATTGCTATGGTAGTTAATAAATATAAAATAACATAAAAGGACATGTTTAAATATTTAGGTATAATTTGTAATTTTTACACAAGTTGTAACTTTTTTGGCATATTAACTAATCTTAAATTTAACAAAATGTTTAAATTTTTCATTTCTTTATAATTTTAAGTTTTATTCACAATAAAAATTATTCATTAAAAAATAA